>MOWL01000001.1:1800000-2209569 GCA_002110485.1 Emergomyces orientalis | reverse complement strand
CTCCGACCCGTACTGGCGAACTGTGACTGACCACCCACCTGTGAATCTAGGACCACATTTATAGTCCCGGAGATCATCTTCGACCCGTCTCTGGTTCTCAGCCCCCACGTCACCCTTCTTGGGCTGCTGTTCGCCGATCACGCATTCGCCCCTCTCGACGGCGAGAGGGTTCTCACTTCGGCACGACAACTCGTCGACCTGAAGATACCGGAAGATACCTACCAACTCGAGCTCCACCTTAACCCAGCCCTGACGATGTCCCAGTGTTCCGGAAGTCTGAGCGGACACTGAAAGCGATCAAGATATCCGCCACTGACGCGCTGACGTACGGCACCATCAACCCTGGATCAGGCGGATCGGGAGATATCTGCGTTCCGCGACATCGTCCGACCGTACAGTCTGCGGTATGGTGCCGGCAAGGCGTTAGATAACAGCGGTAAGTCCCGATCGGGGAGAAGACTTTGGCTTCCGATCTCTGGTCACTCATCATCTTCTATTGTACAGGGCACGTCAGCGAAGCTGTTCGCAGTCTGATCTTCCAGCACTCAGACCCCCGTACGTTCCTCAAATACTATCTCCACAGGACGGTGGACAAGGACGTTCGCGCCATCGTCCAGGGTCTGGACCCGCAGGAACATATCATGCGCGCCGCGTGCCGGATGCTCCGCTCTGTCAATCCGCACCGGCCGCAGGAACTGACCACGGCCCAGTCGAGGTCGGTCAACCAGCAGCCCCACATCCAGGAGCTCATCCGGAAACGCGATCTGCTCAGCAGACGCCTTGGGCGACCCCTCAAGAAGCACAAGGGGACAGTCAAGTACGAGCTCCACAAGAAGATCACCTGTGAGCTGGCAGGCGCACGCCAGCGGGCGAGAGACAAACTCCTACGTGATGTACAGGAAAAATTTGACTTCGAGGAGCCCCTGCGCGAGATCAAGCGACAGCTGTCCGGGATTGAGGTCTCAAAGACATTCGGTGAGTCTCGTAGCACCAATGAAAATATCCCGCCCCTGCAGCAGCGAATGATATCGGCGCTTCTCACCCTGCCCTGCGAGACGCTGCGAGACGAGATGCTTCGGCGCACTGAGGGGATCGACGCGGTTGCGGCATACTGCCTCTTCGAGGAGGGGGATACTTGCCGACTCCCGCGTGACAAGAGACCTACCGCCCTGGCGCTTCAGAGGGTCAGGGTGGAGGTGCACATTCCTCCGCCTCCCAGCCAGAGGGAGATCGCAGTGGGGGCCGTGATGAAGGACCATCGGCCACTCTACTGCTTCATCTGTCTGGATAAATTCTCTACCCATGGTGGGGTGACCAAGCACCTCGGACGAAAACACCTCCAGCGCATCAAGCCTGGAGACACAATCAGATGCCCACGCTGCGATGTGGTCCTCGAGAGCAAGATGGAGCTTCAGAGCCACGCCTACCATGTTCACAGCACAGTTAGCCCAGACGACCCGTAGCCACTTAGGCTCTCTCTCTTGCATCTACAAATACTCCCCACGACCCCGTGGTTGTGTTCCATCACCCCATTATCCCTCTGTATGTTTGCAATCTCTGCTTCCACTGTGTCAAGAGCATATACCCATAGAAATACCAATTAAATGAACCATGCCGTACTGCTCAAAATTATATGCGCCCGACGAATATATATATAGTTATCCCTAGAAAATGCACGCCCACACAAGCTTCTATACATAACCGCTCACGATGTCGGTTTCCTTCCATACACAACCGAAATAGGCACATATAGATGAAGAGAACGATCAGCCAGGGCTTCCCGTAACTTGGCTATAGTACATGCACCCCCACCAAGTTCCAACCCATTACCCTCGTCAACAGCGCCAAAGCCCATCCATGAGCACCTTATCCTTCACCCACGGGCCCAAGGCATTGCTCGAGGATGGCTGGGCCGTGCATAGGGGACCCGGGGGGGGGCCTGAAACGCCCTAAACCAACCATGACTGTGGCAAGGTCCGATTCTATCAACCTCCCATCTCCACACCACCCAATCGTCCAGCACAGAGACCCAGCCCCACCGACGCTTCCTTTTCCCTATCCTGTCCGCCACAGCACCCCTTCGACAGGATTTTGGAGGAGATCTCGTCGAATGACGGGGGCCAAACTCTCGGCGGGAGCCGGAGAAATACCAACGAGCATGCCACCGCCCCCTCTGGATCGGATCCGAGTGGTTTTCCAGTGACTGCCTTGATATGCCTGTCAAGGCAGATACGGCTGTGGAAAGTGTCCCTCAAGTGGCTGGGTCAAATTCCCGGATACAATTCTGGAGTACCTTGTTGCATGGAGGTATACAAGCAACCGCGGAGCGATTTGATACCAGGCTGCGAGGAGTTGGTCATAGAATTCCCTGCGGAGTGGAAGGACAAACGGCCTTCACTGACTACGAAGATTGTTCTCCCCATCTCACTCCGGGCCCATCCGGTTCTAGGGCTTCTTCCTAGGGTCTCGGGGTGTTGACTATCAGTGAAAACTCTGCGACGCTATTCCCCTCCACATGTTCGGGGAGGCTTATTGGCTCCCAACAGATGAGACAGCACAGCCTGAGCTCGCGTGACTGCTTCCCCGGCCCTGGGTATATATATGGGTTTCCTCCCGCCTTGGATCCATCTTTCTTTCAATTCCTTTTCCACTTCCCATCCTACAACGCGCCGAGACTGAAACCCGCCGAGAGGCCTTTGTGTACCCAAAGGCGACCGAGCGCACATAAAAGAACCTGTTTTCCCCCACTGGTGCTCTTCATCATTCTTCTTTCTACAGCCTCACATCTGGAGTCACCTCCTTGCATCACGAGCCGTTCTTAGTGAGCGGCATTTCCCAGGCAAACCCATTTTTCAATCATGGCGTCAGCTGATAGTCCTCGCGATGGGCTTCATAACACTATCATCATCAGTTCAGATGCGGAGATGGATGAACACCAGTCCCCAGCGCGAAAGTTGCGAAGAAAGAGACCCCGCACAGACTACAGCTATTCAGTGTATGAGGGTCTATTTGATGACTCAGCGCCCTCCGAACTGTGGCAGCCACCGAAAAAACGTAAAATACCCAACTTGGACACGGTTTTGGTAAGACTCTTCCTCATGTGGCTCATGGTGGGGCTCTTTCTTTGCTGATATTGAGATAGGAAACCGCGAACCAAGGAATTCATGACATTTTTGAGGCGGAGCATGCGAAGAGAAAAGCGCTGGAGGAAGAAGTGCAGCATCTTCGTGCAGAAATGACCAGAAAGGATGGGCTGGTCGGCGAGCTTGAGACTGAAATCCGTGAGCTGAAGCATCAATGTCAATGTCAGATCTGTTATACCATTCCATCAGGGTGGAGGACCCTTCTGTGTGGGCATCGGTATTGCCCAAAATGCCTTCCCCCCATTGGCGCAACCTGCGGAACATGTCGTCAGGTTATCACTGGTGTTATCAAGAGCTACTAGGTAGAAATCTTTATGGCGAAAAATCATGGGTGGTGGAGAGAGGCAGAAGAATTGGAGGCATGTTGATTGCTTAGTCAAAGCCAAGCCAAGCCTCACTGGGGTCTTTGGCGCTCCGTCTGGCCTGCCCCTTTTTTGGCTTGGCCTTCTATGTTCGTTGTTTATTTAGAAGTCCTCATGGAATCTTTGTTTGAGGAGATTTTAATGTGTAGAGAGGATCTACTCTAATTGACCATGTGATATACCCTGCCGTGATTGGGAGACCGGCTTTTTCGACTCTCAACTTCTGGAAGGCGTCCGCGACATTCGTCGCTCGCTCGGGCCTGTTGTAGGGTACGACTACTGAATCAATTGCTGGCAATCTCCACTCTGGCTAATAGCTTGACATGTTTTAAAGCCCTTTCAATGCCTTTTGATATAAACTATTTGGACCGTTTTGATGAATCCTTGATGTTCCTAAGCGGAAGCACGAGTTCTCTTAGAACGGTATTGATACGGTTTTGCAACCTTGACGGTCCGGACCAGACGGACGCCAAGGCGTGACTTTGACAGAGATGATTGGTGGATTTTTTCATTCTGACTACTGTGTAGAAGGAACCGGAAGGAACCAGAAGAACTCATGCAATCAGACTTCAGTCTTCATCCCAGCAATTCAGCTGCATTTTGTCTTTTCTCCATTTTTATTATCATATCTTCATTTTACATAGGATTGATTACCTAAGCCAGTAGCTTCCCCAAGCCAGCAGTCTCCCTAAGCCAGCAGTCTCCCTAAGCCAGTAGCTTCCCCAAGCCAGTAGCTTCCCTAAGCCAGCAGTCTCCCTAAGCCAGTAGCTTCCCTAAGCCAGCAGTTTCCCCAAGCCAGCAGTCTCCCTAAGCCAGCAGTCTCCCTAAGCCAGCAGTCTCCCTAAGCCAGTAGCTTCCCCAAGCCAGTAGCTTCCCTAAGCCAGCAGTCTCCCTAAGCCAGTAGCTTCCCCAAGCCAGCAGTTTCCCCAAGCCAGCAGTTTCCCCAAGCCAGCAGTCTCCCTAAGCCAGCAGTCTCCCTAAGCCAGCAGTCTCCCTAAGCCAGTAGCTTCCCCAAGCCAGTAGCTTCCCTAAGCCAGCAGTCTCCCTAAGCCAGTAGCTTCCCCAAGCCAGCAGTTTCCCCAAGCCAGCAGTTTCCCCAAGCCAGCAGTTTCCCCAAGCCAGTAGCTTCCCCAAGCCAGTAGCTTCCCTAAGCCAGCAGTCTCCCTAAGCCAGCAGTCTCTCTAAGCTCCCGGGTAATGGGAGATCTACAGATCTACCCCCGAGAGTAGTTTTGAGGAAGATGGTTATTATGAAGTTTGATTGATCCGTCTACTAACTGTAATACTTTAGTTTGTTAAGGGTTATTAAAGTAGGTTTAATAGCAGACAAAAGGATTTCTTGCTAAATTATGGTTTCCCGGCATAAAGGCAGTTTCTCTTGCTTCTGTCGAGTGTTACAAGCGATCGGGCATTCTAGTAAGTGTTATTATAACCGCGGAAAGGCACGGCCCGTACAAAGACAGAAGAACCATTACCATCTGCTGAAAGCCAAATAGAGATATTGCAAAAAGATCTAAAAGTCTTAGGCCGATTTGGAATCATTACATGCTATAAAGCCGCCTGCAACCTTGTTTGTAGAAACCTACACATAATCACTGATGAACTCCTTGATAAGTTTCTGGGAAACAGAGGCGGGATCAATTTGCTGCCAGTTCTCTTCAGCTTGCTGAGGGGTTAGCTTTGTCGCAGCCGCTAGCCTAGTCACATGGGTCATTTTACTCTTAAATGCGGTCATCCTGGTCATTCAAAAGGTATGAGAATTTTACACTCTAGGAAATTCTCTGAGTTTACTGTGGATTCATAATGCTTGTTCTTTTCTTGCTATCTCTGCCATAAAAGCATCTGGAAGGTTCTCTAACAATATGCGGCTACGGAAAGATGAAATACATCATGAAGATTATGCTGACAAAACTGTACAACTCTTAAATCCAGCTTACACACTTATTGCTGATGAATTCATCTTCTGAGGAGGTCCTTCAACCCGTGTAAGATTCATAAAATGTAGAGTCTATGTGATGTGGCGCAGTCGCAGTAAGCGCCGCATCATCATCGACTACGAATTAGTCGTACCTACATCCCAAAGGTCAGTGACGCCGCGGGCGTACAGTGGTGCAAAGAACGTTGAACGTTACTCAAATTTTCGGCCGGAAAAACCTTCGGCGTGGGTCAAGCTTTGAGACATGCCATGGTTCAAAAGTTGAACGTGGTTCCAAATTCAACACAAGTATTTTTTGACCCACGTTCAACTTTTATGTTTCATGAATTTGGCTTAGCGCCTGCATATGCTCGGAATGGTTGGGGCGGCGTGCAGGAGAGGCCACATGCATTGTTGATCGTCTGGTTTAACCAAACACCATGTGATATACCCTGCCGTGATTGGGAGACCGGCTCTTCCAACCGTGTCGACCCAGTGGTGCGTTCAGCAGCTTTTCGACTCTCAACTTCTGGAAGGGGTCCGCGACATTCGTCGCTCGCTCGGGGCTGTGAGCCTCATCACCCTTACTGGGCATGAAGGCCGCAAAGTCGAGCTGTGTGATGGGCCGTGTGGTTCGAAATACAGAAATGTACTGTGGTTGACTGGTTGGTCCCCCAACCTCCATCGGGATATGCAGGGTACGACTACTGAATCAATTGCTGGCAATCTCCACTCTGGCTAATAGCTTGACAAGCTTTAAAGCCCCTTCAAAGCCTTTTGCTATAGACTATTTGGACCGTTTTGACGAATCCTTGATGTTCCTAAGTGGAAGCACGAGTCTCTTAGAACGGTATTGATACGGTTTTGCAACCTTGACGGTCCTTGGATGGCGGTTGATTGGTGGATTCATTTACTCTGACCAGATGGAACCGGAAGGAACCAGAAGGATTCATGCAACTTAGCCAACTCCATCCAGCAATTCAGCTGCATCTTTGTCTTTTTTCCATTTTTATTATCATATCTTCATCTGGCTTAGAAACCTGCTTCTATAACAGAATTATTAGAATCTCCTTGTGAGAAAGTATCCATCTTTTTACATTGAATTGATTGCCTGGCGACATTGGATTGCTGGGGACTATACTTGAAAAAAGTGGGTTGTCAGTGGACTCAAGCCTGTAAGCTTAATGAGAAGAGTTTCTCAAGAGTGATATAGTCTTGTTGTAGTGTAAGAGCTATACTATTTAACTCATGACACAATTTTTCATATGAAATCAGACACAGAATAGGATACAATCTATGTTGATAAGCATATGAATTGAGACTTGAAGATCATGTCCTGATTCAACTCTATCATGAAGAATGATCCAGAAGAACTCTTCTAGATCTGTCATAGTCTTGTGTAAATTGTCTCAAGACAAAACCAGTCACAAGACCTGTGATCTGTTCGTGCTGTCATCTGACCTCTCGAATGAGCCAGAAGTTTCCCCAAGCCTGACATAGCCCATCTTCCCATCATTCGAAAATGGCCCTGTGACAAAGTTTAACTTGTACATTCTGCCGCACATTTAGGCCAGAAAGAGCCACGTATAGGTATGATGCTTACCTTTCTATGCATAGTGGCATCCAGTACAGAGTCAAGGTTAAAAGTAGGGGACCTCGTAGATTCTCTCAGCGGGCTCCTCTCTCCTGCTTCGGGAAAGCTCGAGGTAGCATCCATTACAAGAGAATAACTTTGTGAAACATGAAGACTTGAGAACTTCCACTCAAATCGAGTAACTTCATGTGTCTAGAAATATCTCAAGGCGAGCTCACTGAGTCGCATAGCAACTTGGGAGAATCATCATACCCATAGAAACCTCCTATAAGCGTGTACTTGTTAACTTCACAACTCTGACGAGTTAACCGAGTTGGAAGAATCATCATATCTATGGCGATGTCGCTTTGTAGACATTTGCTTCAATTGATCAATGTCCCGCACGGAGTCCAGGAGCCTTTTGTCCGAGATGAGTCTACTCTTAGTGGCAAACTTCCAAGTCTTTCCAAATGCACAGCATAATTCTCCAGACAATTGTCTGATTATCTTGAATGTGTTTTCGTCTCTACAATTCTATAAATTTTTGAATGATGACCTTGCATTTCACCCTCTATTCTTACTTGAGGATGTGTCAACCAGCGCTAGGATGGTCACGATCATTTTCAAGGCTCGTAAGGGAATTGGGTCAACACTTATAAGATAACTATTAACCCGTCCGAGCCTTCTGACCTGCCCATGGTGGAGCGAATGGCTAAGAAGGATGCTCGGAACCGACAGGCAACCTTCTATGACAAGGACCTGAAACCGATCGCTCCTTTACAGTGCTTTGACGCGGCGATCGAAGACGGGACCAACACCATCTTCATGGTGTTTGGCGGGGAGTTGAACCTCGACGAAGAGATGGTAGCATCTGTGTCAAACAGCAAACAAAAACAAGAGAAAAAGACCAAGCGTCGTGCGAGACCAAAATGGCGGAGAAACCTGGGGGTCTTTTGACCGTGGGTCATTGGTCGCCACAGGACCACAGAAATCGGTTCAATGGCGACAAAAAATATGTATTTTAAGGACAGTACTTTACTATAACAAGGCATCTAGTCACTACTTTTGTTGCAAGACAGTTTTTGATTGATTGATTGATTGATTGATTGATTCAAAGACTGTCCCAGCCGCCCTCAGGCAGCTATGCAGCGTACGACTATAAATACAGGTGTTCCCGCTCCTGTTTCAAAGACCAAGCTATTCGTGGCCCGAATTGCTTCTTATCCACTAGAGCTCAGATATCCCTCAACCCATAGCCTTCCTGATAGTTCCGTGTCTATGCACTTGTGAGGCCTTTCCTGGCCCTCCTCAGCTTCTGTTTACTGGATTTTCACTCGTATGCTAGTTATATTGGAGTACTGTAGATGGGACTGCCTGGAATTGACCCAGGAGTCCTGTCCTCAAGATCATCTTTGCTGCTTGTACCGCCATTGATGAGCTACAGAGAATGCGTTTGATGTCCACACATGGGAGCTTACCTGCCCACATTTGTTGTCGTTCGTCCACCCAGTTTCGGCATTCCAGGAGGACGTGCTGTACGGTCTGGGGTCCGTAACCACATTGGCATTTGTCGGTGTCGGCCTTGTTGATGGAGTGGAGATACGCGCGCAGGCCGATCTTGCCCGTACGCATCTGCGTGATCGCTGAGCTGATCGCCCTATGTGTCCCAGCGTGCGTGTCGAGTATCGCTTTTCCCGGCCTAACCCCGAGTTTGAAGAGGTCTCTACCATGCTTCGCCTTTTCCCAGGACGTCTCCCACTCGCCCTTCATTGCCTGACGAATAGCGGACTTCGTTGTTGCCATAAGCATTCGGAGCGATTCTGGTTCTGGTGGCGGTTCCCCGGTGGTTCGTATGTTCGGGTCATATCCGGCTGCTTCCTTGGCTGCACGATCGGCAGCTTTGTTACCTGGCACTCCGACATGTGCCGGGATCCATCGAAACTTGACAGTTTTTGTCCTGGGGCACTTCTGTTGCAAGCCACGTTTTGATTGATTGATTTATTCATAGATTGTCCCAGCCGCCCTCAGGCAGCTATGCAGCGTACAACTATATATACAGGAGTTTCTGCTCTTTTCCTTGGAAATTCAGTTATTCTTGCTAGAAATGCCTAGTTGTTAGGCCGGCTATTCCTGCAAGAACTGCTTCTTTTCCACTGGAGCTTCCTCTATCTATAGTCTTCCTATAAGTTCTGTATCTCTGCCTTGTTAGGTCTTTCCTGACCCTCCTCAACTTCTGTCTACTGGTTTTACACTCGCATGCTAGTTATATTGAAGTACTGTGGATGGGACTGTCTGGAATTGACCCAGGAGGCCCGTCCTGATCATCATTTTTGCTGCTTGTACCGCCATTGACGAGCTACAGAGGATGCGTTTGATGTCCACACATGGAAGCTTGCCTGCCCACATTCGGTGTCGTTCGTCCATCCAGTTTCGGCATTCCAGGAGGATGTGGCGTACCGTTTGTGGTCCCCAACCACATTGACATTTGTTAGTGTCGGCTTTGTTGATGGCGTGGAGGTATGCTCGCAGTCCAATCTTTCCTGTACGCATCTGTGTGATTGCTGAGCTGATCGCTCTATGCGTCCCAGTGTGTGTGTCGAGTGTCGCTTTCCCTGGCCGAACCCCGAGTTTGCAGAGGTCTCTACCGTGCTTAGCTTTTTCCCAGGACGTCTCCCACTCGCCCTTCATCGCCTGACGAATGGTGGACCTTGTTGTTGCCATAAGAATTCGGAGTGATCCTGGTTCTGGCCGCTGTTCCCCAGTAGTTCGTACGTTGGGGTCATTTCTGGCTGCTTCCTTCGCTGCTACATCGGCAGCTTCGTTACCTAGCACTCCGACATGTGCTGGGATCCATCGGAACTGGACTTCCCACCCCAAGTGTCGGAGTTTATCGAATGCCTGTATGGCCTCGGCGAGGATATATTGACCTGATGGGTGCTTGGGGTTCTGCATCGCTTGGACGGCAGCCTGATTGTCGGTGAAGATGGCGGCGCGCTTCCCGGGGCCAGCGCCAGCTGCATCGATGTCGAGAACCATCTGCAACGCTAGCACTAGGCCCCTGAGTTCCGCCGCGTATACTGTGGAGGTGCTGGATGCGCCCATGTATTGGGTCCGCCTTGTGCAGACGCCGTTAACCTGTAGCACCGGCGCCACAGCTGCTGCCCCGACATGACCACCGATGCCGCTACCGTCGGTGTAGATGCAAGCCACTTTTTGTTGCAAGCCACTTTTTGTTGCAAGCCTTTTTTTGTCCCGGGACATTTCGGTCGCCCTGCTGCTTTTGTTGCAAGCCACGTTTTGTTGCAAGCCACGTTTTGCTGCAAGCCATTTTTTGTCCCAGGACATTTCAGTCGCACTGCTGCTTTTCTTGCAAGCCGTTTTTTTTTTTTCAAGCCACGGGGGGTACTGGTTTCTGAAAATGATGCGTCGGGTGTGGGCCGATTGACCGTTTTGCAATCTGGTCGGCGACTTTATTCCGGAAGATGCCACAGTGAGCTGGCACCCATTGCATTTGGATGTTGACTCCCAGTGTTTCTTTCATCTGTTTTGATGTCAACTTATGGTGAATGTTCTTCTCACATCATTTCTAACGCTGCTACCATACTTACCTTTCCCTGAAATCGCGAAAATTGAGCGCCACCGATCATTGAGGAGGTCTTGAGGCAAGACTTATCATAGTGAGTCAAATGGTGTGGGCCACGGTTTCGGATCGCAAATCGTGGTCCAAGCATGCAAGCGCGGCAGCAAAACGACTGATCACTTGAAATGACGTTCGACAGAAGTACACTTTTAAAAAGCGACTTTTGGCTCAATAAAGGCAGGCCATCATATTTCTAGACAACACTCACTTGTAGCTATAAATTGAGATCTCTTCCCATAATGCCAAGAGATAACGCTCAAGTCCCAGATCCTCAACTTCATTGGAATCAAATTCTACATTATGCGACCATCAAACTCAAAGTGTGTCAAGAAGCCATGGACTGCGCACAGTAGCCTTGTGCAGATGCATTATTGACGGAAAGGCACACTCCAATGTTTAATTTTAACAAATCTGATGCTTCAAGCAGCCACTTTCCACCACCAGACAAAGATATAGTGAGTGCCATATCCGGTAGAGCCCCGGAAAGACACACTCTTACAGCAACAGGAGAAGCATTACCCCCCTCCATTCTGAACAACATGCGAGAGCTACACAAAATATCCAAAGTCCAGAGAAGAGAAGGGAATTATACAAGAAAAATTCAATAATAAGAGTGAATAGATGAAAATTTGGTTTTGTAAATTACAATGTAGTAGAGAAAATTACAACGCAGAGCCTTTGCCTGTTTTGAAAGACGATCCAGCCTAAATTAAAGCTTAAAGCAGAATCTGTTTATAGTTGAATATTTTAAATGTTCTCAAGGAGCCTCAGCAAGCACAGGTACCTAGAAGTCTTGCTATCAGAAGAAAAGAATCACTGCACATTGAAGCGATTTTTAGGTCTGTTTCAGAAGATACCCTTTGTGAGATAGACTATAGATCCGGCGGCTGCATCATGATGGGTGCATGGGCGTGCAACCAATAAAATTTTAGACTCGATTACTTCCCAAACCAGGCACTAGCTCTGCTTAGTAATTTTCTCTACTACATTGTAATTTACAACAAACAATTCTTGAGTTTTTCTTGTTTAGCCCCTCTGGACTTCAGATATTTGTGTAGTTCTCGCACATCGTTCGGGATGGTCCAGAAACAGGGTGGTCTTCATTGAGCCAAAAGGTGCTTTTTAAAGGTGTACTTCCGTCGAATGTCATTTTGAATGATCATTTGTTTTGGTTCGGCGCTTGCATGCTCAAGCCACAATTTGCGATCCGAAACCGTGGCCCTCACCATTTTGACTCACTTGGACTCCACCACGCGATCCGAATTCATGGCTACAATGCCTGGAAGAGCTCGCCAACATTCAGACGCTGAGCCGAGCATCCTGGATTATCAGTGCTAAATATGCAACTCTACAAGTCCAAACCACATCTCTAGCAAATGCCATTCTCAATAAGCTTATCGAGATTATGGCCCAGACCAAACTGAGTGAACGGGCTATTCCCTATCCACACAATGCGCATGCATACCTGAGCTTCTCTCCTATTTCTTGAAGCTCGCTCACGGCCTTCGCTTGGCTATTCCCTCTCGCCCAGATTTTCATAACATGAGGTTCTGCTTCAGATTGAAAATCTCTGAAAATTCTGGATTGAGCTGCCTTTGATTGCCGGTTTGTTTTGGGAGGTGACAAAATTTTTTTTTTTGGATGGATTCTTTTTCATTGAAATTTGTGATGAAAATTGAAGTTTTCAACTGACACAGGTTCAAGATTGAGTTAAACTCGAAGTTTCTCCTTGAATTTTGATGGGATATATATACTCCATGGATTTAAAAGCTAACTTTTGAAGGTCAACTTCTACAGTAAAAGTTAACTTTCCCAGAACCCCTAGTAGGAGCGCCCACAGGGGAGAAGTTCCCACAGGGGAGAAGTCCCTGTTGAAGCAAGTGATAGTAGTGTATCCATTGTTGAATTGTTCTTCTTCTATATCTATTCTAGCAGAGGCAGAATGCCTAATATATATATAGATACAGGTATGAGTTTCAGATCTCTTACACGTGTTTCAACCACCGTGATACTCAACAGTATCCATTGTTGAATTGTTCTTCTTCTATATCTATTCTAGCAGAGGCAGAATGCCTAATATATATATAGATACAGGTATGAGTTTCAGATCTCTTACACGTGTTTCAACCACCGTGATACTCAACAGTCCCCACAGGGGAGAAGTTCCCACAGGGGAGAAGAACAACTTCTCTCCAACCACACACTGCTCATATCTAATTTTTGAAATTTCACCACAACCGCGCGTGTAATTAAGCTTAAATTGACGTCATCTTATTGGCCTGGCTTTCGGCTACGGCCCGATACCCGGAACCATGGCTAATAAGGCTAAGTGGCCTCAGTTGGGCCTGCAGCCGCAAAACCTGCATGAGCACGCGACGCAACTCATAGCAGAGGCAACAGCATTGCTAGCCCTAGAAAAAGGACAACGCCAAAAACTACCAGATCAATCATTAGAATCCTTTCTGAACAGCGTACAGGCTTATGCCAAAAAATCCAGGGCCGCACCATCCTCCCACGAGATCCTCGATAAGTTGAATCAGATCCACCACATCGCAAAGACCACCATCTCAGACGACCTCACCCTCATCAAGAACGCGGTCAACCATGCAGCAACGCACCCGACAGCCAGAAACTCAACCTGGGCCGACAGAGTCAGGTCTGGTGGCACGCCCCCCCAGCCCCAGAACGCCTCCACCCGCACAAACGAACAGCAAGGAGAGGGAGATAATAGTCAAACTACGCAACCCCGAGGTGGCCGCACTGCTGCGAGATAAGACACCGGGAGAGCTACGCGAAAGAGTCAACAATGCACTGAAGGAGCGAACACGCAGCACGGAGCGACCGATTCAGGTGGTAGCCGCCAAACAACTGAAGAGCGGAGACGTGTCCATTCACACGGTGAACATCGAAGACGCCAACAAACTGCGAGAAGAACAACAGTGGACACAGGCCCCACAGGGGAGAAGTTCCCACAGGGGAGAAGTGCCCACAGGGGAGAAGTTCCCACAGGGGAGAAGTTCCCGGGTACAGTAAGAGCGCCCACAAGGGTCTGACTTTATTGGGAAGTCTACTGACCTTCTCGAGTCTCCGTTCCTTCAGACGCATGCCCACCTCTACAGCCAGGTTGATCATGTCTTGCAGATTTTTTGGTCAATCTTTCTGGATGAGAACATCCTTGATGTCATCGCACAGATCTGTATAAAAATAATGAATCAATGCTGTATATCCCCAGGCTAGATCTGCTGAGAGTGATTGAAACTCAGAAGCATACTCTTTAATAGAACTGGTCTGAGTGAAACTCATCAGCTTTGCCGCCATTGATATGCCAGTGGGAAAATCCAAGTAAATTTGTTGATCAAAGTGAGGATTTCAGTGGTGGAAATTTGTTATCTGAAATCAAAACTCTATGTTCATACTGGTGACAATGATTTCAAAAATCACCTTCTAGCTGCCTGTGGTGATGATGAGAAGCATTGCAGATTAGCACTAGTTCTCAACAAACTTAAGTCACCAAACAGGCTGTACTGTAAGGAATCACATGTAGATCTTAATCAGGTGAGAAACAATGATTAATATTAACAATCTGAAGTAAGGGGTGGTTCTAATAACAAGACGTAGTGGTTGGTTGGTTGATGAGTCTCTTAGAACAGTATTGATACGGTTTCGTGGTCCGGACCAGAAGGACGCCAAGGCATGACAAAGATGGCCATGATTGGTTTAATTTATTTAGTCCGTCCTTGACGGTCCGGACCAGAAGGACGCCAAGGCGTGACAAAGATGGCCATGATTGGTTTAATTTATTTAGTCCGTCCTTGACGGTCCGGACCAGAAGGACGCCAAGGCGTGACAAAGATGGCCATGATTGGTTTAATTTATTTAGTCCGTCCTTGACGGTCCGGAAAAAAAAAAAAAAAAAAAAAAAAAAAAAAAAAAAAAAAAAAAAAAAAAAAAAAAAGTCCGGACCAGAAGGACGCCAAGGCGTGACAAAGATGGCCATGATTGGTTTAATTTATTTAGTCCGTCCTTGACGGTCTGGACCAGAAGGACGCCAAGGCGTGACAAAGATGGTCATGATTGGTTTAATTTATTTAGTCCATCTTTGGAGGACGCCAACGCATGACTTCGACTTGGCGGCTGAGAGCGTAGCTGACGTAATCACATCAAATTAATGGTGGTTAACGTATTTCACCACGAACTTGCGCACACCACGACCTTGCGCACCAAGTCATGTGATATAAAACTCTATTTAATACTTGCTTGGCTTCACCATACAGGCTACTGGTCCCAGGCACCAACGTAGAGGTGCAAGTTATGTCTAGGTGTCGTACACAGGCTCCGTACGACTGGAGTAAATAGAAATTATACATACCTGCCTGCCACCCTGCCAGAAAGAAAGAAGAAAAGAAAAGAAAAGGAGAGATCGTACGTACCAGAGAGAAAAGCTATTCCAGAACTATAGGAGCAGCAGGTGTTGAACCAGCTGTGAGCAGCTGCTGCCCAGGGGGCCCCCCCATCTGCCGTTGAGGGCCACCCTCATCATCATCATCATCGTCCAAGTCTATCACTTCTATACCCCCATCTCGTACGGAGCAGCGAGCGGCATGATCCCGCCACTTGCAGTTGCCACAGGCTCCACCAAAGTGGCCAGGCACACGGCGGCATTCTGGGAATGGACGAAAACCTGGGCCACCCAGGCAGGCAGTGCATGCGTGTGGCTCCGGCCGGCCACGAGATTGTATGAGGAGAGCATTGATGTATGACTGACGATGGCTTCGAACCTGCACCTCAGTTATGGCGCCTCGTACGAACACCACATCTTGTCCAGGGAGTGCCAGAACTGCACTGGACTGCGGACTGTGGGCAAAGGGGTTCAGCTGTTGACCAGCGATGAAGAGGGTGCGATAGGGGTCCTGGGGACGATCGAGGCCGAGAAACGCGAGAGCCCTATATCGTACGAAGAAGAGATGATTAGCCTTGTGATTCCTAGCTGATGAAGCAACCTACCTGAGCTTCGTACGTACATGGTTGATGTGATGACTTGTTGAAAGAGGAAGAAGAAGAAAGAGAGAGAAGAGAAGAGAGAGAGATGTTGTGATTTTAAAGTAGTGAAATTTCTAAATAGGAAGTTGTGAGGGAATGATTCTATTCACTGCAACTACAATATGGCTTCGTACGGAATCAACCACGGTGAGAGCAAGTACGAGCAGTATGCTCAGCACTTCGGCATATACTACAAAGTCGAGGAGCTCGTCGTCTAGCTATAACCTTCTCAGTGCCAGTTTCAGTTGTCTGAGCTTCCACAGTTCGTACGGAATCTCTACCATCATTATTCTCACTGTTATCATCTCTTTGTACATGACCAGCTGCACCTCCCACAGCGATGGCGATGGAGATGGAGTTGACAAAGGCGATCTGCTGCCAAGCAGAAGTGCGGGTCAACATATCAGGAAGCCTGAAGACGATCTGTCATCCATGATCCTAGGCCATCACTGGCGTCCCTTTGCTGGGTGATGAAAATCGCGATTCCCTTGACTTAGAGCCTTTTCAGGGCCTCGACGGGAGGCTGACGCCCTATATAAGCTTAACATTGGCCACGTAATCTTCATTTCTACTGCTTGACTGGATAATGTCAAGTAGTGCTACAGGCTATCTTGCTACTCAACGTCACCTCTTAAGCAATAGTTTACAATGATCATTTATCGGCAAACTATATAATTAATTTTCTTTGAAGAGGACTGACAGTTATCTTGGTATTGCAAAAGAGCTGGGGAGGTGATGATAGTAGCTCTGTGGCTATGAAAAAGTACTCATAAGTTGATGTCAGAAAACGTTACATACAAAAAAAACCATTTACCAATGGTTAGATAGTGAACACCAAAATATTTGGTCTACATGTTGAATGTAGATTACAGGTTGAATGCATGCGTCGAATTGAGGGACTGAATGGGAGTAAAGCAGAGGGAGCGGAGTGGAGGAGGAAAGAAAAATGGGTGGAGAGAGCTGAACAAAAAAAAGAGAAAAGAAGATTAACAAACATGGTTCACCAACTCGGCCCGGATCTTTTCGTCATGAACATCACTCAATACAGCTTCTCCGCATCTAGCCAGATGGCCACGCATTTTAATCCATGTTTTTTCAAAAGTAGGTAGATATTTCACAAATTCAAGAATTAGAGAATATGCATAGTGGATGAATAGCAACATGTGATCCCGGGTATGTGGGAGGTGCGAACTTAAAAGCTTCAAAAATGGCTGGATACCAATCTGCCACATTCTGGTAGGCAATGAACATTTATTGGGAATTTGTTGAAGATCCAGATTAGCGGACGGGTGTTGCGTAGCTATAAAGATATCACAATACTCTCCCAGTAGAACTTTATGAGAAGAGTTCAAAAGTTGCCATTGTGCATCAGTGAAATGTTCCGTTGGTTTGGAGAGCCGCTGCTCTTTGCATTTCTCCTCAGCTTTATCAAGGTTGAAAAGTATGTGTTCAGCCTGATGCGCTAATTCTTCGCCCGATATCGTGGTCAATCGAAAAAGAGGTATTCCGGGGCAGTCACACCACGGTTCGGGTTTCATTTGATACTTTTTAATCGTCCAGTCGAAGATATAGTCATTCTGGAATCTCTCGCGCGCAAACAAATCGCGGAAGATCTTTCGGAGGTAGGAGTAGTCTGGCTTTTCTTTGATGGAAAGGGATTGACAGTACGTGAAGAAGGTAGAGAATTCAGCGGGCGATCCACTGCAGAGTTGGCTGATGGGAATATCCTGTTTTTTCTTCAAGATGAGATTGTGATCCTCCCGCTCTGTCGGAGCAGTCGGGTCTAGCCACGGAAGAGACCCATGAAGTAAATACAGCAACGTATAGCCAAGAGCCTCCATATCGTCACGAGGAGATTGCTCCAGTCCTAAATGAGCATTGATACTAGCAAAGCAGGCAGTGCCAGTGTTCAGTGTTTCACAAGCTGAACCTTCAAGATCGTATTCCTTGGCCACCGCAAACCCAATAGCGTGAACTTGATTTCCGCACTTTCCAATACCCATTAGAAAGTTGTCGGGCCTGACATCGCGATGAAGAAAAGACTTTTTATGAATGCCTTCAAGGCAGGATATAAGTTGCTCAGCCAATGAAAGCACAGTCTTCAGAGTGAATTTCCTGTCACAGAAGATGAAAAGGTCCTCCAGAGTAGGGCCAAGTAGATCAATAACCATGGCCTGATAGTCATCTGCGGGCATGCCAAACCAATGAATAAAAGGGATTCCGACACCACCACTGAGGTGTCTGTAGACACGGGACTCATGCTGTAGCAGTCCGGCATTGTCGTACTCGATCTTGATGGCAACTTCTTGTCCGGAGATAGTATTGATGCCTATTCAGAGGTGTAAGACAGGATGATCAGGGAAGTTGGTAAAGGATGGGCTGCTTACCAGTATAGATGTTACCGTGACTTCCCTTCCCTATCATTTTGTCAATTTCGTATTTATCGATGTATAGTTTCTGAAATGTAGGGTTAATTTCATGTCCTTCAGTGTCAATGGCACAATGCTCACTGGAATATCCTTCAAATGAGGTCCCGCAGTGGCGACAGCTTGTTCCTCACAATCGACCAAATCAGTGGCAGCGCTTCGAGCAGAGAGGCTTGCCCCATGATCGATTGTGTCGTGGGTGATATCGCTAGGTTTTTTAGACATTTTGAATGAGTTTGGCCGAATGGCAATATGTCTATTCTTTTGATGTATGGTTTTCTTGGTCTGCTCCAGAAAGGGGAACGAAAATTAAGGTTCAAGAGACTGCCTGAGTTGCAAGATAACCGGGGAAATATGATGGGTGATATGCTTTATAAAGACAATACGCATCATCTTCGGCCCTGAAAAAGAAATGTGCACAGCAATCTCTGTTCAATACTGAAACAGTTAGCAATTTAATATTAGGGGCATCACAACCAGGGTCAGCTGCCCGCCATTTGCGCGAACCAGTTGCAAACCTAGTACCCTGACTTTTCACCTCCTAACGCCACTCAGACAGAAATATTGGTCCTATCAGACGGAGGGTATGGATTGGCATGGGACAATATAGCCAAACCCGGATTGTATAATCCCAGGTTCGCAGCAACTGAATTTGTGGCTACTCAATACACATTCAGGCGGGCAGAGCAGCGATGCACCTCTCAGCCTACTGCAGCTGGATCACACTTGTAGTTTCTCAACCATTGATCCGGTTGGGTAATATAGTTAGCAATCAGGCAATTTGAGCATGGGGTGGATACTGTTTTTGCGGTGTAAGTCTCCAGAATGCCGCTCCATTACGCCTTGCAGATAAATCACCCATCCTTAATCCCGCATCCCATACGCTACTATCCATTCCACAACAGGAGTCTGGTAAACCCGGAAATCTTATAGAAGCTGCCTATCTTGTGGTAGTTGTTGTGGCCCATCTGCCATGTGGGCATTAGTCCATCAATAACCCCCATGATTTATCGATTTTTATCCTTGAACACGCTCCCACTTTGTGTCCATCACTCCACTTTCCCTTTTCTCTTCACAGAGAGTATGCGTCTCTGAGCTGCTTCATTCAGCATACCTGCCATATCTATCTGTAAGGAAGAAGCCCCCACACTTTTCCACATAGATTTAAATCTCAAGCTTACAGGTCAGGCGAGATAGAGACCAGCATTCACTCAAAATGGGCGACAAACTGCCGGTTGAGTTGGTGGGACAGATTGCTCAGAACATGAACAAGAAGGATCTGAAAAATCTTATGAAAGTCTCCTGGAAGTTCCGCTCTGCTGTCGAACCAATGATATACGAGGGGATCAGTTTGACCTGCCCTGCAGTATTGGCCTTGCTGAGGGCCATCCATGAACGGCCTCGTATGGTTTCGCGCACCGAAACGCTTAAGATATCCGAGACGGAGGACCAGACAATTGATGCAACGGAGCTTGTTCAAATGGCTGGATTAAACGCACAGTCAACTGGGAATCAAATCATCTCGCACCTGCTATCCAAATTGCCTAATCTCCACTCCTTTTGCTTCCGCTCTTTCAAAAGTGATTTTGGTCATATTATAAACCGTGTGGACAGAAAACCTCTTGATTTTTCCAGTCTAAGAAAGATTGTAACACTTCAGTTGCCGGTGCATTGTCTGCTCACATTTCCAACACCAGTTTTGCCTGTGACACTGGAATGCCTCAAAGTGAGAGACGCTGAGTCGGTCAATGGAGAAAATCTTATAAAAATGCTGGTCAATTATATCAAGCAGAAGCCTGTTGGGGGTACAGACACATGGGCGCTAAAATTCATTACTATTGTCTCGAATATTGGTTCCTGCACGTATTCCAGAGCAGAGCAGAGGGATATTTCTGAAGATAACACAGCCGAGCTGAGGGCTATCTGCAATGATAAAGGGGTGAAATTGCACTGGCGTAGGATTGTTGTTATGACGTGTGGTCGTGAACCTTGGGCATATTAGATGCGGTTGGTCGCGTTCTAACTGTATTTTAACAATTTGCTGAGACAACCACATTCTGGAACACATTTTGTGCCACTGCACTGATTTAAGTATGGTAAATTACCTCCGAGACAAACAAGACAGACACATCCAAAAAGTGGTGAAGTACGGAGAATGAAGTAGTTATTATTACACCATGACCTTGGCCACTTTGCACCACTAGGCTAACTTAGTAGGGAAAAGTACCTTTAAGACAAACAAGACAAACACGAAAAGGTACCCCTTCTCATACTAAATTAGCCTAGTGGTACAAAGTGGCCAAAGGTCGTGGTGTGGCCAAGTTCATGATGAAATACATTATCATCGCCAAAAGTATAACATATAGAAAAAAACCCTCCAAAGGAAAAGGTCTATGACAGAAAAGGTCTTAACATAAAAACTCTCGGAACATATGCTCACTATTACAGTACTCCATGCTGAGATTCCCGTGCCATTCATTCATTTACCCAGTTGTCTGCGTTGATCAAAGCGGCTTCCATGCTATGCTTGTGCTGAACCAAATATTCCTGAATTTCAGCCGGAGAGAATTTTGATGAAGGAATCACATTCGAGAATTCCTTTGCTTTTTCAATTATATCTTCCGCCGGCTGATTTTGAGGAGAGTACATCTGGATAAAGATGTCATTGATTTGCTGTTCATTTGCCAAACCAAACTCAATTGACAGATCAACGCGCCCTGGTCGAGTAAGCGCAGGGTCCAGTTGATTTGGGTGATTCGTTGTCATAACCAGTATCCTTCCCCTACTAGATATCATACCATCAATCGCATTCAAAAGGCCAGCAAGTGTCACGCCGTTTTTTGATTTCGGGCGAACACCGGATTCTTTGATGAAATCGCGGGTGACATCAGAAGCATCAACATCTTCTATGCAAACCAGGGAGGGGCTTGGGAGAAGAGACATCAAGAGAAGTAATGCCTTATCGGTGAGCATTTCGTCCTTCAGGGATATGAAATGAATATCAAGTGAAAAGTGACTTGCTAAAGCGAGAGCTAGGCTGGTTTTTCCAGTGCCGGGAGGGCCATGAAACAAATACCCTCGACGGTAAGGTTTTCCTCGCGCCTTGTACCATTCTGAACTCGACAGGAATTCCGCCACATCCATTATTAGAGAGCTCTTACGTTGTTGCTCCAGCACGACTGAACCCAAAGAACGAGGGAACTGGTGTGAGATGAGCCGCCATGGAAAATATGTCTCCACCAGATTTTTATGCTGTGGATACATCACGGATGTATACTTGTTCTCAGTCAGATACTGAACCCGTACTTCACTGACAAACTTTTCTAGTGGTTCCCGAGACCAGCCGAGGACTGTGAGCACCAGTCGTCCGGTGCTTGGTGCAAGATGGATCCATTGTCCTCCGTACCGGAACCATGCGTCCCCACCACATGGCTGAAATCTCAGTCTCCTTCCATAGGGGTCACCTTTCTTTCGGTGATCCCAGTCGTTGTGCCCTTCCGTCAGCACCTGTATCGAGCGGCTTTGTATTTGCATATGCTCTCTGGAGTACCATGTTATAGCCCTACCAACCTCATCTGCAGTGTGCACTTCAAGTGATACTGTACAACGATCCCAAAAGAGTTGAAATAGACTTCTCACACCCGCTAACGCGTCTCGGGTGCGCGAAAGAATTAAAAGAAAATGGGGGAGGATCAAATATTTTTTGAAAAAAGGGTAGCACTTTGTAAAATATAAGAGTACTCTCTTGAGTTCGGTCGACTGAATGGTTTTTGCCATTTTTATTCTCAGTCAGAGCGGGAGTACGATTTCACCTGTTAGAAATTTGCAAACCTTGCCATGAGTTGGCATGGACAGTGGTACACCAGCCCCTTTATAATGATTACCACATCACTCAACTGTTTCACTCGCTATGCTACAATGCTTTTCACAGGTTTTGTTTTATGTTTCTCTCTTTTTTTCTTTTCATTTTTGTCTCCCGCTTCTGAGAAGCCAGTTGCCTTCCCTCAAAATAAATTGCTTTTTCCACAGGCAATTTGGTGTACAAAGATTTATGCAGGGAAGATAGGGGCAAGCCACTAGCCTTGTATTAGAGCATAGAAAGCCGTGCCTGTGCATCTGTTCTGAATGCAGGCATGGATTGGAGGTCACTCGGGTTGCCACATTGACGGTCTGCACGCCAGCTGTGATGCGCCTTTGCTCCCTGACTCATTGCTCTTCCAACTAGCATTGCCGAAATGAGGATGGTGCTGGCTGCTATCACACTGAGCTCAGTGTGCAAGGTGCAGCCAGGGGTGCCAGACTGTGTCGAGGGCACGGGAAACTTGTGTTGATCACCCTGGGAGAGGATACCTCAATCCCCGAAGGCGAGTGCATATACATGCACAGCCTGAGTGCGTGCAATATTCATGCAAAGGGATCATCACCTCGATACTAATTGAGGCCAAATTTTGAACCTCGCTGCTTTTGGCTATAAGAGATGCTTCACCGCTCGCTCGTTGCCTTGTTTGAGTACAAACCGGTCATCCATGTTGGCCAGTAAGCAGATCCCGTGGCTGCATGCGAAGGGATATGCTTACTAGTATCATACAAAGCTGGTTTTATTCCTTTGCCATAGCGAATTGCTAGCGATACTTCGTGCCCTTTGGCCAGCCCACGCTTTTTTCCTTGCAATCTACATACGCGTTGCTCCCCACCATGTAATGCGATATTTCATAATTTACAATAATCATTTTATTGGCAAACTTTATTTTCTTTGGAAGATAATAAAGTAGGGTCATTTGGTAGCAGACATGAGAGATCTAAGTGGGCTACTCTCCTTACATAATAACTAACCAACACCGAGCATTGCAGCTGGTTCAAGAATATCGAAATCCAGGGGGTTAAAATTATTCCAAATCTCATCAGGCACCCTGTAAATATCATCGGGCACGTTATAGTTATTCCCACGAAGATGCAATGTCACAGTTAGATTGTCGCCCAGGGTAAAATTCGAAACTGTCTTCAGATGCCAACATTTTTCCGGCCAGCACTTCAAGGGTGACAAACACCCGTGGAACACCTTTTTTTTGAATAAAAGTGATACACGACTTATGCGACCTCGAGGGGTATATAACAGAGGTGTTGACAGCAGTCCTCTCAATCGTGCGGAGAGGACATTGATGGTATCATTCAATCTTTCCACAGATAATTGTGGAAATTTATTTTCTCTGACAATTTTTACCAAACATAGCGCATATGGTAATGCCATAGGTCCGTCAACCTCATCTTCGGAGAACACATCAAGAATACCCTTCAGCTGAGGAGTATGATCCTTTAGATATTTCAGCCGGTCTTGAAGTACGGGGTCTGAGATGAGAACAATGTATCCAGAGAGAACACTTTCATTGCCGCCCCATTTCTATTTAGAATTAGTATTTTGGTGATATCATTCCAGATGTACTTCATACATCACCATGGATATCCGGATATTTGGAAGGATCAGCTTCATCGATGTGGTACAGGCCATTGCTGGAGGTATGGAACTCAGATTGAAGTGGGAGCTTGCCACCAGAAGTGGTGGGATAAGGTTCAGCATTCTTGTCTAAGTTAGCAGTGTTTTTCTAAGTAGGTGAAGAACAGCAGACTCACCATTGCAAGAGATTGTGAGGATGTGTGAAACTCAGTTTGCAAATCCACAGAATTAATGCTGGGTGAAGTTGGATTCTTATATGGCAATGACTGTGAGCTGGAGACACAGTTGTTTAGGGTTGCATCTGATATGTTTCTTTGTGCTGCATCCATTTCTCTTCTAAAAGCTTTATACTTTCTCTCTGCAAAGCCAGACTCTATCTGGCTGGGGTCAACGAAGCACCATCACAGTACAAGCCCCTTTTAATGCAATTGTGGTGGGCCGGTGCTGCTTCACCACATCTGACATGTCTTTCTTTGCAGGTCGAACAGCCAGTGAAAGTTCTACAATGCCATCTTCACTGATGTATTGAACAAGCTGTTGGCTGTCTTGCGCCCGGGGAATTCAGAGGTAAATTAGATGGCAGAGCAAGCATTGTGTTTGGACAGAATTTCTTCTGAGTTTATATAGTACTTCGCCCTGCTGGAGTTGATATTTGCATGGCCTTTCATTACCCAATAAACAACAAAGCCACGGGAGCGAGGGCTGAGGGTATCAAGCAGCTATCTTCCTGTCTTTTTTGCTTAAATTTCCATATTTACTACTTCTTTTAGTCCTAGGGACCCTACCACGAGTAGGGGCAAGGATATTTACAATGAACGCTGCTCATATGGGAACTCTCTATTTATTCTTTCCACTCTGAGGATTTTGGAAACCCTCCTCCTTCCCAACCAGCCTCGGAAATCAGACACCTGGTGAACAAGAAGCGGAAAGAGGTAAAATATTTACTGGCTTCTACCTTTTACAGCATACAAAAATCTTGCAGCCATCCTTGTAAATCCGACTCAATCACTTTCTCAACTTTGTGACTTTGTGCGGCTATTTCTGCAAAAGCAGGGTGCTGAAAAGCCAGCTGCTTGATATGTATACCAAACTTTGGGAAATTGGGACTATAGACATCGTGTTTGTTTATGGATAGTGACAGCAACAGCGAGGCTAGGCTTCTTTAATGCCTCTATTAACTCAAATTTGGCCACATAATCTATTGTAATGGCTGCTACCAAGATAATAGGGAGCCGTGCTATTGTTTTGCGAGGAACAGTAGTGAATCCACAAGATCGACAAACAAGAGAGAGGATAGAAAGACAATAACAAACAAACAACAGACAGAAAGTACAAAAATAGTGTAATTCAATTGTGAGGCTCACACTCTAGTTGGGAATTGCTCTTGAGCTCCTGTAACCGCACTCTTCGGGTCCTTATTCCACAGATAGTTCTGGATGTCCGCCGGGCTATACTGGCAATCGGGAACTAGCTTGGCGAACTCAGCAGCCATATCTACAAGGTTGATGTGGTCTTCGTTGGTGTATGTGTACATATGCTGGAAAATCGATTTTATTTGCTCCTCTGATGCCAGTGTAAATTCCACTTCCTTGTCCACACGTCCTGGACGGATAAGTGCTGCATCAAGTTGATCTCTGCAGTTTGTGGTCATGATCAAGACTCTCCCATCAGATGATAAGACACCGTCGATCGCGTTCAAGAGCCCGGAGAGTGATATCTGGTTGTTTTGCCTAGTGCTGTCCTCTTGTTGTATGGCTTGTGTTTTCTCGCGGTTGATTCCAGCACTGTCAATATCCTCGATGAGAAGGACACAAGGGTAGTCAGGTAGCTGGCTACAAAGCTGCTGGAGTTCATCATCGGTCATGTTTTGACCTGTCAAGCTCAACAAGTAAATATCCAGACCAAATTTGCCCGCCAAAGTTTGCGCAAGACTGGTTTTGCCAGTTCCAGGGGGGCCATTGAATAGATAACCACGACGGTCTCTCTGTTTTCCAATATGCTGACTTAGTGTTGAGAAATCTGCACATATCATTGCAAACATCTTCCTTCTGTCCCTTTTCCAGGGCGATACTTTCGAGCGACCGACGACTCGTCCTTTTGACAGGCTGCCATGGAATCTTAGTCTGGCGAACAAGCTTGCCTCCTGGACTGAAAATTGTAATTTTGGATTTGGTCTTGAATATGTGACGTGACCTGGCTTCCACAAGCAGTTTTTCAATTGGCTTGCAGGACCAGTCTAACACTCTCAGACTATAGTGCTCCTTGAAGTGGAACTCAAAGCTTCTTTCCGTCCGCTGAAACTGAAATATTGAGCCCTCGAATAGGAATAAACAAATTCTGTTGGGTCGAAATCGATATTCCCGAAATGCTCCAATGATTTTCCAGTCCCACACGTCTGTCTTCTCAGGCGCATGCTCTCCACTCCATTGCTCACTTCTAACCCTCCGAGACAGGCATCTGGTAACCCAAGATTCCAGAAAGGTGGTTAGATGTTCATGCTCCTCGCTGCACGGTTCAATTTCAACCTCCACAGCACAAAATGTCCAGATTCCATCATATACCCAGAGACAGACATAAACAAATGCACATCCAACAATCAGAATATGGGAAAGAAGGCCCAGGTTGGGAGCTCTGCGGAACGCGTCAATAAATATTGATCCAGGAAATATAGTATTCAAAAGAGAGCCAACGAGGCTTGGTGCCTGGTCCATGATAGTTGAGAGTGTGAATTGATGACAGGTGATCAGACTTGCGGAGAAAGAAAAGATAAATAAAACAAAGCCACCCGGAGATAAAGGACTGTACAGGAGAACTGAGAAACTATATACAACACTGACATGAATCACAGCTTTCATTTATCCTCCACATGTCTATTCATAATCCTATCACAAGGCACCAAAAGCGGGTAAACTATGATAGCATTAGACAAGAATTTGAAGGAAGGGCTAATACTGTTTACTTAAAAACAGCAGTCCAATTTGGCATGTACAATCGAAGAGCAGTAACCCCATCGCTACGAGCAATCAATTCATCGTATCGCAGATCCTGCTGATAGTGCCCCTCGCGTCCCTCACGTATTACAGTAAATGTCCCCTCTGTCAAGGTCGGCAAGTTCGGATAGTAAATTGAGGTCACCGCCTTAATTTTCTGGAAATTACTGTTAGACCACCACAGCAAAAATTGATTCGGGGAGAGTTGTCCGAACCTCGTCTACTTGTGTATAGCTTTCTCCGGTCATCGATGTGGCCCCGGTGCCAAAACACACTCCGTTCTTTATCATCGCTATGGCCCTATCAAGGCTTGGAACGAAAGGGAAACAACCCATGACTAGAGCAGGACGATTTTCTTGGTGAATGTAGGCGACAGGGTAAGATAGGTGAGCTAGCCTAAATGGCAATCTGAAGTATCGATAGCCACTCGATCTCGCAAAGGAATAATGTCAACCCTGTATGATAATAGTAAGAACTTCGCATGCAACGACGGGAGCAAATTTTTTCCTTGCATGTAAGGCAATAATCCGAGTGCGAACCAACGTGGATGAGCAGTCCATATTCGAACAAGGCAACGAGCGAGCGGTGAAGCATCTCTTATAGTTAAAAGCAGTGAGGTGCAAAGTTTGGCCTCGATTAGTATCAAGGTAGTGATCCCCTTGCAGGAGGATGGCACGCTCAAGCTGGGCATGTATATCGTACTCGCCTTCGTGCCCTCGGGCTTTGCTGTGGCAGCCACCATCCACATGTACTGCAATAGCCTGGGTGATGAGTTCAACAGCGGCATCGACCACGCTGTGATGACTGTTAATGCTGTCCTTATTGGTCAAAAGAAATCCAAAAGGCTCATTTTCAGGCATAATATCACCTTTTTCGGAAGTCTATGCCATCATGACACAGTTGGTATTAGACTCCTGATCATGAAAGATAGGGCGGAAACTATCAAGAGCTATGATAATGGTAGAATGATCCGACGGCACAAATAGCTTAGCCGATGAGTATATCAACTGCACGGACCATGCTCTGAAGCATTGGCGAAAGGTTGAACCATTTTCGGATCCATCACAGCGGCCGGCTTCATACCACCACCAGTCCAGCCATGCATTATGACGTGAAGTTGTCATCCGAATCATATGCGAGAATAAAATTGAACGCTGTGTTTAGGAAAAGATCCATGAGAAAATTTTCCCGTTCTCTGCAAAGGGCCAGCATTGGGCCTATATTAAGCCGCGCAGTCATCTCGATCGACAGTCTGGACCGTCGTGGCGCGGCTAGTCCTGTCTTTGACAACAAACATCACATCACTAACACATTTCCGTTAGCCACCTTGGCCATGCCAAGTTCAAATAGGAATAGTGGTCTTTCCGATAGCAGGTGCTATCGGAAAGACCACTATTCCTAATTAGCTTTTAGTTCTAGCCCCCAGATTAGCAGACCACCCACATCCACTGTTGCTTTTTGCCCCATCAACTTCACTCACTATCCAATCCGTCAAAATGCCTTCGCTTGATCATGCTGTGTGTTTTATGAAACCTTCAGATATTCTTCAATCAGAGGTAATAATAAGTAAACTATTCCTTAGGAATAAGCTAATGGAGAATAGCCATTATTGCAGCTCTTCAAAGCGTTCTTCGCTCGTGGGCCGTTGAACGATTCTTTGAAACTGCTCCAACACCTGGCTGAAGTGTGTCGGTCCTTTCCTGCCTCACAGCCTACTCGATTAGATTGTCTGCTTCCTTCTCTACAACCTCCGCTTTCTCCAGTCATTCCTTCGCTTCCTCCACCGCGGCCTTCAATACAGGGCCCTTCGCGCTCTTCACCCGAATCTTCCTTGCCTAAACCTCAGCCTCCTTTCAGCCCAGAGACCTTTCGACGACTTTCCCAAAATGATCTGGAACATATTGCTCGTGAATATTTCACAAAAGAGAAGGGAATTAAGAATACAAAACGCCTTAACCTTCTTGTTGTAGCCTCAACACGGTTTGTTAAAGCCGAGCCTGTTCACAATAAAGGCTCTACTGACTGTTTCTGGGGGAGCAATGATGAAATATTCCCAGATAAACCTAATACCGAACCAAATTGTCGACTTGAAGAGGGTGCTGAAAGAATTGAGCAACGCGAGGCTAGAAATACTGCCGCCAGGCGTCTCATCCTTCTCTATAGGCATCATCATATTGAGGAGAAACGGTGTCAAGTTGAAGATTTTGAATTAGATCCAGGTATGGGGAAAGCAACTATCGCCCTACATCAATATGCGCACGGAGTGAAAAGGAGCATCGACAGCGTCAAATTTGACCTAGCTCGAGGTCGTCATTATCTTAAACTACTCGAAATTGCCGGTCCGGGCAATGTGCTATTTCTTAATGGCACAGCAACAACGTGAGTTCGTGCTGGTAACCATGTGTTGGTAGTATACATTCGCTAATTGGTTAGTTAGGTGGGAGAGGTCTCTGAAAGCGGGCGACCCAGAATGCATAGTTGATTTTCGAGATAAAACTTTTCCCTTTCTAAAGAGGAGCTTCCAAAACCGTGACCTTGAATGCGGGGAACTTATAATCGATGGCCTTCTGAAAATTGGATGGTCTTATAAGGAGCTTTCCCGGGGTCAGGGAAGACTCATGAGCGTGTTGTTTCGCTACTTCAACAAAGAAGACCTTACGGCAGGAAAGATTGTTTTACGAGATGATGAAACGAGTGGGCTAAAACGACGCCGTCTCGATCACACATTTAATCCTGCGGCGGATCGGGATACGCTAGGCCTACTAGGACACATAACCGACCAACGGTTCAGTCCTGGAAAGACACAGGGACCAATGGGAAGTTCAGAAAATGCAATTGCTAGATCGAGAAACGAATATCAACACATTGGCGAAATGAATGAACTGGATGAACATAACCAATTGCCAAACCCACTTCCGCCGATGGAAAGACGGGCAGACTTCTCCTTTAGGGATTATCAATTCAATGACATTGGCATGGACACGGTTCCAAACCCACTCCCACCGGCAGAAAGACGGGCAGATTTCTCCTCACTCTTTGGGGATGATCAATTCAATGACATTGGCATGGAGACGGTTCCAAACCCACTCCCACCGGCAGAAAGACGGGCAGATTTCTCCTCACTCTTTGGGGATGATCAATTCAATGACATTGGCATGGAGACGGTTCCAAACCCACTCCCACCGGCAGAAAGACGGGCAGATTTCTCCTCACTCTTTGGGGATGATCAATTCAATGACATTGGCATGGACACGGTTCCAAACCCACTCCCACCGACAGAAAGGCGGCCCGACTTCTCACTCTTTAGTCAGGCTATTGGTCAGCACAACATCAATTCATCTCCGATGCCTTATCAAGCTTCAAACACCCATCAAACATTTGAGTCCACTCCATTGCCACCAACGCAAAATGGCTTTGAGTTAACTGTCCTGTCCAGGCGTAAAGGGCCTCTTGAAATCCAGCCTATGCTATATGCTCAACAGCAGTAGCACAGCCAACCCTCCTCCAATTCCAGAAAATGTTATATGTTCACGTCCATCCACACTCAGGTCCTGGCCACTTGCCATCTCAACACCGGAAAACATTCCATTTTCCGGCCCGAGCTTCCCAAGAGCTATCCACACCACGATTTTAGTTTTGTCGTCTGGAGACATTCCCAGCAAAGTACCGGGTTTGGGCATGCGCACGAGAGATACGAGGAACCATTGTAGGAGATGGCTCGTGCGATCTGAACTAACCCTCCTATTGAATAGCTTTGCCACCCGTTCAATGTTCGAACTATCCTTTGAGACAATTAGTCACTCTGAGAGGGTTTGAATGACTGGTGTAAGCCTACCTTGAACCATAAAACAACGATATTCTCAACGAATTTATCCGGTTCTAAGATGCGAAAGGGGCGATATCTGCCATCTTCATCTTTGCTTTCGGTGTGAAGGCCTTGTTCACGGTTTCTTGTGATACGTTCGGCTTCATTCGCGACTTTCGCATCCACTGCCTGATGTATCTGTCGGCTTTGTTGTTCGTGCTGTTGCTTATCGCTGTTCTCTGGTCCGACCACTTGCTGTATGTCATGGTTTGTAGACATTAGGGTTATAAAAAAGGCTGACCTCGTTCTCAGATTTTCACTGGCTCTGTTTATTTCTCGGGTTGTGGGCGTGATTTGAAAACCATAATCGTGCTGCTCTAGTTTACTGCGAAAAAAATTTCTGAAGGAGGGGTTAAGAGGGAAATAGTTTTTCCTTCAAGAGAGGATGACGCAACGCTAGTCGCCGTCGACCCGACAGGCCAAACAAAAGATATCCATGCACTGGGCTTGGCAGTGGCTGAATTGTTTCCGTCTTGTTCCATTCACTTCCATGATTACGTCTTGATTTCAATAAATTCACGTGACCTCTAGTCAAAGTGTTGGATGATACTGATGGAGGTGGAAGGTTGGTTGATTGTACTATCTAGCGGGCACAGCTCTCTCATATCGGAGTGCGGGTCACGTGGTCTACTAAGGGCATCCTCATAGAGTGCATCAAGCCTATCATATTGAACTACCTAGCTAGCTAAAATATATATATGTGTGTGGGGCATGTGACCCGGGTAGCCCTAGTATTACCTAACACATCCTGCCAACAGATACTAGGGCTACCGTAGTCACGTGTCACTCATTTTACACTAGTTAGTTTAGATAGCCATATATGCACACTATACTATCTATGACAAAGGTCACACACGATCAGCGAATCCATTTGAAACTTCAAAGAATTTAAAGGGGTTTACATCAAATGTATTAGTCCCGAGGACAGCGTGATCGGAGTAGCTGTCGATACATTCTCTCATTTAAACCAACCCACATCTTCTCCCAAACACACCCCAAACCGCGGTGTGATGCAGAGAACTGGAATATGCGATGCGCTTCCATATCTTTTTGCTCTTGATCCATAAAATTGTAGATAATCCGTCCATTTACATTGTAAGTCTACTCTTATATTTTTTTATTTCAATCTCAATACAATTGCTCTAGCTGTATTTTATAGTTTACCTGCACTTCTTAAGCGGGGTCGCGCTCGGGAGAAACTGGCGTTAGAATATCTACGGAGCCTAGAGAACTGGCTTTGTACAATAGATATATATATATATAATAAAAGGAATTGCGGTTCTCACAAATCATGGCCATCCTCACTCTTACTCAAATGCATGCTATATCAAAACACAAACAAAAAGTCATGCTACAATACGCTATCAACATATACACTGAATCTGCATTAGTTTACAATGTCTGGGTTATTTTCCGCATCTTGAAGCTGTACATCATCCATCACCAATCCCGGCGATCAATCACAGCATGCCGATCAATCGTCATGAAGAATTGAGAAGGCAGGCAGAAGAGCGAGGGGCACGGGAAGCAGTGTGGCGAAGGGAGGCAGAAGAATTGAGAATGCAGGCAGAAGAGCGAGAGGCAGAGGTAAAAGTGCGCAGCCAGCCGACAACACCCGGAATATGCGATGCGCTTCCATATCCCTTTGGTCACGATTCATAGAAATTGTAGAGAATCCTCCCATCATTTACATTATAAGTCTACTCTTATATATCCTAGAAGCCATCAGGGTGATCTCCAACACTGTAGTGGCTGGGAGGAAGTTCGTGTTAAAGTAATATCGCATCCGACCCCATTCAAACATATATCAACCATTAATTTTTGACTACAAGTATAAGTCGGCAAAGCGGGCTGCCTCCGGGGTTGTGCAAAACGGAATAGATAAGACTTGAACATTGATGCCGTATCACTATGACGTTTGGCGCGGGTAAACGTTGATCCGTGTTATTTTGGGCGACACGGCTGGCACTATATCTCGTCTCCTGTTCTGACCACCTCAGGAATATCGCTTCTAGCCACTAAATTCCTGGTACCCAATTTTAATTTTTTTTGATATAACTCTTTTATCCGTCTCTAATGGCCGATTACAGCTCACCAGATTACAAGGCTCTCTTCCTTAGAGCGGAAGCGGAACGAAGGCAAGCAGAAGAGCGAGGGGCACGGGAAGCAGTGTGGCGAAGGGAGGCAGAAGAATTGAGAAGGCAGGCAGAAGAGCGAGAGGCAGAGGTAAAGGTGCGCAGCCAGCCGACAACACTCGGAGAGCTCATCAAAGGTTGTCACGATTCATTCTCCCGGCCTTTGCAGGCTGGAACGCCATCCCGCTCCACGAAGGGGAGTATTCCACCTCCCACTGGGAAGTACTGCCCAACGAGCCTTCGCCATTGGTCAAGTTGTCCGGTTCAACTGCAAGAAATTTATGATTCGGTTTCCACTTACCTCCAACCAGCTGGAAAAGACGCACCTCGGCTATTCACATCTCTTCTTGAGCTAGAGGGACTTGGTCGGCGGTATTCTAGCCGAAAACTACAAAGTGAAAAGGATCTGGAACACTACGAGCGAACCGCTGTGGAAGATCATGTCCATGATATCATAGCTGAGCTGTGCAAAATACCTCATGCCCGAGAGAGATTCCGACTTGGAGATGGGATCATGTTTGAAAATCATGAAAATCTTCTGCAGACATCAGAAGAGTCAGATGCACAGCTGCTTGATGAATCCAGAACAAAACATCCCAAACCAGATTCATTCTGTATTCATCGGATCAACGATTCCACCAATACTTTGATTACGACAGTCGAGTATAAGCCGCCACACAAGCTCTCGGTTGAAAATCTCCGAGCGGGTCTTCGATCGATGAAGCTCTGGGAAGAGATTGTTCAGTCAGACACAATCCCCAAGAGTGATGAGCTGAACAAGGATGAAAAGCTGAGATATAATGCGGAACAGCTGACTTGCTCAGTTTTGGTTCAGGAGTATCATGTCATGATCCAAGCTGGACTGGAGTACTCCTACATAACTAATGGATTTGCTATCGTTCTTCTTCGTGTTCCATACAGCGACCCTAGTACACTCTATTACTATCTCTGTGAACCAAACATGGATGTGATTTCAGAAAATCCTGGGGTCTTTTATCAGCCAAAGACAGCTATTGCCAGAATATTATGTCTCTGTCTGATGTCCTTTCTCTCGGATATCCGTGACCAGAAGTGGCGGAATGCTGCAAGAACCCAGCTCCATATATGGAAGACTAGTTTTGACTTTACACGGTCGCAAATCCCCGATGACGAGCTGCAACAGACTCCTCCAGGATCGGAATATGCAAGCTCGGAATATATGCCCTCTGAACATCTACCATCGTCTCCATTACAGCCCGGCCATCGAGTTTCTACCCGATCTCAAACCACCTGTGCACCAATGGATACCTCGCCTCTGAGTGATCATATGGGTTCTTCCGACTCCGACTCTAACCAAGCAGCGCACGGCCGGAAGCGGGGCTTCAGCCAAGTGATGTCCTCCCCGCCCAGCCAGCGTTCATCGGCGCGCCCAGCAGGTCCTAGGCCATCAAGCGGCCAGAGCCGACCCACGGCACGTTACTGTACGCAGCGATGCTTATTGGGTTTGCAACAGGGAGGTGAATTGGACCATCAATGCCCTAATGTTTCTCTCCACCGGCGAGGCCAGAATGATGATCGACATTGTATCAATGCAAGGAAGCTTGTGCAAATACTGAATGAACAGCTCGATCGTGACCTCGATCATAACTGCACACCATTTGGGACTTGTGGGTCGTATGGTGCACCCTTCAAGATCACTTGTTCTGCATATGGCTACACTCTTGTTGGAAAGGGGACAACAGCCGGGCTATGGAAAATTGTCTCGCGTGAAGCAGACATATACCAGGTTCTTCAGAAAGCACAGGGTTCTGCTGTCCCTGTATTTCTGGGGACGATTGATTTGAAATTGTTCCTTTTCCTCCATGGTGCTGGGGACATCCGCCATATGCTTCTCATGGGTTGGGCGGGGGAAAGTATAGAGAACGTCAAAGACAAGGAAGTGCTAAGTCGTGAGATTTCCAGGTCGAAGAAGGAAATCCGCATGCTGGGAGTGATACATAAAGACCTACGGTCTGCCAACATGTTATGGAATGACGAGCTGCGCCGGGTCCTGATCATAGACTTTCACCGGTCCGGCATAGACAGGCGCCCGATGAACAAGCGGGTTGGTTCCTTGAAAAGGTCACTGCATCAGGTGGGCAGGTCGAAACGACCCTGTATTAGTAGTGGCTGGACTGGGCATATCTCCATGACAGAGTCAGACGTCCAGAGTAGCGCCTGAATGGTAGAGCAGCGCTGAGTGAGATTTATGAGACGGGCCTGAAGATTCTCTTGTTCATTTCTTGTTTTGAGGCCTCAGGAAACCATGGATTGACCTAGTCTGTGCTGTGCACGTGTCTTGTCAAATTGTTCTTTCTTTGTCTTTAGATTGGATTGTCTAAAAATATATGACTTTCACCAATCAATTTTCCTATCACAGACTTTTAAGTTTTTACATCTACGAATAGGATATCTACATAGCAAACGTGGAAAAATTGCTGCAGGCCATGTGGCCTGCGGAGACCACACCCCTGTCAACTGGCCCGTTCCTCAAATCGGAAACAACTCGGGCATATTTCACCTATGCTATAGATTAAATGGCTAGAGCTTGGTTCATTTCTGTCATTGAGATATAATTTACTTTGCACGGGGGGCAGGATCTTCGCAGGAGTGAAGGTAGTGATTGAAAAAAAGGTAAGAAAGAAAGAACGAGGCATATTTATGTCAATGATACAAGTGGAATAACGAGTTTTCTGAGTAATCTTCTCATTCACCACCTACATTCCATTCGCTGCAAGAAGTTGATAGAAGTTATCAGAATTTGAAAAGAAGTTTACAGAAGTCTCTTCCTTGTTTGAGTGTGGAGTTAGTACCCGGTGGTGAGCATGAACGGGATAGGAGCAGGTTTTTCTTGGCCACGGATTTTGTCTTCCGCCTGAAACCAATGGAAGCTCTCTCGGCCAAGCTGAAGCCACTCCTCACCAATCTAGTAGGTATGACGTCATAATTATGAAACTGATGTCATTATTCTAGATATCTCTGATGGAGCAAGTAGGGATGCCGTCAATTTCAATATTATAAAGAAATGCTATTTCAGGCTGGCAGCAACTTCATTTCATTCACACCGCATATCCCAGAAATCTCCCAGACAAATTTCACTCCAATGATGGCCTACCGAATTTGAAAAAAGTGGTTAGGGAGCTCTTTCAACAGTCTGGGATGAAAGATAACAAATCTTTAGCATTTATGAAAAAGCTGATTTATGAATGAGAGCAACTCTCTTCAGCTGCTGTTAAGCTACCTATCAATCGCAGGAAAGTAATTATCAGCATAGATAACTGCAGTTTCCTACGCTTCCAGCGTCCTCACGAGTTCAGATTTAAAAAAAAAACCTGGCTCTGCATGCGGCACGGGTACTTCACTCTCCACTAATTCCGTGGTCAAATACCAACATATGGTGGCGTGGTAAAATGTCTCGGGAGTTCCGTGTTGCTGGCTCCGGGCGGTTCAAGGGACGGCATGATTCGTTGTCTGCTGGCAGGATGAACATGTCATCACAGCGTGATGGAGTCTTCATCACGCTACAATTGAAAGCCTGATTAGTAGAGTGCGCCCCGCAGTCAGCCCATGAAGCAGGGCCTATCAGTTACCAAGGGGAGGCTCCGATTGCCATTTCGAATCTGTCAACAGAAGCTGCAACCAGGCTGATCGGACACCGCATTGAGAAGCGATTTGCTCTCCCGGGCGCCCCGGCCAGTCTCCTCATCTCTGAGGCAAGACCTGCCCCTATAGATGAGTTCATTTGATTGCAACAGCGGGTGGGCAAAGACGAATAAGAGATGAGATTGGAAGAAGAGAGAGAAGCAGGGGAGAGCGAGGGGGGAAGCAAGAGGTGTGAACAGTGAAGCAAAGAAAAAATAGCTGAGACAAGACTAAAAGAGAATAAAAAAAGAGAAAGACAAAATTTAGACCAGGAGTACTTGAACAAGTTTAATAAAACCTATAAAGATCCACCCGTTGTTGGAGAATAATAGGTTGAGAGCGGTTCATTACCGCGTTGAAACCCAACACGACCTACCAAATCTACATACCCTAGACTGGGGCCGATGCTTATCAGGGCGCTCGGGCCTACTCTGCTTTTTGACTCATGAGTCTCCTCTGCTGTGCCATTCGCCCTCCTCTAAGCCTTGCAGAGGCACTGTGTCAGGTGGTGTGGAGACATCAACCAATGAACCTCCCGCCAAGGCTGGAGCCTAGTCGACTGCCGAATGAAATCAAGCAACAAACCATAAAATTGATTACGATGTTAGAATCTGGGTCGACATCACCAAGTCTTCCTGGGCATATAGAGGAGTTTCTGTGAACATTAGAATCGTTCTAAGCTCAGCATTTGTCCTCTCCTGATTAAAGCGTTTTTTTTTAAAATAGAAAAAATGGAAATACGTGTCACTAGAGATGAGCAAAGTATTGGATGCCAGGGAGCATGATGGTGTTCACGGAAATATGTTCTCTACATCAGACCAGTGTTGCGGCGCTTACTCCTATCATGTTTTATAAGATAAATAGACTTGGTCTCCAGGCATGTTGACTTCTACCACTTTATTTGACTATCTTACTCAATAATCCTTCCCAACAGCATTTATCTTGAGTTGTGTCTTTTACAGTCTAGGCACAATGTACAGAGCCTGCCAAGCCATCAAGAATATCACTACCTCTTCTGGAAAACAAATCGCCGTCGCATATGTCACGAAGACTGACACTTGGGAGCGCGCGTTTCTTTCCCAGAGCATCCAAAACGAGTTCACTACAGTTGCTGAAAAGTACAAAGACACTCTGAAGCCTGAGACCATCAAAGTGGCCATGAAGTAAGTTCTGTGTCCAACATCTGTAGTCTCTTCTCTTATACCTTTTCCAGGGAAGCCGAGCATCCGAGCCAAACCGATCCCGTGAGGCATTTCACCGCCTTCGAGCTCGACAAGGATGAAAATGTTGTTGCATCAAAGCACTACTATAAGTGAAGAACGGCGACAGCGCTGGGAATTGTTCATGGCATATTGAATGATCTTGGGATATCTAGAAATATAAAATTGCAAAATATGATTTTAGTAGATACGTCAAGTTCAGATTAGTCAGCATGAAGTAGGAGAAATTTTGAACCTCAAGGATTGTTGCAAGTCATGTGATGAGAGTGGAAAGTCTAAAAACGGGAGAAAACACAACAAACTTGCCAAGTCAACCAATTCACTCTAACCCTAATCGGTCAACATAGACATCACATATGTATCAACTTCGCTCAATATGTTCTTTTGTCAAAAAAAAATCTCAATCTCTCACAAATTTTGGGGTGAATATGGCACCTCCATCCAGTGAATTGATCGGTGCTGCTGGATGTCGCTATCTCCTCAAACAACTGATTCAAGAAAGACCACATCTCGGTCGCGTTTGGTTGGCAACGTGCGAGCATACCCGGCCCCTCCATGTAGTGTAGCTTGATGAACTGACAGCGCTCCAGGTCTGGACAAGACAAATTCATTTTGAAGGACATCCCCAAGACCATTTTCTCAAGCTTTAACGAGGACATACGCCCGCGGCTTCGTGAAAGCCCATTTTTACGATTACCACATGACACAATTCCGGACCAGCAGATATTCGTGTACAAATACATGGATGATGACTTTCTGAGCCTTGTTAGAAAGCAAATACCCATGCAAGCCAGGAAGCAGATTTTAAAAGCCAGTTTGCAAGGGATTGCTGAGCTGCACAGCCACGATATTGTCCACTTAGGTGAAGTAAGCACTATTCAGTCTCATAGTGTAAGACTAATTGGTTCCAGATATCAAACCCGACAATATCATGATCAATTACCGTGGTACTGGTAAAGAGACAATTGTTGAGCAGGTTCAGGTCATTGATCTCGAAAATGCAGCTTATCTCCCTAAAGGGAGGTGCATCAAAGGGATGTTAGCCGGCAATGATAGCTGGCGTAGCCCAGAGGGCCACTTTAAAGGCGAGCTTAGCAAGCCTTCTGACATTTTCTCCTTTGCAGCTGTGGTACGTTGCACTTCTTGTGATTAGACTCTTATCTAGCTAACTGACTCAGTGCATCTATGCTATGCTCGGACAAGTCATCTTTGAAGCCGATGAGGATTTGCAGAAACATGAATCACAAGGCGCATTCCCTCACGTCATTCGTCTACAACGTCAGGTTTCTTTTTTTGGGGACCGAGAAGGATTGAACGGGCTCATGAAACATGTTGGTGACGAGGAAGTCAACCGCCAGGTCCTTGGATTTCTCTGGGATGATCGGATGGCAGACTATCATTCCTACAAGCCATTCTCAGATTGGCAGAATGTCAATGACGACAAGTTCAAGGATGTTATCCATAGGATGACAAACTTAGATCCTCAAAAACGGGCAACAGCGCGCGAAGTGTTGGAGCACCCCTGGTTTGTTGGCTGTGAGCTTTATTAAGTGTCCTGGAATCGCTCTCCTTGTAATATTGCAGATCTCACAATTCATGTAAAGGGACAGACAGATATTCATCTTTCAGATGACATTCCCCTCACCAGGTCTTCCCCGCCGCCTTCTTTTTTTACAAACACTACCTACTCCCAAGACAAACCTATTTTAGTAGAAGAATCGCTACTATCCCATCTGTCTAGACGCTGCTTTCCTAGCCGAACTCCAACAAAATGTAGCCTAGCATTATCAAAACTATTAGTCTGTTAGGGGCTATAATCTATTGTGACGGGAGAGCGTTGTCAATTTGACCTCTTCAAGGATCTGCCACTGGAAGCTTGCCGAGCTACTTGGCCCCCGCGGACATCTCTACCTAGCACACAAAACATTTTGCTTGGAGCGACCATTGAGAAATGTTGGACCAATGGCAGTAAATCTCCCTCCCCCAATCTCCCCCAAACACAAAAAAAAAAAAGGAGAAAGAAAAATCTTCAGGATGGATGAAAAAGAGACACATCTCTTAATTAAGAATAGTGAAGAATGTCAAAGAGCTCACAAAAGTGCAGAGTGAGATTCAGACCAGCGAGGCCAGCGCGACTGGCTCAAAAAAACAGAGAAGCACAGTGAGAAACAGTAGCACAATGGAATAGAGCGCATGTCCAGACCCTGTCATTTCTAGCAGTGTTAAGCGACCGAGGGGGGTAGAGCCAGCTCACACAGCCGCATTGACGGTAGATTTTGAGGTGGAGAAGTGGGTCAGCTGAACGCAGAGACAGCTGAAGAAAAGAGAACCAAACAGCGAAGGATGCAGGAGAAAAAGGGCAAAGAAGTGTGTGCACGACAGAGAGAGGGACAAGTGCCTTAAATAGCCAGGATGGTTGATGTTGACGTGATGCCATCCCCGAAGGTATCATTCCAGACCAAAACGGGACACCCCCGCTCTGCATGCGGCACGGGTACTTCACTCTCCACTAATTCCGTGGTCAAATATATGGTGGCGTGGTAAAAATGGTCTCGGGAGTTCCGTGTTGCTGGCTCCGGGCGGTTCAAGGGACGGCATGATTCGTTGTCTGCTGGCAGGATGAACATGTCATCACAGCGTGATGGAGTCTTCATCACGCTACAATTGAAAGCCTGATTAGTAGAGTGCGCCCCGCAGTCAGCCCATGAAGCAGGGCCTATCAGTTACCAAGGGAAGGCTCTGATTGCCATTGCGAATCTGTCAACAGAAGCTGCAACCAGGCTGATCAGACACCGCATCGAGAAGTGATTTGCTCTCCCGGGAGCCCCGGCCAGTCTCCTCATCTCTGGTGGATGGAAAATCAATAATCGGGCTGCGAATGAAAGGTCAAGGTCACCAGATCAGTTATTCACAGCCACCCACACTCCTCTCCCCTCCCCCCCCAAAAAATATCAGGGGCCACATCCAAGTATAATATTGCGGCGTAGAAAAAAATCTCTCTACCATACACGGTCGGTGTAGAGAAACAGTTGGCACTCTAATGACAATGTGGTAATCCAATTGGCCTGGTAGCATAACCTGCCCCTACAGAATGAGTTCATTCGATTGCAACAGCGGGTGGACAAAGGCGAATAAGATATGAGATTGGAAGAAGAGAGAGAAGCAAGGGGGGGGGGAAGCGAGGAGTGTGAGCGGTGAGCTAAAGAAAAAATAGCTGAGACAAGGCTGGAAGGGAATAAAAAAGAGAAAGACAAAATTTAGAACGATGAAGCAGCGGGACGAGGAGACTTTATACGTCCCAGGAGCTAGATGGAGCCACCTTGCCTAAATGGGCACGCTATACCGCAAGAGGAAATTAGGCGAGGTCTGAGAATACGGTGTATTTCAATGAACTATAGGTCTTCATACCTTCTGTTTCGCCATCTCTTCGAGTTGATGTTGGTCGTCCGCAATATGATCGACTGAAGTCCCTGGGTCTTCGATCTCTTCAGTCATGGCCTCAATCTTTGACAAAATCGTAGGAGTGAGAGGGCAAAGGGGAAGATTTGTATGCTCCACCCGACACCCCGGAGAATCAACAGCTGAGTAATTTGCGGAAACTTTCGTGCAGTAAAGCGTAAAAGCCCAGTTGGAGAGTGGTGAAAGTAGGAAACCTCGTTATTTGTAATTTGGTTCGGGCGGTGGTATATCGCTGGATTTGATCAGTCGGACAAGAAGTGTGGGAGGCCGACGCTGTGGTCTGCGCGAAGCGACTGCGTATTCTCTAATTAGTATGATTAGCTTGACAGTGTGAATGAAGGAACGATCTACTCACTTCGTGCTAAGCAAAACAAAAAAAGGTATCTTGATTGTAATATGTTTCTTGGTATGTTAAAGAGGAAAGAATTTCAGCGTACTTAAGTGGGAGTTGGGAAAAAGTATAATAAGGAGACGCCAGATATGTGCTATGACGCGAAGATCATCGCCTGAAAGAGAGAGAGGGGTGAGGTTTCGCGAGGCTTGGATTTGGAAGAGTTCAACGAGTGATCACATGCCTCCACTAGCCAGATTCTCATAGAGTGCATCAAGCCTATCATATTGAACTACCTAACTAGCTAAAATATATATGTGTGTGTGGGGCATGTGACCCGGGTAGCCCTAGTATCACCTAACACCCCCCCATGCTAGGGCGCCCCAGGAGCACGCACACAGGCCACGCCATAGGCATCAAAAATCAAAATAGCAGCTAAGTACAAAACTTTTAGTTAAATCCATTAAGCAGATCCCCCCGAACCAATCAAGCCAAGATTAGCCACAAAAGCATTGAATGCGGGCCTAGGCAGCGCCTTCGTAAAACCATCCGCCTTATTCTCCGTTGAGCTGACGTGCCGAAGAAGGAGCTCCTTTTTAGCCACTAGATCGCGTAATATATGGTAGCGGACTTCAATATGCCTCGAGCGCTTAGTTAAAGACTCGCCGTTAGCTAGATCAATGGCACCTTTATTATCAATATGCAGATTATTGGAAAGAACATAGCCATCCGCATTCTCAAGCAGTCCCGCATCATGCAGCATATCTTTAAGCCAAATCAGCTCGCACGCAGCTTCGCTAGCAGCAATATACTCAGCTTCAGTTGTGGACTTCGCCGTAGAGATCTGCCGCTGCGAACGCCATGATACGGGAGCTCCATTGATCATTATAATATAGCCCGTAGTCGATTTATATTGGGGGTCTGCACCCGCCCAATCTGAATCCGCGTAGGCCATGGGAGCCAGCCCTTCGTCCCCTATATTCCTCTTATACAGAATGCCCGTAGTCCTAGTCTTCTTCATATAGCGGAGAACATGCTTCAAAGCAGCCCAGCACTCCTTATTTGGGCGAGAATTGAATCGCGATAAATAATTTACCGCGAACATTATATCCGGTCTGGTGCTTGTAACCAGATATTGAAGAGACCCAAGCCCTTGACGATATCGCGTAGCCGTAAAATCATCATCAAGGCCCTTATCCTCATCCGGCGAGAACTGGAGCTTTGTGCCAGCATTCATGGGGGTTGGTGCCGGATTGATTGCAGTCATGCCAAAATCATCAAGGATCTCATCAATATAGCGTGTTTGCGTGACCAGTAAATCACCATTACGGCCCGCAATTTCCATACCTAAGTATGGCTTATCATCGTCGATTCTTTTGGTGTCAAAACGCTTCGCAATCTCATCGAGAACCCAGTCAATATCATGCTCATTGGGCCCCGTAACGCGGCAGTCATCAACGTGCAGCGTCAAATACACCTTACGGATGGGGTGATATAGGAATCCGCCGTCATACGGTGATATGCGGAAACCAATCGAAGTGAGATGCTCAGTGGCAAGAAAATACCACGTCCTCGCAGCTTGCTTCAGCCCATACAGGCTCTGGCGAACCAGGCCAACTAGATTGCCCCTGCCATGTTTTATGCCCGTCGGGAGCTGCATATAGATCATTTCTTCCTGTGGCAGCACGCCATTAAGGAATGCAGACACGTAATCAATTGCCTTCGATTTCCATCCCCTAGCCGTAGAGATCGCGAATAGGCTTCTGGTTGTAGGACCAGAGACAACGGCAGCGTAAGACTTCGTATAATGGACTCCTCGCTGCTGAAGGAATCCGCGAACCACCCATCGTGCGCGAAAGCGGATGGTTTCTCCCTTATTATTTAATTTGCGGTCATATACCCATTTACCCGTAAGAACATCCATATCCGGGGACCGCTCAGTAATAACATATGTTTTCTTTTGATTGAACATATCGACCTCCTTCCTCATTGCTTCGAGCCAATGATGCCAATCAGGGCTCCGTCGAGCCTCCGCTAAGGTCGTGGGACGGTCCGTAAGGGTACTAAGCACGGGCTCATCACCATTATCATTAGCATGCTCGTCAGACTCATTAAGGAGATCAACATCACTGTTTATAAGATAGGTAGGCTCAATGGCCTCCTCCAGATCCCCATTGACAAGCATCTTCATGATGTGCGGCCGCTCCCTTGCCAGGCGCCGCAGGAGACAGTGCTGCCATCCATCCGCAGGATTCAAAACATCGAGCTCATCCGGTATGTTATTTGGCTCATGAGGAGCCGGAAGAGCGGCATTAATGAATGACACGTCCTCCACGAGAGCTTCATCAAAAACCACATCTCGTGCTATCTCCAACCTGCGTGCATCAGGGTCCCATATGCGAACTTGATGAAGGCCCTGATAACCCACAAAGATCCATTCTTTCCCATCCGTTCTATCCGCAAGCTTATTAGTAACTCGCAGATCCTTCTTGTAGACCTTGCAGCCCCATCTATGCAGCCAATTCGCCGTGGGCTGCACCCCCATCCATGCTTCAAAGGGGGTCAGCGGAGACCCCTCCTTGCACCCGTAAAGCTTCGTAGAGGTGGGAGACATATTGATCAACATAACGGCAGCCTGCATGGCCTCACCCCATAGGTCCCTAGGCTGCCCGCTATCGAATAGCAAGCTCCTAGTTCTTTCGATTATTATGCGGTTCGCACGTTCCGCTGGACCATTTGATTGTGGGGTATATGGCGTAGTCGTCTCATAGGCAATGCCTCGCTGTTTACAAAAAGCTTTTAATTCATCGCTCTTGAATTCTCCACCACCATCCCAGTGCAAGGAGCCCACGCATCGCTGCGCAGTGGTCTCAATCATTGTTATAAAATCCCGTAGTTTCGCGGTTGCTTCACCCTTGGTGGCCATTAAAATGGCCCACCGATATCTCGTGGCATCGTCCGTAATACTCATCCAATAATCAGCCCCCCCATACGTGGGAACGCCATCCTCATTGAATAAGGTACGCCCACCGCCCGCAAGATCAATAAATAATCGTGCAGCAGGCTTCACTTTTCTAATCATGGGCTCAAAAGCAGGACGAGCCATCTTAGCCTGCACGCAGGTTTTACAAAAAGGCAGAGCCTTGGAGCCTTTAATCCTCATCCCCATGCGCGGATCCGCGGCCATCTTCGCTATATCCATGTGGTTAAGATGACCCAGCTTCAAATGCCATTGCAGCATCGTGAGCTCTACTGGTTTTATATTCATTGATGGCAGAGCCAATAGCGAGTCATCCACAGCATTTACGGGCCGAAAATCACCATTAGGCATGGCGAATTGAATCAAATCTCGGATTTGCGGAGGCTTTTCAATGACATAGATATCTTTCTCATTCAAAACAGCAGTGAAGCTGACCATTCGATCGGGAGAGGTCATAATAATCGAGTGAGCTTCTCCATATGCCAATTGCTTGAACGTATAGCCCTTGCGGACTAATTTGCCAAAGCTCACGATATTTGCTTCTAATTCGGGGGCAAATCGCACACCTTCCAGGCACACATCCGCCCCATCAACCGCCAGTTCAACCGTACCAACGGCCGCAGCTGGAACAATGGTCCCATCCGCCATTTTCAATTTAACATTGGAGCTCATTGAATGGCATTTAACAAGCTCCTTGCGTGGTGTTGCGTGAGCGCCAGACCCCGAGTCCAGAACCCACTCATCCGCAATATCATCATCACGGACGATTTCACGAGCATGGAACACCTTCTCAACCGTACTGTGTACAGGAGCAGAGCCGTCATCGGGGCTCTTGGAAGAATCCTCATTATTGGCCTTCTTCTTATCCTTCTTGGTGCCACCACGCCTTTTTCCATTAGAATAACCTGACGGACGCTTCTCTGGGTGCTTTTTCCAACAGCTCTCCTCATTATGGCCCACAATCCCGCAATGTGAGCATTTTGGCCTGCCTGATGCAGATGGAGCAGGGCTCTCACCCGCATCATCCATACTGCTCGCATTATTTACGGGCGCCTTTGTGTTCTTTGAAGAAGAGGAACTGCCGCCAGAGGGCAATCGAAGCAGAATATCACGGCATAGACCCACAAAATCATCCTCCAGGAGAGTATCTTCACCACTCTTTTCAATATCATCCATCCTATTTCGTATGAGATTGGCCCATCTACTGTGAATCCCCGCAAGCAATCGATCAAAGAAGACGGAATCCGGCATATAAAAATCTAATCGCTTATATTCAGTTCGTACGGCTAAGAGACGCTCAATAAACGCACGATCCGACCCGCAAGACTCAGCCGTCATACCCAGGAACTCATTGAAAAGACGAAACCGGCGAACTACGCGGCGTTCAGCGAAGTTCTCCTCTACTATGGACCACAGCATATAGGCAGACAATTGATTCTCCTTCGGTATAGTAAAATGAGTTCTAGCCTGTGCGGAAATCGCTGACCACATATAATTACGCAGCCAGCTATTCCGCTCCCTCCAGAGCTTCGCAACGTCCTCACTGACCCCCTCAGGCGGGGCCAGCTCCTTATTTAACAAAATATCATCTGTTTCTGAATCCTTCGCCGCGAGAAGAACCTCATCCCTCCACATGGGATAGTTCATGGAGCCCAGCAGCAGAACTGGCTTTTCAAGAAGCTTAACTGTAAGTCGAAACTCCTTAATGGCCTTCAAATAAGCCGTCATATTGGCGCCTGCGAGCTCCCCCGCACCAGCACCAGCCTTAATCCGCGCTGTTTCATTCTCCAACCTCGCAATCTCCAACCTCGCCCGGGTCTCAGCGCTCAAGGAGTCATCATGCTCAACCTGAGCCTCCTGGGTGGGTTCATCGCGATCTGAGCCCGTATCCGACATATCCGACATTGGATCTTCGAAATCAGCACTTGACCCCTCCGAAGGAGCTCTTGCGGGCAATTTACGGGCTGTAATGGGGGTTGGAAAGGGCTCGTTTTCAATATTCTCCGGCGTACGTTCCGCTCGCCTAGTCGGCTTATTTTCCCTCGTAAGATCAGGACTGTTGCCTGACCGTAAGTTCACCATGAGAGGCAAGAACTAGCTGTATAAGAGAAATAGATAGCAGTAACGCAGCGTATTAAACAGAGGGCCTCATAACCTCATAGAGTGCATCAAGCCTATCATATTGAACTACCTAACTAGCTAAAATATATATGTGTGTGTGGGGCATGTGACCCGGGTAGCCCTAGTATCACCTAACAGATTCAAGCGAGAAGATAAAATAATCCCATATGTGGTTCCGCGATCCACTCACCTCGTCATGTGACCGACGATTGGGCAAGGATAAAGCCCGCATCAACTAGTCACAGAAGGGGAAGGGGAAGTTCATTATTGCAACCCTTACAACAGATCCTCTATCGATCGACGGGCGTTTTGCCGGCACGATACAAATTATCATTCGTACTACACAGATTGTCAGATATCCTTTTCTTCAGTCCGGAAAGCCCGGAGACATCGCTCTGTATATCACTGATGGTGAAAAATTCAAAATATGTAGCATGTTTTTGGCCTCAAGTTATTAGAATGTACATATTGGCCTACAGCCATTTCACCCTTCAGAAACCGGTATCCCCCGTGGCTTGCTCACAAAAAATGGCTTGCAACATTGATTGATTTATTCATAGACTGTCCATGGGTCAAACCTCGAACCACGCCGAAGGGTTTTTCCGGTCGAAACTTTGAACCACGATGAACTTTTTCCAAGCATAAGCTAGATTGAATCTTCTCCCGCTTACTAATACGCCTTTAGTGAGCCATCATACCTCTCTCACAACATCTCCCACACGGGTTGGGTAGCGTACATTAATCCTAAATGGGAATAGCCGCCCTCCTCAAAATACGATTTCAATATTATGTTCGCGCTTATTACCTTCCGTCGCGATCAGATAGGATTAATCTTCACCTGGTTCCTTGCTCGGCGGCTCTATCCATTCCCACATTCACGTTGTGCACCAAAGCCAAGCCGGATCAACCCTTTGACCATAATCTTCCCTTTGATTATATATATCAGCATCTGTTCCCTGCGAGCTATCTTCTCTCGCAGGTATCATACATCATAACTTCCTCACAATTCTGCATTTTTGCTTCCCATCACATAATATTAGCATACCAATCTAATTTTTCTTCTCTTACAACTTCTAGTTAATCTCACACCAACTCAACGGTCTTTTATACCATCAAAATGGCGGGACTTTCACAAGAAGATCGCAACATTATCAAGAACCATCATCTAACAGACTCAGTCGATCGTTTACGAGGCGCGCTTCAGGAAGCCGAAAGAATATATAAGTCACATCTAATTTCTGATGGCGCTGATGAGAGCCTTGACCAACTCTATTAAAATGTGATTTCAAAACTCCTCTCTGCTTTACAGAGAGAGGATGCAGCCTACAGCCTTCGCTCACGGATGAGTGATGGAAATATGGCATCTGATCTAGCACATTTAGTTGAGTGCCTCCAAAAGGCAAAAGGAAACTTCAGGTACGATGAGTATCAGCTGTTGGTATGCCTGGTCATTCAAAGGCCACCAGACATTGATCTCCAGAGCATTGAAAAATGGAACCTTGACATCTGGAAAGCTATATTTAATCTCATTGTCACAATCCCTCGAACGACACCACCGGCAAGCGTCCCGCCCTCTTTTGATGGCACGCCGGTCAAATCCACCTCGTCATCGCAGAAAGGCTCCGAGCAGACATGTGAGTTAGTGAATCCGAGAATCTTCAAGGAGATACATGGCTGCACATTTTGAGACATTGATGGCTTCTTTGACAAATACTTTGAGGAGAAGGATTGGAGCGACAAAGCAGATATCATCTGTCAACGCGTGCTGGACCCAGACAGCAACAGTAATTGGGCCCAGTTTCCTGATCCTCCTACACAGGACAATGTCCTCACCTGGTGGTTTTGTCTTCAAGAAGACCTTCTCTTGGAATCATGCAGCACCTACTACTCCACGGCAAGCAAAGCGGATCTTACTGGTTTGAAGGCGGAACGGCAAGTCAATCTTCTTTTGTGAGCTAAGGGTGGGAGCATCTCACAAAACAAACATGACTGGAGAGACATTCTGGTGGTTGGCGTGCTCAAAAAACCTAAGGAGGAGATCAGGACCAAAGCCACACTGCTGCAGATCGGCCGCTGCGTGCGCGAGGTCTTTGCTGCGCAGCCCACCCAGCAGTTCGTCCACGCATTTGCCGTCTGCGGGACCAAGATGGAGGCGTGGGTGTTCGACCGCTCGGGCCCCTACAGCTCGGGCATCATCGACGTCTACGCGGACTTGAGACAGTTCTTTCAGGTGCTTGTGGGCTACACCATGATGAGCGACGAGGAGCTGGGACTGGACACCTTTATTGCTAGAGATGAAGGCGGCAACAAATCAATAATCATCAAAGGGCCTGGGAACTCAGAGGGAAAGAAGGTGCAGCTGGGTGAAATGCTTTCCTGTCAGTGTGCCATTGTGTGTTGTGGAACCACATGTTTTCTCGCAAACAATGGACAAGTGGAGGGCGTTGCCAAATTCTCGTGGGTGTCGGACAAGCGGCGGCCAGAGGCGGAACTCCTCGAGCTAGCGGGTCAAAGAAATGTCCAAGGGGTCGCCAAGATCATTGGCCATGGTGCCATCACTAGTATCTCCGACATGCGCTGCGGCCTGACCTTCGACAACAAACGTCACGACTTCAAAAGCGCCCCCCCCAGCACAGCCTCCTCGCTTCATCAATCTCAGCCACTCACCGAGCCCTGTCCCTTAGATATCCGTCGAAAATCGTCGTCCAGGAAGCGCAGATCCCCGGACAAGGGGATACAGACATCCAAACAATCGCGTTCCATCAATCAACCATCGAGGGACACTCAACAGGAGCATGAACTAGCTTTCTCCTTTCAGTCAGCGCACAAGCCAAGCCTCTTCGACCGAAATGGCGAGGAACCGTACGACAACCGTGTCCTCCGCTGTCTAGTGATATCGCCCGCTGGCCGGCCGATCTACAAGTACGAATCGCCACTGGAGCTGCTCAAGGCGCTTTGTGATGCAATAAAGGCGCATCGGTCTCTTTACCTGGATGGGAACATCCTTCATCAGGATATTTCGGAGAACAACATAATCATCACCAATCCAGATAAGACAGATGGTCACTCGGGCATGCTGATCGATCTGGATCTTGCCAAAGAAGTTGGAAGCAGGCGAAGTGGCGCGCGGCACCAGACTGGCATGATGGAGTTCATGGCGATCGAGGTGCTACTTAATATTGACCATACCTATTGGCATGACCTCGAGTCTTTTTTCTACGTGCTTATCTGGCAATGTGCCCGTCATGGTTGGGAAAAATCAAATGAGCTACAGAGACAGGGACAGGACCAGCCCAAAGACAGCATGCTGAGAGAATGGTATACTGGAACTTATAAGAAAATTGCAATTTATAAACGAGGTAACATGGAAACTGGCGGATTTGAATACCTTTTGCAGGAGTTTCCGCCGGACTTCGAGTGCGCCAAACATCTTTGCAGAACCATACGAGGCGTACTGTTTCCTTACAGGAAGGAAGGACTTATTGTTGGAACGCCGCAAGACCCACAAAGGTTATATGATCCTATTATTAAGGCGTATGATGATACGATAGCTCTGATCGAAACCGAATAGAATGAATATAGGCCTGCTCAATGCATATATTCTATGTCTCCTGGAGAAGTGAAAACATTGCTATTCATTACACCTGCAGTCAATAAGTTTGAACACTAAATATCTAGAAGTGGCCGCAGCTCAAAGATATTGTTGGTTTCCAGAAGCTTTTCATTGCACATTATGAGAAAATGCCGGCACAATAGTGAACTCCCACCGAGAAGCAACCTTATGGCCTATATTCAATGAGCACCACAGGGGGGTAGTTCGTTTCGATTCGCAGATGTACGCGGTAGGGTAACAACTGCAGCAAGGTATGAACCCACAAGGACTGTTCAATTATCTGATTCCCTTTCCTTTCATTCATTGTATTCATTCTCGACGTACCTTGCTGAACGGTCAGCAATAAAGCCCACTGAATATAGAAATAATGCTTACCGGCACTCAAATATTATGCGCTGCATTCTGATCTTCTATCACAGAGATGGTAGATCTGCATCATATTGTTCTTTACTCTGTGTTTCTATTGTCTCGAGTATCACAGACATTTGCTTCAATATTTCAATCATTTCAAGCATCTGGCTATGGATCTCCATGATTTCATCTTGCGGAGATGTATTGTTGCCGCCCTTGATATTTGAGAAGGAGATTACTGAAGGTCTTTGCTTGTCATAGTTCACATTCAGCATTGCGGCAGATGCCCCCTGTTATAAGCCAGACGGATTTCTAGATAGCTACAAGGTTCTGTTGAGGCGCAAATTTCCAGTTGATTTGTGGAGTATGATTTATTATGGTTTAGAAATATAAATTTAGATATTCAGAACTGGGGAGGTTCTTATACTCCTCTCCAGAGCTAGACAAAATATGCGGATTAAAATGATTCAAAGAAAAATGAAGTGAGAGACAAAGAAATGAGGGGGGAAGAACAAACAGGACATAAACAAAGAAACACACACAAAGAAAATACCATACCATGAGCGTAGGCAAGATAGATCTTTGGGCTAGAAGGTGATAGGCGATATCAATGGAACTCGTGGGCTGGAATCAAATATGCTAAGCAAACAAAGATCAAACAAGGGGAACCGAAGCAAATGAGGCAAAAATCAAGACAGGCAAAGTACAGAACAAATCAGAGCCAAAATTGATATTTAACATGTTACACAGGTGAAGATTCTAGCCAATTGTCTTTACAATCTTGCGTTCACTGTCTCTGCACAATCTCCTTTTCTGCTTAAAACGCATGTGGCCCGCTAGAGTAGTCAGTGAAGGCCGCTTGTCTTTCCACTCTGCATGGAATTTTTTGACCAGCTCCTCGCAGCCCGGGATCAGATCGCTCCGCGGCTGCCAAGTAGGCCGCCATGCGACACGGTACTCCAGGAGTGGCTTGCCCTCCCGCATGCGGATCCGGGAATCCAGTATCCTTTTGACCAGCCACTCCTCCTGTGTCGCACCGGCGTGGGCAACCGAGATTTGAGGCCGACCCCTTGGATGTGGAGAAACGCTGTCGTGGGGTGCACGGGCGGAGGTGCCCACATCGTCCATGGTAAGAGGGGGAGGAGTTTCTGCATGTAGAAGATCAGCGAGAGAACACGGAACAGTAATTGAAGCTGGTGGAAAGCTGACCTGGAACTTCTCGGGGAGTCGATGGGGCTCCACCATCATCCACCATCCCGTCTAGTTTGTCACCTTGATCGGTGGGCGCCTGGCAGGCAGGCAGCGGTGGCGGGGAAGTCTGTCCACCTGCAGACTCGCTTGTGGGTTCACCAGCGTGGCCTATCTCCGTCGAACCATCTACCACAATGGGGCCATCTGAAATAGGGCCGAGGTTAGCGGATCGAAAAAATGTATCGTGAGCGAGTCAAGAGACGGACCTCTACTTCCACCCGACCGGCATATGTGAAGGCCGGCTTCAGTGGCACTTTCCACAGCTGTATCCGCCTCGACAGGCATACCAAAGCGGTCGCTGGCAAAACCGCTCGTCGACCTGGAGGGGATGGTGGGGCGCTCGTCGGCATTCCTGCGGTTCCCGCCGAGTGGTTTTCCCCCGTCGTCCGACGAGATCTCCTCCAAAATCCTGTCAAAGTCATTTTCTGGAGTTTCGGGTGGCTGGGGCCGTTGGGCTGCAGGGAGAGAAGAGATGGGAGAGGTAACAGAGAGAAGCAAGCAGGGAGGCAAAGGGTATTTGAGCTGCTGCGAGGGACATAATAGGGGAGTGAAAGTGTTGCTGGTGCGATTGAGTCTATGTGCTGGGGATTTAGGGAATGTGGAGAGTGTGGGGAGTTCCAGGCTGTGCAACTCAGTTGCACTTGTGGGATTTGGAGGTTGATAGAATTGGATGTTGTCCATGGTGACTGCGGCCATGGCTTTGCTCTCTGATTTTGGGTTTCGGGGACGCCTTGATTCTCGTTCTGCGATGGGTGCTTTTGGGAGGGGAAAATCCAGCGCTTTTATAGACAAACTGGAAAAGCTCCTCCATCGGCGGAGTGTCCAGAGTTCAGGAAAGCCTCATTGATAGACTCCAGCATCTTCAGAAAACACCTCGCCTTCTCTTAACACCGGGAACCAGCTGCAAAACGGTGATCGATTGCCATGCAACACATGAATGTAACGTTCGAGCCAGGGTTCCTCCGGACCACACTCTTGATCAGGCCTTGAGATAAGGATCATTGAAAGTTCACCGTCGACCACACACCCGGAAACGAGCCAGACAAGCCTGCGTAATCCAAGAGGATGAACGCAAATTGGCCATGGGGGGGAAGGATCGTCGACGAATAAAGTACGGAATATCAGGCACAATGCGCTGGGCGCCGACGCCGTTGGATCATGCAGGAGGCCCCGTCGCACCGTCGCACGATCACTGCGCGCCCCCGGCTCCCCGGCCCCTCAGCTGCAAACAGCTCAGCGTCAAATCTGCCGACGTCCCTCGCCAATCAACAGAGTCGTGGGCCTGGGCGTGGCACACAATGCGAGGACGGAATACCGTGCTTGAGTACAAGGATTCCAGGGCCAACACTTCAGTGCAGCCAATACAATCATTGATGCCAGCTGGAGGCTCAGCGAAGGCGGCATTTTGCGCCCACACCCTCCCACACGATCTAGTAGCATTCTATCATGTTCCTCGTAATCTCGCTACTTTGTAAGGGAGGGGAAGGGGGGATCCTCGGGTCCACGTAATCTCAGGTTTCGCCGGCATGAGGGATTTTTGCCATTGGCCAAGAGCACAACGAGCGTGCACCTGTAATTGTACAAACAAGCCTCACATGCCACGTCCCAGTGTCCAGGCGAGTGTCGCTACGCCGCGAGTGGGATGCTGGATCCTAGCAATCTCGGGTTTCGCCGTCGTGAGGGATTTTCGCCATTGGTCAAGTCAACGGTATAACGGGGCAGTGCCGGCAATCGCAGGCGCAACCCTCCCCACGTTGCACCGCAGTGTCCAGCCAGATCCCGCTACACTGTCAGGCAGGATGTTGCATCCATGCAATCTCGGGTTCCGCCGACATGAGGGATTTTTGCCATTGGTCAATGGCATAACGCGCATGCACCGAACAAACGGAAAGAGGAGGAGAAGAGAGAAGGAAATGTGAAATGTATTGTAGGAGTAACAGGGTAAGCCAGACCAGAAGGACTGAAAGGGAAGATGTCGATGGGCAAGAGAGACACAAAGTGGGCGAGTGAAATATCCGGTGGGTAGCGTCTGTTATCCTCAAGAAGGGGAGTGGTGTAATTGTGATCTTTAGATCTACATGGCCTTCCAAGAAGGTTGAAAAAAGGGGAAGGGGAGGGGCTGCAGGGGAGGTAGGGAAAGGGATGGGGGGGATGGGGGGGATGGGGGGGATGGGGGGGATGGGGGGGATGGATGGGGATGCGATGGCGAAACGGTTCGGCAAGGCAGATCGGCAGATATCTTTTGTTGTGCGGCAGGCTGAGAAGGGGGGAAGAGGGAAGGGGGATGGGATGGGAAGAGTGAGATGAGAGGGAAAATTGGAAAGATGGAAGGTGTGTGGGCGAAGAGGGAAGAGAAGTGATCTTATATAGATTTTTGAAAATGTGTTGATGATGTAACTCCAAGCGGCGAGGTCGAGGGGCGCCAAACCCGAAGAGGCGAGGGCAGGGCCGACGTGGCCAATGGGCGGGGTCGGCGACGGTAGGCTAGGCCCGTCCGGGAAGCGGCGTGAGGGCGACGGCCAGGTGTGGCCGTGTACTCACCGTCCGATTGTTTACTGCAATTATATTAGAAAGCATTAAAAACTTTATACCAAAGAAAAAGCTCTCAGAATTCTCAAAACCTTGGTGGTCAGAAGAAATAACAGAAAAAAGAAAAAATCTAGCAAAAATAAAAAAAGAATGGAAAGAGAATATCATATCTTATGAAGAATATAAAAGAATAAGAAATGAATATTTCACATTAATTAAAAAAGCTAAAACTAGCTGCTGGAATAAATTTCTTGAGAATGCACAGGGAAAAGAAATATTTAAAGCTTTTAAATATACAAAGTCTAAATCTGTTGCAAAGCTTCCATCTCTAAAATATAAAATAGAAAATGAGGAATATATTGCTCATTCTTTTGAACAAAAATGTCAGGCTTTTATGAAAATTCTATTTCAAAAACCACCTCAATCTGAACAATATAGTTCAATATGTGAATATATTGAAGATTCAAGATGGGCTTGGCCAGATCTATCTAGAAATGAACTTGAAACTGCTGTTTTTACAAGTTCTACAAAAACAGCTGCAGGACCTGATACTATAAATCATTTAATCATTCAAAAAGTCTTTCATTCTCTGAAAAATGAATTATTTGAATTATTCTCTCAACTAATGAAGAATGGGTATCACCCTGAATGCTGGAGACAAGCAACTGGTATAGTTCTTGCAAAACCAAATAGAAAAGCTACTATGCCAAAGTCTTATAGAATTATATCACTTTTGAATTGCTTGGGAAAAATTCTTGAAAAAATAATAGCAACAAGATTATCATATCTAGGCTCAATCACTGATTTATTATATAATGATCAAATGGGTGGCAGAAAACAGAATTCTGCAATAGATACAGTTTTATCAATAATTCATGATATTCAAATGGCAAAAAATGAAGGCTTAGTTACAACAGCTGCTTTTATTGATATAAAAGGTGCTTTTGATCATGTTTCAAAGAATAAGCTAATAATTATTCTTCAAGAGATGAAACTACCAAAAGCATTAATAAAGTGGGTTATATGTTTTATGTCAAAAAGATATATTCAACTACTTTTTGACTCATTAAAGCAAGATATTACTGAAATTGAAATAGGAGTTCCTCAGGGGTCTCCAGTCTCACCAATTCTATTTGCTATATATACAAAAAATCTATTCAAAGATAGAGAAATGGAGATAGTGAGATCTCCTAGCTATGTTGATGATATAGGTCTGATTTTCAGCTCAAGAACAATAAAAGAAAATTGTGAAAATATTGAAAAAGCTGCGCAAGAGATATTTAATAGAGGAGATTTAAACCTAATTCAATTTGATATGGAAAAAACTGAATTAATTCACTTTTTTCCAAAAAGATATGAAAAGGAAATAAGTTTAAATCTATTAAATCAAGAAATAAAGCCTAAATCAGTTGTAAAATGGCTAGGAATCTGGCTGGATTCAAAACTCAATTTTAAATCTCATATTCAAAAAAGAATGGCTCAAGCTGAAAGAGTTTTAAATAGTATAATACAACTTTCTAATACTGAAAGGGGTTTATCATTTCAAGCTATGAGACAGCTATACATTGCATGTATAGCATCTATTTCTGATTATGGTGTTCAGATATGGTGGAAGAACCAGAAACACTTCATAGATAAGTTTCAAAAATTGCAGAATACAGCTTTAAGAAGAATTCTGGGAGCTTTCAAAACCTCTCCATGTAGAGCTATGGAAATAGAAGCTTCTATATCACCTCCTGAAATAAGATTTGAGAAGATATGCAAGAATTATGCACTGAGAATCATGAAAATGCCAGATATTCATTCAATTAGAAAAAGAATATCTACATCTTATCCTCCAATTCAATCTGGAAATGACTTAGATTGGAATAGATATCTAGATTGGAATGAAAGTCAAGAAAATCAAGAAAATGAGAGAAATAGAAAAAAAATCCCTTCTCAACTATATAGAGTATGCTCAATGATTAAAAATGAGTTCTCCTCATTAAATATTGAAAAGATTGAACACAAAAAGCTATATCCATGGAAAGAAAAACTAGGCTCAATGATTTCAATTGAAATAAGCGCATTATCAAAACCAGAAGAAGCTGAGAATCATAGAAGAATAATAGAGAAAATTGATTTTAAAAAGTCAATTCTAATCTATTCAGATGGTTCAATGAATGAAAATAAAGGCCTAGGAGCTGGAATAGCATATACAGAAGATAATTACAAATATACATCAGATTCATGGAATATTGGAAATGAATGTGAAGTATTTGATGCTGAATTATATGCTATTATGAAAGCTTTTAAACTGATAGAAATAAAAGCTTCAAAAAGAAAAGATATGAAAGAAGCATGGATTTTTTCAGATAGTCAAGCAGCTTTGAAAAGAATTCAAAAGAATGAAATTCATAATGGTCAAATGAATATAGAAGTAATTCTAAAGATATGCAAAAGAATTCAATTAAAATATAAGACAAAGATATATCTGAGCTGGGTTCCTGCTCATATAAATATACATGGAAATGAGCTTGCTGATGAAGCAGCAAAGAAAGGAACAGAACTAAATATTGCAAGTTCAAAAATAGTTTCATGGTCTTTTATTAAAAGAAAGATAAAAGAGAATTGCTTAGAAAAATGGCATAAAATATGGGAAAAACAAAGAAAAAGTCCTCACTATCTTAGATTTGAAACTAAACCTAAATGGAAATCATGCTCTATTAAGTGCAAGAAGAAGCTTTTCTCCTCAATCATTCAATTGAAACTAGGTCATGGCTATTTCAAATCTTATTTGAAAAGAATATCTGATATTGAAAGTGAAAATTGTGAATATTGTGACTCTCTTGAAGACCCAGAACATATCTTAATGAATTGCTCATTAAATCAAGAACTTAGAGCTGAACTGAGATATAAATATAAGCTGAGAGAAATGAATATGAAACTACTATTTTCAACTGAAATAGGCAGTCAATATTTAATTGATTTTCTCAATGAAACTCAAATAGCTACTAGAAATCAATTCTATTTCAAAGATGAAAATATAAATGAATGAGAATCTGAAATATTCTTTATAAAAACTGCTAGATATTATATAATATCTCACTATTTCTTTTGTGTTAGAGTCTGTCTTTTATTTCCTTTGTATTCATGTCATGAGTTATTTTGTCTATCATTAATTTATTTTCTTTGTAATCACTTGAAAATTATATGAAAAAAAGAGAATATAAATAATCTTCAAAGATATTTATAAATAAATAAATAAAAAAAAGAAAAATCAATTTGCTGACTATTCTGGGCTGGAATTCAAGTATTGCAAGTGCTATTTGTTTGAAGAAAAAATGTATAGTAATTAGTGTTAAAGTTAGAAAAATCCTGAGACTCTTTGAGTCTCAGGTAGATATCATAGTCTCTGACTGCATATATATCTATAATTGAAGAATAATAATAATAATATGCTATTTTTCTAAGCAATTCTCTTTTATCTTTCTTTTAATAAAAGACCATGAAACTATTTTTGAACTTGCAATATTTAGTTCTGTTCCTTTCTTTGCTGCTTCATCAGCAAGCTCATTTCCATGTATATTTATATGAGCAGGAACCCAGCTCAGATATATCTTTGTCTTATATTTTAATTGAATTCTTTTGCATATCTTTAGAATTACTTCTATATTCATTTGACCATTATGAATTTCATTCTTTTGAATTCTTTTCAAAGCTGCTTGACTATCTGAAAAAATCCATGCTTCTTTCATATCTTTTCTTTTTGAAGCTTTTATTTCTATCAGTTTAAAAGCTTTCATAATAGCATATAATTCAGCATCAAATACTTCACATTCATTTCCAATATTCCATGAATCTGATGTATATTTGTAATTATCTTCTGTATATGCTATTCCAGCTCCTAGGCCTTTATTTTCATTCATTGAACCATCTGAATAGATTAGAATTGACTTTTTAAAATCAATTTTCTCTATTATTCTTCTATGATTCTCAGCTTCTTCTGGTTTTGATAATGCGCTTATTTCAATTGAAATCATTGAGCCTAGTTTTTCTTTCCATGGATATAGCTTTTTGTGTTCAATCTTTTCAATATTTAATGAGGAGAACTCATTTTTAATCATTGAGCATACTCTATATAGTTGAGAAGGGATTTTTTTTCTATTTCTCTCATTTTCTTGATTTTCTTGACTTTCATTCCAATCTAGATATCTATTCCAATCTAAGTCATTTCCAGATTGAATTGGAGGATAAGATGTAGATATTCTTTTTCTAATTGAATGAATATCTGGCATTTTCATGATTCTCAGTGCATAATTCTTGCATATCTTCTCAAATCTTATTTCAGGAGGTGATATAGAAGCTTCTATTTCCATAGCTCTACATGGAGAGGTTTTGAAAGCTCCCAGAATTCTTCTTAAAGCTGTATTCTGCAATTTTTGAAACTTATCTATGAAGTGTTTCTGGTTCTTCCACCATATCTGAACACCATAATCAGAAATAGATGCTATACATGCAATGTATAGCTGTCTCATAGCTTGAAATGATAAACCCCTTTCAGTATTAGAAAGTTGTATTATACTATTTAAAACTCTTTCAGCTTGAGCCATTCTTTTTTGAATATGAGATTTAAAATTGAGTTTTGAATCCAGCCAGATTCCTAGCCATTTTACAACTGATTTAGGCTTTATTTCTTGATTTAATAGATTTAAACTTATTTCCTTTTCATATCTTTTTGGAAAAAAGTGAATTAATTCAGTTTTTTCCATATCAAATTGAATTAGGTTTAAATCTCCTCTATTAAATATCTCTTGCGCAGCTTTTTCAATATTTTCACAATTTTCTTTTATTGTTCTTGAGCTGAAAATCAGACCTATATCATCAACATAGCTAGGAGATCTCACTATCTCCATTTCTCTATCTTTGAATAGATTTTTTGTATATATAGCAAATAGAATTGGTGAGACTGGAGACCCCTGAGGAACTCCTATTTCAATTTCAGTAATATCTTGCTTTAATGAGTCAAAAAGTAGTTGAATATATCTTTTTGACATAAAACATATAACCCACTTTATTAATGCTTTTGGTAGTTTCATCTCTTGAAGAATAATTATTAGCTTATTCTTTGAAACATGATCAAAAGCACCTTTTATATCAATAAAAGCAGCTGTTGTAACTAAGCCTTCATTTTTTGCCATTTGAATATCATGAATTATTGATAAAACTGTATCTATTGCAGAATTCTGTTTTCTGCCACCCATTTGATCATTATATAATAAATCAGTGATTGAGCCTAGATATGATAATCTTGTTGCTATTATTTTTTCAAGAATTTTTCCCAAGCAATTCAAAAGTGATATAATTCTATAAGACTTTGGCATAGTAGCTTTTCTATTTGGTTTTGCAAGAACTATACCAGTTGCTTGTCTCCAGCATTCAGGGTGATACCCATTCTTCATTAGTTGAGAGAATAATTCAAATAATTCATTTTTCAGAGAATGAAAGACTTTTTGAATGATTAAATGATTTATAGTATCAGGTCCTGCAGCTGTTTTTGTAGAACTTGTAAAAACAGCAGTTTCAAGTTCATTTCTAGATAGATCTGGCCAAGCCCATCTTGAATCTTCAATATATTCACATATTGAACTATATTGTTCAGATTGAGGTGGTTTTTGAAATAGAATTTTCATAAAAGCCTGACATTTTTGTTCAAAAGAATGAGCAATATATTCCTCATTTTCTATTTTATATTTTAGAGATGGAAGCTTTGCAACAGATTTAGACTTTGTATATTTAAAAGCTTTAAATATTTCTTTTCCCTGTGCATTCTCAAGAAATTTATTCCAGCAGCTAGTTTTAGCTTTTTTAATTAATGTGAAATATTCATTTCTTATTCTTTTATATTCTTCATAAGATATGATATTCTCTTTCCATTCTTTTTTTATTTTTGCTAGATTTTTTCTTTTTTCTGTTATTTCTTCTGACCACCAAGGTTTTGAGAATTCTGAGAGCTTTTTCTTTGGTATAAAGTTTTTAATGCTTTCTAATATAATTTCAGTTATTATATTAGTTCTACTTTCTAGCATTATATCTGTTATTATTGTCTTTTCATTCCAATTTGATAATTCTTCTTTTTTTTCAAATTTTAAATCTTCAATTCTCTTATTGATTTCAGACCATTCAGCTTTTTCAAAATTATATTGATTTGATAGTAGAGGATTCTCACATGTTTCCTTTTCATCAATTTCAATATTAAATTGAATAACTTCATGAGCAGATCCTGATGTTTCTTCTGAATTAATAAACCAATTATAGATCTTGTTTTCAATCAAATTTTTTGATAGAAAGGTTAAGTCTATGATTGATTTCTTCATTAAGTTGTTTCTAAAGAAGGTCTGTCTATCAATTTCATTTATAATATCTAATTCATGTTGTAGAGCCCACTCTACTATTTTCTCTGATCTTATTGAATAATCACATTCAGAATTCCACCATATATGATGTGCATTGAAATCACCACATATAATAGCATTTTTTTCTGGACTTAAATTCAGCAGTTCTCTGTCAACTGTCCATGAATTATCATTTACCTTCAGTGATTTTTCATTATAAATATTTATCAATTGAATACTGTCAAATTGATTTCTTGTATCTATAATATCTCCAACTAGAATATCAGAATTAGATATATAATTACTTTTTATATTGAATTGAAATCTTGATCTTTTTCTTGCATATATCACAACTCTTGCTTTTACATCTGATTTCTCTGGTAAAAAGCAGTGATAGCTTGAATGAGAAATTATAAATTGTTGTTCTATATCAAAATTTGGCTCTTGTAATAGAATGAAGTCAGTTTGCTCTTCAAAGCCTATCTGTAAGCATGAATAGATAGCATCTTTATTTCTATCAACATTGTTTTGAATAAAAGTTATTTTTGAAGCATTTTTGATAGTTTTTTTCTTCTTTTTATTATTGTTTTGTGTAGTAAACATGTACAAAAGGAATAAATTGAAGCTGTGTTTCTTTTATTCTGAATCAGGTAATAGATTATATCTATTATCTGTATTCAGAGCTGGAACTTCTACTGCTTTCATAGAAATGAGATTTTCTTTATCTTTTCTCATTTTTATAGATGTAACAGGGTTTAAGATCTGTCTATTTTTTGAAAAAGAATTTGACTCAGAAGAAATAGACATTTGAGAATTTCTTCTTTTTGTAGTTTTATCTATTTTCTCTGTATTTTGAGTTTCTTTTCTCCATTTCACATCTTTATTGAAAGACTTTTTCTTGAAAATGAAAATACAATCTTTTGAAATAGATGTGTGCTTTTCATAGCAATTACTGCATTTGATTTCAGTGTGATTGCAGATTTCACCTATTTTTCTACATGTGTTGCAAGAATGTTCATTTGTTTTGTGATCTAAAGCACAAAACTGACATTTAGAATTTCTTTTACAAGTATTTGCAAAGTGTCCATGTTTCTGACAGTTTGAGCATTGAATTTGAGATTTAATATTCTCTCTTGAATCTTTGAATTCAAATACTTTCATTTTCAATCCTGCAATTATAATATACTGTCGTTTTGACTGTTCTATTGTATTTGTAGTAATTAAAACTGAAGCATTTTGATTTCTTTGTCTTTGCTCATAAGAATTGAGCCAAATTGGGGTTTTTTTCAAAGAAATTGAATTATATATTTCAATTTCTTCTTTCAAATTTATCATGCCTTCTTCATGATCAAAGATTTCAACTGGAATATCATGTAATACAAATTTTCCCCATTTCTCATCTTTTTCACATGAAACTTCAATAGAGAGAGCTTTTTGAACTATCTCTTTCCAGCAGTTTTCATTTTGAATTAGATATTCAGAGCTGAAATCTGGCATAGCAGTAATTACAATTGAATTTCCCAGAAAAGAGGTTTCAATTGATGAGATAACTGGCTTGAATTCTTCATTTTGAGTTTCAAAATGAAAGTTTTGATTGATTTTGTTTCTAAGTTCAAAAATGAACTTAGAATCATTTAGAATAGATTTTTCAAAGATAGCTCTATCACTAACTTTTAAAATCAGTCTCTGTTTTTTTGATTCAAGAAATTTAATCTCTTTTTGAGCTTTTCTTTGTTCTTTTTTCTCAACTAATGAGAAAATTTTTTCTGCTTTTTTCAGCTGTTTTTCTTTTTCAATATTTTGTGAGCTATTGAGAGCTTGAGCATAGGTTTTTGTCTCATTTTCAGTGTTTTCTTTTGAAAGAGATTCAGAAGAGATTTTTTGAGATACAGATTTTTCAGTTTTTTTCAAAACTATCTTCAGATTTGAAGAAATATTAAGTTTAAACTTAATAATTTCATTCAGTTGTCTTGCTTGTGAATGCAGAATAAGAAGAATTTCTTCATTTTCTTCATACATGCACTGTTTATATAGCTCATCAGCTATTTTTTGTAGATTTTTCACTTCATCTACTTTGTATCTGTCTATTTCTTCTTTTTTTCTTTTCTTCAAAATCTCAATTTCAGAAACAGTGAAGTGGAATAAGGGGTTGTGCGCTTTTGGCGGCACGTGGGCAGGAGCAGCGGGATCGTAAGGAGGTTGGTAAGTTCGCCGTGTATACAATATTCTATTCAACGAGCTATCCAAATAGCAATACAAAAGAACACGTAGGAGATTCAAATATAGAAGAAGAACAAGCAATCAATCACATATCAAATCACACAATCAAAAAGGAGCAATCTCACTGCTCTGCGTACAATCAATCTTCGCCGAATCCACACGTGTGTCAAAGGATAATGGGAATATGAGGCAGCCATGCCAAACAAATATATGAGGCGGTCTCGGCGAAAAGTAATACCACGCCGAGATTCGCCACCACAACAGTTTCTATGAAATTATTTCTATTTTTGCATGGAGTCATCATGTTCACAGATTGAGGTGAGTTATTCATGATTTCTTTGAGTATATTAGATAATTAGTCAAATTAAATAGTATTCTCAGATTTTTGCTATTTTTTCTACTAGAAATAGTATCTAGATTAGATTTTTCAAGAGAATCTAATAAACTAATATTGATTTTTAAAGATAAATCAATTAAATCTTCACAGACTTCTTTCTTGTGCTACAAAATGAAGAGAAAAGAATTGATTTCAATGAATAATAAATTATTCAATTGAAATGACAGTTTTTGAAAGAAAAACTGACAAAATAAATCAATTTTTTGCAGAGAAATTGATAAAAACTATTCAGAAATATTCAATATTCTAAACTTCTCCCCACATATCAAGTATGCAGCTCAAAATTGAGATTATTTTCAAAAACTGAATCAGTCACTGAAGTAAAGAAATATGAATTTGTGTAGAATTTTCTTGATTTATTTACTCAGAGCTAAATCAAGAAAAACACTCTAACTCTTGCAAATTTTGTCTTTTTCAATTTAAAAAGCTTCTCAAAATTTCTGCTTGAAATAGGCCCCACCTCAAATCAAGATTGTATTCCTGAAATATCAATATGAATTAATACTGAATAGATTTCCTTTTCTATTCAAATTAATCTCATATATTTTACTAGATAGCTCTTAATAAATGTAATTTATTAAGTCACACAGATGAGTATGCAAATGAAGAATCAACAGACTAAATCTGTACTATTTTCTTATATAATAATATATATATATAACAAGTATGTATATATATTACTTGCAGGGACCAAGCTATTTTTTTAAACACTGATATTTCCACTTTTTCTTGTTCCGTTTTGTAGAGAGGGTAGGTTCCGGGGAATTTCTGATTGAAGGGTAGGTCACGTGTGATCTGTGCTGAGGTATTTTTTTGTCACTTTTCTGCCGGGCGAGGTAGGGCGGTACAGGGAAAAGACTTGGCACTGGTGCAAAGGAACATGAAAATCAATCAGAGTTTTCACGCAGGTTTTGACAATGAATTGTTCAGAAAGAGATGGTCGGAATGAATTCAAAATTGAGACAGTTGTAATATCTGGTTTGTTCTAGCTTCTATCAAAATTCTATGTAAATTGGGCCGAAACTGATGATGTTATGTGATGAAGTGTGATTTTCTTTCCCCTTAGGGGTTGCAAACACGTTTTCCTCAATAGCTTCATCAACTCGCGCTCAATTTTAATAAAAAGTGAATAAATTGCTTTCTCAAACAAGAGCTTTCAAATGGATGTCTTTTCGTCTTCTAATTCGAAGAATTGGGCTGGTTCGGGGGAAAGCGTTTTTTTTTGGCGAGAAAAATAGCATAAAATATGAGAAAAACAAAGAAAAAGTCCTCACTATTTTAGATTTGAAACTAAATCTAAATGAAAATCATGCTCTATTAAGTGCAAGAAGAAGCTTTTCTTCTCAATCATTCAATTGAAATTAGATCATGGCTATTTCAAATCTTATTTGAAAAGAATATCTGATATTGAAAGTGAAAATTGTGAATATTGTGACTCTCTTGAAGACCCAGAACATATCTTAATGAATTGCTCATTAAATCAAGAACTTAGAGCTGAACTGAGATATAAATATAAGCTGAGAGAAATGAATATGAAACTACTATTTTCAACTGAAATAGACAGTTAATATTTAATTGATTTTCTCAATGAAACTCAAATAGCTACTAGAAATCAATTCTATTTCAAAGATGAAAATATAAATGAATGAGAATCTGAAATATTCTTTATAAAAACTGCTAGATATTATATAATATCTCACTATTTCTTTTGTGTTAGAGTCTGTCTTCTATTTCCTTTGTATTCATGTCATGAGTTATTTTGTCTATCATTAATTTATTTTCTTTGTAATCACTTGAAAATTATATGAAAAAAGAGAATATAAATAATCTTCAAAAATATTTATAAATAAATATAAAAAAAAGAAAAATCAATTTGCTGACTATTCTGGGCTGGAATTCAAGTATTGCAAGTGCTATTTGTTTGAAGAAAAAATGTATATTAATTAGTTTTAAAGTTAGAAAAATCCTGAGACTCTTTGAGTCTCAGGTAGATATCATAGTCCCTGACTGCATATATCTATAATGGAAGAATAATAATAATAATACTTTATTTAAAACTGTATTTACTGCTTATCAGTTATTTTATAAAAGAACTGTTGAAAAGATCTTCTCAAATCACTCAACATTTCAGATTAAATATAATGAGATATTGTCATTGATTTCACAGTGAATTTCTCTGAGAGTAAAGAATGCAAGAACATCATGATTATTATTAACTATCTAAGCAAGAGTGTAATACTAGAACTCTGCAATAAAATAGATACAGAACAGATTGCTGAAGCTTTTCTACAAAGCTCATTCTATCAAATGCATGGACTGTCAAGATCAATTGTGTCAGACCAAGACTGACAGTTCATAAGCACTCTATAAACAAGAATCTGTCAGTTACTGAAGATCACATGTCATCTATTAATCATCTATTATTCAGAGACTGACAGTTTCTCAGAGCAAACAATACAGACAGTAAAGAATTATTTTTGTAAGTTCTGTAATTATCTGCAAGATGACTGGCATGATCTACTTCTTCATGCAGAAGTTGTAATTAATGACTGAGACACAGTCTTCACTGGTGTGAGCTCATTCTTTCTCATGCATGACTATAATATGAAAATACTAGATCTTCAAAAACTCACACAACTCTCAATGAACCTGCGCAATCTCATTGAGGTCACTGATAATATAGTAACAAAGCTCTGAGACACCCGCAACTGGGCAGAAGCATCAATGATGAGCATCAAACAAGATCAAGAAGATCAAGTCAATGTACAACAAGACTCTGCTGAACAGTATAAGATTGGTGATCTAGTTTGGCTCAGTCTCAAGAACATTTGAACCACACACCCATAATGCACGCTGGACTACTGACATGTGAAATATGAAGTCCTGGAAGTTCTAGACAGTCATAACTACCACCTGAACACTCTCTCTGATATTCATGATGTCTTTCATATGAATCTCTTACACTGAGCAGTCACTGATTCATTCCCCTCTCAAACAATCTCTGACTGGCAGCCGCCAGGCATCATGGGGGAGGACAACAAGCTTAAATGAGAGAAAAGAGATACTGGATGAATGACTTCATGACCATGGCTGACAATACCTTGTGAAATGGGTGGGCTACAATCGCCCATCATGGACTGCGGGTTCGGCATTGTCCGAGACAGCGGCTCTTGATCAATGGGAGGCGCTGAGCTCGAGAGAAGGGGGGGGCTAATGTGATGAGCTACGCCCATGTTAGTAGACCATTCCACTCACATGCCAATGGAAGCTCCATGGTTTTCGCCGACCTAGCGGCCACGCCAATATGCGGCCGCCGCGCTGATATCCGCCGAAAATCACACACCAAAATGCTCAGAAAAAGTCTGACCCCTGGGTCGGACTTTTCGGAAATATGATTATCCACCCCGCCAGGCTCATAAAAGAATCTTGTGTGTTCACACTCAAATGCTTTTTCTTTTCTTTTCTTTTTCTTAATGTTTTCTACTTTTTGTTATATAAGATCTATATTAGTGCTGAGCTCTTCAGCGTAGGCCTGTTACATTCATATTATATTACTTCTGAATGTTTTCTCCCCCTTCTCTCTTTATCCGGTGTGTGAACTTGTAGAGAGGAACATAACATGCATGTAACATACATAAAATCAAAAAAATACATTCGTTGAATAATTTTACTTCATTTTTTAAAAAATTTAAGAAATTTTAATATTGAATATATAAGCTGATGGCGAGGAGAGGGGGGTTTGGTTGCGTTGCCTTAGCCTTTTGTTGGGATAGCGTTGAACATGGGAACTTTCACATTAAAAACGAAGAAAAGGGATGTTGATACGTATCTACCTATTGCGGTTGGAATCCGGTTGAGAACGAACTTGGTGGAGATGGACGTACTTATCAGGTCCGGGGGGGGAGGACGCTGATATTGGAAAACGGAGCCTAAAGAACCGACAACGGATTCAGAAAGTTGGGAGACATATATCAGTTTTATTTGATATGTATCAAGTTCACATCCTTTATATATTCAGAGTGTTTAGAGCGTTTTTCGATCAATGCTGTGTCGCAGCTAGTTTGCTTCGGACAACAGGGTAAGCCGGACAGGGTAAGGAAATCGAGATTTCCCTCATATATTATAGAAACCCGCAAGGGGGGAGGGAAGGGTCGAAAACTGATATCTCTGTGGAACGTGAGGTAATCAATTGATGGATTTGGCTTCATTTTTTCTTTAATATTTTTTTCTTTAATATTTTTGGTTGGTTCTCTAAGACAGGGAAAAAACAAAACACCCATCCATCATATAAAATTCTCACATGTCCGACGAGACATTTCAATAAAAAAAAAGCAAAAGTTTTATTTAAAAAAAAATAAACGGGGGAGCGAAAAATGGGAGAATTAAAGGGAAATCGAGGGATCCCCCCAAACAAAATCGCATAAATTCTACCTGCTCCTCCCCATTGATCGAAACCCCATGCCAGTCAAAGTCAAGGCATCATTTTGATTTACTGATGTTATCTCCTCCATGTTACTTTTTTTTTGGCTCTTCCCCTTAAGGCATGATAATATGTGACTCTTATTATACGCATTCGGGCATGTTTTGGACTAAGTTCAGACAGGTTGTAGCGGAGGGTTTTTCATTCTCGATATATGCGGCGCGGGCGATATGAATGCGAATCGCTAGGAGGGAGGAGGAGAGGTTTCACCGGTACTGGATAGATATGATTGATTAGTCTTATATCCTCTTTCCCCGATTGCCTGTGTGCTTTTTTTTATCCCATTGCTCCACCAGAATTGCCTCTGATCTGCTAGGGATGTGGTATCCAATAATATTTTTATCGTATAGGAGGGTACGTGGAGTATATATATAGAGTAATAAGTACCTTGATGAAGCCAATATCGGAGGCTTTCTCACGGAAGCACTACAAGTCACGAAAAAGGACAAGGCGTTAGCGAATTGAATTTCCAGCGCAAAATGCCTCACTCGATAAAAATTGAGGACCCCCTGTTCGAAGGTGGTTGGTATTTTCTTACCTGACGGCAGACAAGCAGACCATACTTGCGGATGAGACCGGCCTTGTGTGCGCAGACACGGCTATATATCAAAGAAATTGCCAAAAATCAGCAAAACATGTTCCCACCCCGTATGTTGGTATTTCTCCCCATGTTCCCCTTGTTCCATGCATTCTTCAAAACTCCTTTCTCCTCCTTTGATATTCATATATGTCCCTCCAATGAAGTCCATCCCCAATTTCTATTCCTTATCCCCCTCCTGCCCCTCTTCCTCCCGAAACGGAAAATGTCAAGGTAAACAGGTAAGGTGCTTACCACTGGCGGCTTCCTTTGCCGTAGGTCCTAGGACGACTATAGTAAACGGACTCGTGCGTCATCTTGAAGATTAAGGAGAGATGGAGGGGATTGATGGTCTTGACGTGGTCGGAGTCGTTGTCGTCGTCGGTCGGGCGGTTGTCGAAGAAGTGCTGCAGGCGGAACGGTGGAGATAATTTTGAACGGGATTCTGTGTGTCTTTCGGCAGGGGAGATTATGTAATACGCGCTGATGGATGGGTGCTAAGCCTTATTGGGAATAGCAGATTGGCTATATCACGTGATTTATATTCTATGGTGCCGTTGGGGAGCTATCAACCGGAAGCATAATAAAATCTATTTGAGGGAAACTGCTATATAACTCCAATGGATTGCATGGGCTAGTTGTAGATCGGGAGCTCAGTATCTTGTAAAATTCGTGGGATGTTTTTTCCCGCTCTTTTTCGTTGGCGCCTTTTGTCTTGCAGCCCTTTGCGGAGTTAGGGTTTAAGCCCTAGAAACCTAAGGGGGGAATCGCCCAAAGCGGAAAATAGCTGTTGTTCCCGATTTCGCTTCTCATTGTCTCATTTTCATTGCTCTCCAATGTTTTCAGACATCGCTGTACAGCATTGTTTGCAAGCACATTTGCAGGGCGACTCGATAGTTTTCTAGAGCGAATTGAAACTGGGGCATAATCATGGGACTTTTGCACGCAAAAGCAAATTACATGACTCCCAAAAAGCTCAGGTTGTGAGAAATATGCAGAAGTATCGAGCCCATTCCCGTTCTTCCACCTGCACAAACCTGACATCCAGCAGATGGAGTAACATCTTTGAAGTATTTTTGCTGTTTCATAAGAAGCGCATATCTCAACTATCGCGCTAGAAAAGTTTTCTTGCTATGGAGAACTCCGGGCTCAGAACCTCTTCAGCGGAGAAGCGGTCATATCGCGGAATAAGGCAAACTTTCGGGTAGCTCTCATTATTCCCCTTCTTTGGGAAAGGATATCTCGAGGGTGATGGTGGGTTCCAATTAACTCTGGTACCGCTTCTTGCATCGTGGGCTGTGTCATTGGGTACTCTATTCATCGTTGGCGGCATCGAGGCAGGTTCATCCATGTAAATATAACAGTGATGGGTTCGCTGCGATTCAAATATACGAGGCAAATTGGTTGCGAGCTGCAGGATAGCTAACCTTTCTTGAATCCCACGCTTTTAATGCAACAATCCCAGGGCACGGCTGATTTACAAGCGCCTGGCACTACCCAAAAGTTTGCGCATTCTCGCAGCAGTAACTAACTCCCCTGTGTAGCTATTTTTATTGCGTCCTCGACCGGCTGGACTTGTTTAACCCTAGGCGCAGAGAAATTATGCATGAAAAAGCCCAAGTTCACCTAATCGCTCGTGGGACATTTAATGGACCAGGAGGGAGAACCTATTAATGGAGATACAAGACCAATCCAAAAAAAGAAACAAAAAAAAGTACCATATGTAATTTCCAGCCGTGGTCTTGGAGGGAGGCAAGTCCTTAGGTTTTTATTTCTGTTGTTACTGTGGCACCGTATAAATGGGGGAGTTTTGAGTGTTGCTGGCTTTCTTCCCCTCGAACCCCCTGAATATTTAGATGATTCCGGGCTGCAGCTGAAACCCTGAAAAAAGAACTGCGCAATTTTCCGCAATTCCAACCCCTCTGCACCCCGTCCCCTTCGACTTCATCTCTTCCAACATCAACTACTTTCGCATTTCTTTGCTTCCATTCTTGAGGATCCATGATCGCGAACTTTTGAATTATTGTTATCTGTCGAATTTGTGATAATCCAGATCTTTTATTCCACTGAAATCCATCCAGGTAAGAAGCGCCTTTCTCCTCCTGTTTAGCCAATGTTACCATGTTGGGTTGTTTTGATTGCGCCGCATCGCACTCCAACAAATCGGTTGAACTCCATCAGTACTGCTAGAGGCGCTCTACTTAGCATCTTGTTATGCTTTTATCACTCGCGAAATTTTGAAAATATTCCCCTCTCAAAAGCAGTGTTCAAAAATTCTGTTTGTCTCTTGCTTTCCCTGCGCAATTTCTTGTATCTCTCGTCCTTGATGCATGACAAACATTTTTGAATTCCAGCGGCTAGAATATTTGACGCGACGAATCTCTTCCTTTTTGCTTTGTCCTCGAAGACTTCAAAACCTAGGACTCGAGTTCTGATAAAATATTAACAGACAAACTTCAATTCACAATCGCCGCCATTATTATTTGGACAGTAACATCGCGATTTGATCACTACCCATTTTATCAAAAGAGTCCCATTTCCCCGGCGCGAACAGAACGCTCACCGAAACCGCCTTTTATCAACCCCCAATTCAAACTAAGATAAACATATAAATAAGATGGCAATCACCCGCGGCGCAACTGGCAATGCGCGCCCCCGCGTTATCGAGACAATATCCACCTCTCCAGTCTCAAAGAAACGCCGCAACAATGCCACAGCAAAGTCCAAGACAGGCAGTATGGAGACGAAGGCGACCAAGGAGAGCTCGAGTTCATCCAGCAAGCGTGGTCCCAAACCCAAAGCCTCTGCCACAGCGGGCGTCACCAAGAAATCTAGCAAGGCCACGACTGCAAATGCAAAGACTAAGACTGAAAACGTAGGCGCAGGGGCTGCGAAGCCAGGCAGGAAGCCAAAGGGGTCAGCAGCAGCAGCAGCAGCGGGAGCAAAGAGAGGGCCAAAGGCGAATAGTAAGAGTAATGTTATGAGTAAAGCTGCTGAGTTGGCTGTATCTGACCCTGCGATGACTCCAGCGCCCGCTCCAGCGACAGCTGAAGTAACGGCAAATTAGAAATCCTATACGCTTTTTTTTGTGTGGATTGGGGGCTGCCTGGACGTGGGAAATCAATGTTGTAGTGTTTCTTTATGGGAGATGGAATGGACCATTTCAATCTCACTTTTTACCACTTTTTACCAGTCATTTTTTTCCCTTCTGACCATGTCGTTTCTTATCTGTTCTGAAAACTTCTTTTTTTTCTTCCAATTGTGTGATGTTTTCATTGAAGCCAGTTTTGAGAGTATCGCACCACGCGCTTTGTGCCCTGTTTCTCGTCTTCTTATTTTTCTCCTTCCATTGGCATTTTAATCCTTTCAACAAACTGTATATTGTACCACGGAGTGTAGCGCGCATGGTTCGTACGGGAAATGGAAATTCGGGTTTTGCTTACTTCTTTTTCTTGAATTATTTTTATCTCTTTTAGCTTGAGATATTTGTGCAGGTTAATGTTGTTATTTGGCCTTCGTTAGTTATAATTTGAAGTCGATTTGTTCGTTTTTCCGACTTCAGCTCCTTATGCTAGAGAGCCCTTTCTCTCTCTCTCACCAAAGTCACACGTCATACGTTTTATCCCCAGCGCTATTCCCCAGTATCTGGTCTATCTTCTTCATTTTCTTCATTCTGCCTTTGATTATCATTACTGGATTTTGATTATGTCGAGAACGGTCCAAGCTGGGAAAATATAAGGGGTCAAGGAACATGGATAAGGTAGGGGCAATTCATATACTTCGTAAACGGGTGGTATATTGTTTATTACCCTACGCTTACGGTTGGTTGATCAGGAAGGGTTGATTTAGATCAACCAGCTTGTTCAGTTGGTTGAAGTAAATTGGTCTTTGCACACTTCTGTTGCCCTTTTGTTTTAAAGACCTAGTTTTGTCTTTTGCGACCTTCAATGTCGAAACGAGCTGGAGGTGTTGAAGAGGTGGGCCTATCTGTTCACTGCTTCAAAATGGATTTGCCTTTGGGGCGTTTTGATTACATACAACCACCAATTTGATTCTGAATGAGATAGTCTAAACATGTTGATGCTTCCGACCAAAGACTGTTCTTCCCTCTCGTTGCCCAGCTAAATATGACCACAATGGATTAGGCCTAAAGGCATACAGCCAGCTTTGACATGGCGCCAGAAATATTATTCACACGCAGCTCAACCGACTTCGCTTTTATATTAAACGAAAATTATACAGCTATCCAGGTAATGTACAAACTCAAATCCATAAACAGAGAACCCCGTTTTCAAAACGAAATGGGTTCAAGCTCACAATGACATCAAACACCAAAATATGCAATATACATGCACATCAGCCCTTGTGTAGGAGAAATACATATCGCAACGATGCATAGAAACACCTCCGTGGGCTAATCATCGACCCTTCAGCATCGAAACTTAGCTGAATCCTGCTACATTCATAATCTTTGCTCAGCTACATTCACCCTCTTGTCTAGGGAATATCATTATCAAAGATCATTTTCCCAGCCTTGAGAGTTTCCTTCTCCATCCCGATCGGCAAGGTCAAAAGAGCGAACTCCATCCTCATCTACGGTTGTGGGTAACTTTTCAAGTCCGGCCCATAGATCCGGATAGGCTATCCTAGCCCATGACTCAGCCTGATCACGCCATTTCTGATTAGGGAGGTTGTTGTAGAGGATTCCAATGCTGTCGCGGATTAAGAAGGGGGGATTTGGTTAGCTAATAGTTATTTTGGAGGAGTGAAGGAGAGGTGGGGGGTTGGGGGGTTTTAGGAAACGGCAAACGTACGTAGCCTCCGTAGGATACTCTCCGATTTCTGCACGCATGACACTGATAGCCTCTGTAGCGTGCTCAAGCTCGCCATGCGTACTCAACACACAGATATAATTATTGTAAGCTCTCCTGTTCAGGGGGAGATTGAGCGATTTCAACTTCTCGACCATCTGGGTCGCTTCCTGCAACCCCTTGCGATAGGTCGCGCATGCGCGGAAAAATAACGTAATAGAATAGTAAGAGGGGCCCTCTTCTGAATGTAGAATCTCCCTGAAGAACTCCATTGCCTGCTCGGGATCTCCGCATGAGATATATGCGGCCATAAGTTTGTGAAGTAACGTCCTCGTCCATTGCACCTCGACGTCCAGTTTCAACATGTTGTGTACGAGGAAAATACCTTCGGAATAAGCGGTCTTTGCGAGGCCATGGAAACATATCGCGTATGTCTGGGCTGTAGGGCGATCTTGTGGATTCACTTTTTTGCGCATGTGGCCAAACGCAAGGCATGCTAGATCTGGGCGGCCGCGTTTGAAGAATTGTTTCATGGTATTCGTCCAGAATCCTACGGGCGCGTATGGGACTGCACGGGCCAGAAGCTCGTGAACTTCCCAAGCGGTTTCGACAGATTCATTCTGGTCGGCAATAAATTGCGCAAACGGTTTCAGAACTTGTGAGAGTCCTGGTATGCTGCAAGAACTGACGAATGGCTTCAGTAGTTCTGATATGCCCTCTAGGTCATGACGGAGGAGTAGCATTCGGCAAAGTTCTTCCAAGGTGACAGTTTCTACGGGGCAGTCTGATTCTAGGAGCCTGTCGATGAAAGCCAAGACAGTCTCGTTGTCAGGGTCGGCTTGCGCTGCCAGACAAAGTTGTCTCATGATTATATTCCACAAAGTAGCATTATTCCCTTCGGTAAGCTCGCTCAAATCTAACTCTTCCCATAGGCACATTGCACCGGGAATATCGCCAGCATGCAAACGAGCACTCACTCTTGACATGCCCGTGAACACATCTGGCTGCAGACCCCACGCTTTGGCAAGCGAAACAAGGTCGTCAATGCCATCATATTCGCGCTTGATGACCTTGAATTCCAAAAGTTTGTTGAAAGTGGTGATCGTTAAGGTCGATCCTAAGTCAGGGTTTATGGTACACAGGTCAGCCAATTTTTTGTCAACGATATCTGCTCCTTGCCCTTTTCTGACCGCTAGAAGCAAAACCGCGTCTCTGACCTCTGGTGTCGGGTTCCGTCGTGGAAGCGTGAGGAGGTCTCTAGCCCAACCCGCTTTGCCGCGCCAAATCATAGCGTTTGCAGTGGCAATTGTCGCAGCGAGAGTGGGCTGCAAACGGTTGTTTATCTTGTATTCATAGATAAATTTGTATGTTGATCCCACATTCTCGTTCGCAGCTGCCACCGTCAGCATTTCATGGGTTTTTTGGTCCAATTGAATATCATGCTGTTTCATGTGTTCAAAAACTATATTCAAGGCGTCTGGCCCTTCTTTCAAAACGCCCTTGGCAACAGGTATCCAGGGTTTTATTCCTGTTTTTCTGAGAACCGAAGACCAGTAATTTTCAATCATTTGTAGCGCTTCGCGGAATTCCCCGGTTGACGCTAGGATATGCAAATATAGGTATAGAACCTCCCGGCTGGAAACCGAGTCAGCGCCGAATTCTGGGCCAAATTTGGAGCAGATCTTTCGAAAAGCCGACTTCGCAAGGGTGCGTACGTTGTCACGGGCGTAAGGCTCCCACTGTGATCGCGACAGGGCATTGAGGATTTCTTCAGGCTGAGCGATACTCTGATCCAAACCCGCCGACCGATTTTCCTTCATGGCGCCATCTAAATATTCCCACGCCCACAATAAGAATTTGGCTTGAGCCGCTGTTAAAGTCGTGGGGTTTTCAAGCCGATGATGGATGAAGGACGAGAATGCCTTCGCGATTGTGTCTGGCGTCGACTGAGATTTCTCCTCCAATGCTTCCATCAATTCCCTCATTCGATGCCCCCCATAATCCACATATTGGCCCTTCTTGGTCTCCGGCTGAGCAACCGTCGGGCTAGCTGTAGGGAAGCCAAACAGATATCTCCGTTGTAATTGATATAGACAGTGGCATTGGGAGGCGCGCGAAGGAGCCGATACTGCTAGCCTTTGCCGGCATCGAAGGTGAGTATACGGCTTGTTTTCCAGAATTGCGCGAAAAGTTCTTTGAGAAAGGTAGGATCGCATGATTGCTTGGTTTTGCAGCTGTCTATATGGACATGTCAATATTAGCTCACCCCATATCGTCCGAAAGCTTCGAATATTTTATTGAAGGTAAATGAGCTCACCAAATACGCATTTTAATCCATGCACCTCAGCACACCCAAAGCAGACAATTCGCCCCGCCAGCGGAAGAAAAGGGATAGAAAATATTCCCAAAGTAATCCCAAAAAGTAGATAGCTAGTCACACATCTCGCTGTCGGAGCTACCACTGATATCCAATGATGGAATTAGGGCCTTTGGTGCTGGGGGTCGTCTAAAGTATTTTTGTCATTCTGTTGCATAACTACATATTTAAAAAACGCCGCTTTCAAGTTCCGTCAAGGCTTGGCATTCCTGCTCCCATCCTCAATTTCTTTCATCCGCCGCGGCTGCTCACAACAACTTTACTAGTAATACACATTTCCACTCCTCTATCCAGCAACATCTGTGATTTTCAAATCGATTTCTAGCGGGATTTGGGAACGCACAATGGCTTCCAAGACGAACCCAATATGTTCGCTCGTTCGCCAGACTACGCGCAACCCGACCCTACAAGCGGCCCAGCGACGATGCAACTCCACTAACTCTTTATACAGTCGATTTGCCGGTACGTAATAATCCACTTGAGGCGCCTCCTTACGGGATGTAATATAACACCTTCTAATACAATTTCATGCCATGTCTGCAGAGAGGAGCCAACGCGAATCGATGATGAAACAGTCCATGAGGGAGAGATTCGAGAAACAAACGATACAAGAACAACGAGCCCGGGCTTTCGAAAGACAGCAGAAACGCTACTGGGAATCCGGTGATATATATTCACCGCATGATCTGAGTCCGGCAGAAATGATGAAATGGAAGAAGAAGAAGAGCCCGTCGACTGATGCGTTCGATGCGCTGTCTCTGAACCCTCTGCACCTGTACAAGGTATGTAGATTCCCTTCCATAAATATTATATCGCAAATCCCGTTTGTCTGTCATTTTATGCCTTATAGCTGAGCTGGGTTAGGCTAATCATTTCTTGCTTGCCCGAACTTTTAGAATTTCGCTATCATGTCCGAGTATGTAACCGAGATGGGCCGTATCAGACACTCCTCCGAAACTGGACTGCGACCAGTCAACCAGCGCAAGATCTCCAAAGCCATTCGAAGAGCTGTAGGCTTGGGCCTTATGCCCAGCGTTCACAAACACCCCGAAATCCTTGCTGCGGAAGCGAGATCGAAGATGCAACGGGGGCTGAACCCATGATCTTTCTTTTGCTGCAAAATGGGCGTTGGGAAATTTGATTTTGTGTTCCTCTGAGAAAGAGTTATATTCTGTACGATAGTGTTTGTAGATATAAATTTTTACTACCATTCCTCTTCCCCCTCTCTTTTTCTTACATGGGTCCCCGATTCGCTGTTGGCTCCTTTGTTGCTGGGAGGAGGCGAAGCTCTGACATGCAGTGCACGGATGCGACCAAGGCAACCCTAGGATATATTTAACCCCACCATACATAGAGTCAGCAAGTTTCAGGCATACGCAAACCATCAACAACCACTTTTTGTGACTTTGATGAAATGCTCATGAACTTGACTATTGCTGCAGGTTATTCAGTACAACCCTTCTAACACCCCCGGAATGGCCATTAAAAACGGTAAAACCTCAGTCTTTTAGACTTGGTGCTGGCATCACTGCTGATGTTCTAGTAGATATCATCTTGGCCCCAAGCCCCTCTACTACAAGAGGCCAGCCAACACAGCTCTCGTGCGACTCGAAAGGCGAACGATTAGCCTATGCGGTACGTTACGAATCAGATGAAATTGCTTTTACCATTTACTTCATGAGCCCCTGCAACTTGGAACTGACTTTGAATCTACGATACCTGTTGGGAAAGCTAGTCCAACAAATCTATCTTCCTCCGCTCCATTGACAACCCCTCACTCTCAAGACAATACACGGACCACAAAGCAGAAACAACAGTTGCGCGATTCTCTCCTTCGGGCTATTATGTTGCCAGCGGCGATGAGAGCGGCACCGTCAGGGTGTGGGACTGTGTTGGGGAAGGCGTTACAAAAGGAGAATACTTCATAGTGAGTGGTCGCATCAACGACCTTGCATGGGACGGGGACTCGCAACGGATTATAGCAGTGGGTGAAGGAAAACAGAGATTTGGCCATTGTTTTACTGCAGACAGCGGCAACTCTGTTGGCGAAATTACGGGCCACAGCCAGAGAGTCAACTCCGTCGCCATTCGGCAGCAACGTCCCATACGCGCTGCCACTGCTGGAGACGACAAGTCTCTGATTTTTTACCATGGGCCACCATTTAAATTCAACACGAGCACTGGCTCAAACCATGTCAATTACATCTACGGACTCGCCTTCAGCCCGGATGGCGCAAATCTCATCAGCGTCGGCGGAGATCGACGTATTTGGCTCTATGATGGGAAAACTGGAGAGTCAAAGATTCAAATAGGCGCTGGGGAACACACTGGGAGTATATTGGGCGTTTCCTGGTCGCAGGACTCGCGGAAGTTTGTCACAGCTAGTGCCGACCGGACTGTGAAGATTTGGGATGTAGAACATGGGAAAGTGGTGCAGAATTGGAAGATGGGCGAGGAAGGGTCCGTGAGCATACCGGATCAGCAGGTTGGAGTTGTTTGGCCGGCCGGAAGAAGTGATGGCTTGATTATCAGCCTGGCTCTCTCTGGTAACCTTAACTACCTAGCTGAAGGCAGCGAGAAACCAACTCGCGTTATCCAAGGGCATCAGAAGAGCATTACCTCTGTGGCTCGATTTGATATTGACGATAAGGAAACCCTTTGGACCGGGAGCGTTGACGGCCGGCTATACAACTGGGATGTAGCGCAGGGATCTGCAGAACGCGTTGATGGCGAGGGTCATCCTAACTATGTCAACGGCCTAGCATCTACAGGTGAAGGCAATGGCCGCATTTACAGCGTCGGTTGGGACGACACAATTCGCTCTGTGGATGTATCTACAAACACATATACTGGAAGCGCAACCAAGCTCGCCAGCCAACCAAAGAACGTTGCAGCTGCCGCTAATAATACGGTTCTCGTCGCAAACTCGGAAGGCGTTGAGATTTTCAAAGACGGAGTTAAGGTGGGCGATTTCGCTTCCGAGTCTACTGCTCTTAACGCAGTTGCTGCGCATGGTAGCAGCGCCGCAATTGGATGCGACGACTCATCCGTCCGAATCTGCAATATCAGCAATAACACACTTGTACCCTTGGTGGAAATAAAGGTTTCAAGAAACCCGATCACTGCGCTCGCATTCTCGCCAGATGGCTCCTCGATAGCCGTGGGCGATTCGCGCGGGCGCGTATTGGTTTACAAGACTGCAGATGGTAGCATAATTACAGACCGATGGACTGCGCATACCGCACGCATCACCTCTCTCGCATGGAATTCTCAAGGCACCCATCTGGCCAGCGGAAGTCTCGATACAAGCATTTTTATCTGGAGTTTGGCTTGTCCTGGGGACTGGCTGCAGGCGCCCAACGCTCATAAGGAAGGGGTCAATGGAGTGGTTTGGATTACTGACCGCACTAAGATCGCATCCGTCGGGTCTGATGCTGCGGTTAAGATATGGCAGCTGGAAGATCTCAAGTAGACTACGAGTTGATGAGTTCCAAATTTCATATGCTTCGTTCATCTTGAACTTCGTATGAACTACTTGCGTAGCACCTGGGGTTAAATGAATGCTATTCGACTATACACATGTGGAATGACGCCTTACCTAATTCTATAACTGTATTCGTTTTCGGCGTGTGAAATAATCTATTTAAATGTAGCTTTTATCATTAATATTTTGTTTTGTTCTTACTGGCTGGTGGCTAAATTTTGATATCTAGTTGAAGTGACTAGTGAGCGTGCGTGTAGTGTTTCGTGTGGCAATAACTAGTTCAAATACTAACAATGAAGACATTGGGCAGACCCTGTTTCATAGCTCGCAGGCCCGCAGCATCATGATCGACGCATCAAAGCATTATTTCGTCTATGTCATCCACCACAACTGCTTGTCAAGCCATGCCGAAAATTTTCCAGACGTGATGACGCCGGCATCATCTATGGCTGGTCGTTTACTCAGACCCAAGGTAATAATTATGAGCTCTTATCACTATAAAAAGCCCTCTTTTTGGAATATTTGCTCACAGAGGTTGCGTTGCTAGCTCAAACAAGCCACCTTCATCCTTCCAAGGACCGGACAACGACTGAAAGGTCTTATTAATTTATCACCCGACAGGGAGAACGATGACCTGGGAGAAAGAGAACCGTTACTTGGCCGGAGCGCTGCTCCCCACACCATAAACGCAGCCTTCTGGCGCAAATGCTATGAAATATTTATGGGCGTCATATCTGCGCTGTACTTATTTGCTGCATCTGAAGCTGGCAAGGGCGTGATTAAATGCAGCATCGCCTATTTGATCGGCACCCTTGGGACATTTTTACCAGTATTTGCGAATTTTCTTGGGCGACAAGATGGAAAACACCTGGTGGCTACAATCACGGTTTACTTCCACCCAGCAAGGACGAGGGGCAGCATGATATTAGCAACGATACACGCCTTCTTAGCGTTTATATATGCAACCTTCATATCTGTGACTAGCATGGGTATTTCAGTGTTATTTGAGGACAAACTCGATCTCCTTCCGCTTGGGCATGCGATCGTGCTTTTCTTTTTTTGCGGAGGGGGACTGGGTTTTGTTGGATGGGTTAAGTTACGACGTGCTGACCCGTTGGCGAATGTTGCCTGCTCTCTTGCGTCTCTGGCTATCATTACTGTTTTGACAAAGGAGGGAGCTATACAACAGGGCGACATATCCCTTGTTAAAATATCCCAGGTTCTAAAAATGATTGTGATGGGAGTTATTGCGACGATGGCGGTTTGTTTTCTGATCTTCCCCGTGTCTGCAAGAACCCAGCTTCGCAAAGACCTAGTTGAGATGACTGGCTCTCTGGGGACTATGCTAGCGATCATTACGGAAAGCTTCCTGCAAGGCTCTGCAGAACACCTTGAGCAGGACTCATTCAAGAGTGCTTCAAACCGGAACAAAAAGGCATATGTTGCGGTCGATAAATGGCTTAAGGAGGCTAAATTCGAGCACTATTTCGCGGGGACGGAAAGAGAATATCGCCTGGAGAAAAAGCTGGTTCGGTGTATTCAGGACATCACTCAGAATATTGGAGGACTTCAGAGCGCCGCTACCCTTCAATTTGACCTTCTAAGGCAATCCTACCAACCTTCTCATGTTACTCCAACTCAAGAGGGAGCATCAGCATCAACCTATTTTGGCTCCGGATTGCATCCTTCAATCTTCTCACCGGTTCCGCGCTCTCTTCACGAGGAGCCGAGTAACTTAACCCCGGTTCCGGAAATGTCTAATAGCGTCAGGTCAACGACAAACTTAGATCAAACCCTCTTGGGATCCGATCATGGAGATGACTCCCTTGCTCCACAGTCTCCCGCCGGTATTTTTGATAGATTCATTGTTCACCTAGGCCCTTCAATGGTATTCCCCACTTGATAATTTTCTTGGAATGCAACTCTCAATTTCTCAGCTACATACTGATACTTCTTTCGCTTTCTTTTGGAATAGCGTGCATTGGCATATGCGGTGACAGAAATCCTTGGAGAACTTCCGTACAGCACCGGCCCAAAATATAAAGTCGCCGTTAATTGTAAATTCCGCACCAGCCTAGACCGAGCTCTCGATTTATATCACAGTGCACGGAATGACGCACTGAATATGGTTTATTGGCAGAAAGATTTTGTCAAAGCCAAGTCCGTTGAGACGGAAGCCGACCTTGAAGAGGTTGCAGCAAGTTGTGGCCATTTCAGTTTTTCTCTCCAAGCGTTTGCCGAGCAACTCAAAGAAATTCTGGAGGTACTTGATGAGCTGCAATTAGAAACGGATGAGCGGCCCAACGGCAGGTCCTGGGGTTGGCTTAGATTTTGGCGTCCCACCCCTCCCGACCATATCAACAAGTGGACTGCTGCTTCAAGTAAGCTCATTCCCCAAATACCTCGTTTTGACATTAAAATAATAACAGCGTCATAGGGTCAGTGGTAGAACGTGGGGAGACGAGTGTCCCTCCCGAAAGTTTCCTTATCCAAGGAAATAGCGCCTCACTACAACCGCCAGATAAACCGTCAGCGAGGGATAAGCTTAGATACAAATTATGGAAAGCATTCCATATCTTCCGACGAGATGAAACAAAATTCGCAATCAAAGTTGGTGCCGGAGCGGCCCTGTATGCTCTCCCCTCATTCCTGCCATCGACACGACCGTTCTATTCTTACTGGCGCGGGGAGTGGGGCCTGCTATCATATATGCTTGTTTGCTCTATGACAATCGGTGCATCCAATACAACTGGATTTGCTAGATTCTTTGGAACAACATTTGGAGCAATTTGCGCCTTTATGGCTTGGAAAATTACTACAGGGAACGTTTTCGCCCTTGCATTCATTGGTTGGGTTATGGCACTCTGCACCGCCTACCTTATTCTAGTCAAAAGCCAGGGTCCGATGGGACGTTTCATCATGCTCACATACAACCTCACTGTTCTCTATGCCTACTCTCTTTCAAGAGCCGATATTGATGAGGGCGAAGATGAGGGCGGGGACACGCCGATAGTAATTGACATTGCTATCCACCGTGTCGTCGCTGTCCTTTCTGGAATTATTTGGGGAATCATAATCACTCGGGTGGTCTGGCCTATCAGCGCGCGGAGAAAACTGAAAGATGGCCTAAGCTTGTTATGGCTCTGGATGAGCGTGATATGGAAACGAGAACCCCTGTCGACGATGACGGACGGAAAGTCCGCCATTGCGTATTTCACCCCTAGGGAGAAATTGGAGCTCCAAAGATTCCTGGTCCGGCTTGAGACCCTATATACTTCGGCGCGGTCAGAGTTTGAGTTACGCGGACCATTTCCCGATGCCACGTATGTAACGCTACTTAGTCGGACGCGACGTATGTTAGATGCTATCCAGGCCATGAACCTCGAGATTATGAAGAATTTGACCGCTTCGGAGGGCGAGGCGGCGATGCTGGCATATACTTTACCGGAGAGAATACAGCTCTCTGCGCGAATAAGCCATTTGTTGTCCGGTATGCCGTACATGCGCCATTTTCTTGTTCATTTCATTGCCACCTGAAACTAATACCCGGCGTAGTGGTCGCATCCTCCATGAAACTCGAATACCCCCTGAATGATTCTCTACCGGAAATTGAGCATTCACGCGATAGGCTTCTTGCGCGATTGCACCGGTTCCGTCAAGATACCACGGCATCTCGGCTGACCACGGATGAAGATTATGCTTTACTCTATGCATATGGTATGTTTACCAGCTCATTTTCTGCTGCGAGCGCATCCTCATATATGTTGTTAACATACTGACCATTGTGAACTCTGTACAGCTCTAGTTACGGGACAGCTAGGAAATGAAATAATGGCGATTATTAGTGAATTAAGCAAACTATTTGGGATATTAGATGAGGATATACTGAAGTTGGAGTAGGACATGGGCTTTTGATTTTATGCATGAAATATAATTTCACTTGTTGGAAAAAAAGTTGTTTATGTATAGGAAAAAGCCAAACACAGATATCCAAAAATCATTAAATATCCCCAGCCGTAAACACTGCCTGTGTAGAATATTTTGAGGTATATAATTTTTTTGTTGTTCCGCCAACTGTTTTTGAAGCTTAAACCCACGCACTACCTAATCACCACCGCCTCATCTCAACCTCAACTCCATGATACACGAGGAGCAACGACCAATCTCGTTCATCGCATTTCTAGCATACTCGCTATATTCCATCTTTAAATGATCCCCCTTCGCCTTTTCCATCGCCATATGGTATAAAATCGTCCATTCTTTTTGCATGAGGGCCTAATCTACGTCCTCCTCTGGCTTCGCGCAGCCCCTCGCGCGGGTGGTTCCCTTCTGGCCTTAAAACACGATGCAGATCGATCCCGCCGCGCTGACTGGGACAACCTCATCGTCTACTATCTCGGCGACCAAGCAACCTGTTGCTCCCTCTCCGGTAACGATCCAGAAAGCATCAAAGGCACTTATTTCTGTTCCGCGACTTGACCTTGAGCCTGTATACACGGAGTTAAAGGCGGCCATTGGCATCCATTGGACGGCGTACAAGGAGGCTATCGCTCTCTTTCTCCTAGGTGCGTTGACCATATGTGCACCTTTATCTTTTAAAGAGGATATATTTTATTCTAACATTCCGAATTTTTTGTTCGGGTTGCAAAAGGCCATCTGAACCAAAATGAATTCGCATCGCGAGTCGATCATTTCCTCTCCTCTGAACCCAAGACCGAGCACCTACATAACAACTTCGTATGCGCAATCATTGGCAACCTCACGAGGGATCTTCCGGATCACGGTGTTGCAAGCTGGGTTTCTGCAAATGATAAACCGACGGTAGTATCGAAACCTGTATCGGGCGATGCGGCAGAGCAGAGACTTAAAACAGAGATTAAACAATTACCGCCAAAGGATAGACGGAGATTAAAGGCTCTCCCTGAGGTATGGTTGCCTATGTGCCTCTAGAAGTGCAATGTTTTTGGCGGGTTTAAAGAGACTGCGGCGATCTAACAAGTGTAAATTTTATTCTTAATAGCCGGACCCTCATTCTGTACCAAACCCACTTGAGGAGTATCACCAGGCCAAGCAGATCCGGCTCCCAGATCAAGTACCTGCCAGCGCTGGAGGGCTGAACAAGACAAGTAGGTGGCTAATAGTACATGACTATGGCGGAGATGCCAATATGGAAACTAACTTCATGGTGTAGATTGGGAACTCGAAATCCGGAAACGTTACGCGCAACCCCTAGCCTCTGAAATCGGGGAATTTCCAGATGCAGATTCAATATATGCGCGCATGGTCCCCATATGTTATGAGGAGTCCGTGGTCAATGGGGCTTCATTTCCATGCGCGGTGTTTATGTCCATCGCAACCGAAAATTTTGTTAAAGAGTTCCTGTCCACTGTTTTCGCGAGAACAAGATTAAATGGACCCTCTGGAACCATTAATGGAACCATGACGCGGAAATATCGACGGCAACTTGAACGCGAAGAAATGGCTTTCACCCGCGGAGAGCTAGTAAAGCACACAACAAGTGGTTTCCTCCCCGTCGAGGCCAGGGAAGCGAACACAAGGCAGGCACTGGGTGTCCCAGACTTGAGATTGGCTCTGGAACTTGGCGGTGGCTTGCTAGGACATATGCCCCTGGTTGTTGATGAGATATTGGGCGGATACGTCGAAGAAGAACTTGAGGCTGAACGGCAAGACTACATGGAGAGCACAAACGAAACCGGCAATTTAAATAGGGTTGATGGTTACTCTGATGATATGGATATTGACGAATCTGGTTGGGAGTGGGATGGGGCAACATCCAATGATCGAGCGCAGCTGGGAAGCCTTCTTGACGATTGCCTCTCGATGGCTGCGTGAGACGTGTATTGACTTTGCTCGCATCTGTGCTACTTTTACTTTCTTTTTCCTTTCATTCATTCTTCTTTTCCAGGGGTGTCGATAATGCATATACCATTGGAGTGGGTGAGTCGGTGACTATTCAGGCGTTTGGGACTGGTTTCCTATTTTGTTGTCCGCCTCCCTTACAGTGTTTACTGTTTCTTACCTGTACCTCTTTTGCACCTTTGTTTTTTTGACGCTTTTCTGGTATACATAATGACTGCCAACCGTGAATGAGGTGGGCTCGTTCTTCATTTCTTTGGGATACCTTGACGTGGTATTTACACTTTGGAGGGCCTGGTGCATGGGTGATTAATGGTTTCTTTCTTTTTTGTCTTCATCCTGCTCCTTTCCTTCTTGTATCTATATACTTACATTTTGACGGGCGGGCGCTTGTGTGGATTATTGCTAACAAAAATTATCATCCTCGGGCATCACGATCTGCTATTCTGGGTAACTACCTCTAGAAATGCCTGAGCGGAGTGGATCCCATTGCTAATCTTGTCTCAGCTAAAGAAGAAGAGACAAGTCCGCTCAGCTCAGTCGGTTGTTTCTTAAATATTTGTAGCCATTGCTTTGCCTTTCTGGTCAATCATTGAGAATGCGCTTTAGGATTCGGATGTTCTTGCTACATCTTCCGTTGTCAAGTTCATATGTTGCAATTTTGTTGAACATTTTATTAGTATAGTTATTCAATGTAACGAACAGAGCAAATATCTTAATACTAGTATCAATTGCAAATAAAACACACAATTTGTATTTCGCTTTAGTCACCTGTCCAGAAAACTCCCCTATCAAAAACACCGTAGCCCCCTGTCATTCCGAAAATTTGAGGGATTAGAACCAAAATAATCTGCACAAATACAGTTGAAAGAAAGCTATCTTCTATTCCAAACGCGCCGCCGTGAGCTTGAGAATTTCCTCTGTCGATTTATGTGCATTGGCCGGATCCTTCGCGATGGACTGCCAGATTTCGCCGTGCTTCGGCTCACTGGATATGCATTTGCTGATAACATCCTCCCTCTTTTCCTGTTTAGCAGAAGAGGATATGTTAGCGACACTTCATAATAAACAAACAATTTGGATGATTAACAAATTGCAAAAAGGAAGGTGAACGAGTCAATTGCTTACATCAGTACCATGCTGCAACAAGAACTTATAGTACCACGCCCATACATCTCCCAAATCGTTATTCGAGACAATGGCCTTCTCAAACCACGTCATGGCTTTATCGAGTCTTCGCTCACCCCAAAAGATGCGCGCTACTGTCACAAAGAGGATTGGGTCGTTATCCACCTTCTTAATAGCTTCTAAGCTTCGCGGCTTCCGGTGTGTCCGCGGCTCCAGGTGCCAGATACTCTCGCTCCACAAAAGACCCGAATTAGGGACCTCCTGCAGGGCTTTTGCCATGAGCACTTTTGCCTGGCTTATGTTGTTTGCACGCCGTTCAACACGTACCGTTTCAGTCCAGAGCTCTGCATTCTTGGGTACTGCGAGACGCGCTCGGTCCAGAATGGATCGCGCCTTTACGACGACCCCTGCCTTTTCTTCGAGGCGAGATGCGAGGAGCCAGAGGGGTACGGATTTAGGGCAAGCCCTGGTACCGGTTCCGTATGCTTCTCTAGCCTGAGGATATTTATTCTGTTCCTCGTATATTTGGCCCTTCATCATCCACAACTTATCGGCTTTTGGGTAAAGCTGAAGCCCTTGGTTGACGAGGTCGAGAGCTTGTTCCGTGTTTCCTAACTGACGCTCAAATGCAACGCTTTTAATCCAGACACGGTCGGTTCCGGCTTCGCGACGTGCGGTAGACAGGAGTTCCCTGGCATGCTCTGTTTGATTCGCATCCGCTTCTAGCTTGACGGCCGCAAGCCAGATGTCTTCGTTATTCGGATTTTGGTTAAATGCCCTTCCGAGGACTCTTCTGGCATTGTCAATTTCGCCAACCTGCCATTTTTCTTTCGCAAGCTGCATCCACAAACTCTCACTTTGTGGACAGGCTTCCACAGCCTTCTCCAACAACTGCCAAAGGCTTTCCTTGGTACCATAATTGCGTTCCAAGTCCGCTGCAGCAAGCCAGATAGACTTCTTATTGACGAATACTCGCAGCGCGTAGGCATATATAGCTCTCGCGGTTTCGTATTTGCCCCTGGCAATGCTTCCTCGAGCGTCTTCCATCCAGATATCTTTCCGGTCATCGTCTTCATCCAAACCCCAACCGAGGGTTTCGCGAATAATGGCAGCGCAAGTAAGCACTGCGCCTTCCTCCTCGCATTTTTCCGCCTCTGCGATCCACTCTTCTCGTTTTAACATGGCAGATTCCCTCGCTAACTCTTGGACAGCCCGTTTCATCACGTTGACCTTGTTGGCAGTCCCCATTTGTTCCTGTAGTCGAGCAGCGGCAATCCAAACCTCGTGGCTAGTTGGGACTGCCTTCCGCGCAGCGTTTAGAACTTTTTGCGCATTTTCCGGCGTTTCGAGACGAGCCAAGGCCAGCCATAACTCGACTGAAAGAGGGATCATTTCTGTCGCTTTGGCGAGAAGAAGACGTGCATCTGCCGGGTCTTCTTCAAGGTTTACGGCTTCTTTCCAAATGGCAACAGACTGCGGAATATGGAGAATTGCTTGTCTAAGAACATTCTTTTTGGCCCGCGGGTCCGATTCTAGTCTCATGGCTTCGATCCAGAGCCTAGTTGAAGTGTCGTTATTCTTAATCGCGTTGGCAGCGATGATCTTTGCGTTGTGGTTATCATTAAGCCGTATATTTTCGAGCCACGCATCTTCGCTTTTCGGACATAGCTCGCATCCCTTAGCAATATAGCTCCTTGCGGCCACAATCCTACCGGCGATCTCTTCCAAACGAGCGATTGCGATCCATCCTGGGGCATATTTAGGGTTTGTTTTGGTTACCGATTCCAGCAACACTCGAACCCGCTTGATGTCTCCGATTTCCACTTCCCCCGCCTTTAGTTCGGACTTGGTTAGACTGGTCAGGTAGCCTTTTGGGTCGATGTTGGTTGCGCTTCCAGCTGCGGCGTCACCTGTCGATCCTTGAGCAGCCTGGTCAAGTCTAACCTGAAGGACTTTATCCCTGGCAGCGCCAATGTCCGCAAAGTTTGTTATTGTGCCATCCGTTTCCCCCCGCGGTACTGTGGTCTCGGTGCCATCTTCGGCGATGGTGGTGTTGAACTCCGTAGAATCTCTAGCGCTAGCAATGACACTATCGGGAACAGCATAGAACCGGTTTCTCAAATTTTGCTTGGCCCGTCGGTTTTTCCCTGTGAGATCGCCAACCTCTGGGATATTCGCCCAATCTTCATCGGTGACTGTAGCTAAGGATCGCTTGAGGTCTGCGAATTGCTGCTGGATTTTGGGGTTGTTCCGTTCGTATTCTTCGCGCTCTTGTTGTTCTCGAGCCTCCCTAAGGTAGAGAAAGGGTTTTTATGTCGGCAATCTATCCAAAACATTTTATGGAGACACGATAAACCCACAGCTTTCAAACGTAATAGGAGCGGGGAGGTATATTTGTAAAAAGAGAAGAAAAGGAGAGACAAACCTTCTTAATTTCCGCCTCCTGTCCATCTTCTCATCCACTTCCTGATATATGCGATCCGCCTCGTCGTCATCTCTGTCGTACTGCCCGTATGCAAAAAGGCCAATTTCATTTTCGGGGTCCTGAAACCGATCATCCTCCTCTTCTTCTACTGCTTTCTCAGCCTTGTCTCCCTTGCCCTTTTCGCCTCTGTTTGACGCGCCATATGCAGTTGGAGGAGCTGCACCAAGTAGAAGTGCGCGCTTCGTAAGGGCTTCCTGTATCTGCTCTGGGGTTGGACCCTCTCTGGCGGGGCCCAAGTCTGAACGGGTGGTGAATCCGGTGGCACCCCGTCCTAAACCGGCCACATAATTCTCGGGCGCAGGCTGACTGAGAAAATCTTTCCGGCCTGTCATACTGTATGAAAAAAATACACAAAATCTAAACCGAGGAGTAACAGAGAGAGTTGGCTGAGCTCTGGGGAGTTTTTCGCAGCATTCAATCAAAGCAAAAGAGTATCGCGGAGGTTAAACAGACCTAAAAAGGCAAGCTATCTTGGGGCCCGCAACAACATAAATCCGGATAAGCGCCAAAAAACACCAAAATTATCATAGCAGCCCACCCGGCTTGGAGATGCGAAAGAGTGGATTCGTGCGTCCATTACTTACTATTCCTACTACTCCGACTACCTGTGGCCGACAGTTTAGCAGATCAAAAATGCCTAAAGTTCCCTCGAAAAAGCGCAACAGTGCTTCCCAGGCCAGTCCTTATGCCCAGGCTGCTGCGAAAACTAAGGCCGCAAACAATGTATTTCGCATGAACACAGACATTGGCCAGCACGTTTTGAAAAATCCAGGTGTTGCTCAGGCTATTGTGGACAAGGCGGATCTAAAGCAAAGTGATGTATTTGCTATCCGACTTCATATATTTATATATACATCTTTTTCAAGTGTCGTTACTAATTTGTTTTCCTAGACTGTCCTTGAGATCGGTCCTGGGACAGGTAACTTGACTGTCAAAATACTAGAAAAAGCGAAGAAAGTCATCGCGGTTGAGTTGGACCCGCGAATGGCTGCAGAAGTTACGAAGCGAGTGCAAGGGAAACCAGAACAAAAGCGACTTGAAGTTCTACTAGGTGATGTGATCAAAACGGATCTTCCATACTTCGATGTCTGTATCAGCAACACTCCATATCAGGTAAGGTTAACCTTGGGTTTATTGTTACTTGAGCTTGTGGGTGAAAAAATAATAACCATATAATTATATATAGATCTCCTCTCCTCTGACCTTTAAACTCCTCGCCACCAACCCCGCCCCACGAGTATGCATTCTCATGTTCCAACGAGAATTCGCAATGCGCCTTTTTGCCAAACCTGGCGATAAGCTCTACAGCCGTTTGTCTGTGAATGCTCAAATGTGGGCAAAAATCGACCACGTCATGAAAGTTGGGAAGAACAACTTCAAACCGCCCCCTGCAGTAGAATCAAGCGTGGTCCGCATCGTTCCCAAGAACCCGCGCCCACAAATCAGTTACGACGAATGGGACGGTCTTTTAAGAATTGCCTTTGTGCGGAAAAACAAGACGATGAGGTCCAGCTTCCTTAGTACCACCAGTGTCCTCGACATGCTAGAGTCGAATTACCGAACATGGTGTGCCCAGAATAACATTCCTGTCGAAGATGGGCCTGCAGAAGGTCCAGAGGATGAAACCATGAACATATTGGAAGACCAAGGTGAACTAAATGACGGATTGGATGGCGCTATGGACGTCGACGATGACGACGGTGACGTGCCTGAGTTCTTTGCGGATGACGAGCCAAAACTTAATTTGCATGCGTCAAAGGAAAACCCAGGTCGCAAAAAGAAGGGAAAAGTACGGGAACTGGTTCGGGAGAAGGTCAGACAAGTTCTCGAGGACGAAACCGGCCTTGCAGACAAGCGCGCACGGATGTGTGATGAAGGCGAGTTCCTGAAGCTCTTGTGGGCTTTTAACCAGAAGGGCATCCATTTCAGTTGATCTCTCAAAAAACGCCAAACCTAAGGGTTCAAAAATTTTTGCATATATGCACGCCATGTCGACATATGATTCTATGATACCTTGGCCGCTGCAAGTGCTGGTATACAGAACAAAATCGGACACCCTCACCCTGGGCCGGAGTGCGTTCCAGTGCTGGACCGGAGATGGGCACTCGAATCCTGAAACAAGCTCTGCCAGATGAACGCCTCGCTCAACAAAAGCTCGATATCCTTTTCGGTCCAATCCTTGGTGGGAAGAGCTTGGAGGAACATCATGACTTCCTAAGAAATGTTTAGCCATTGGTATTTATTTCACATTGTTGGCACCCAAGAGGGAAACAAACCTGAAAGTCCATTTTAACGAGCTGCTCGGACCACTTGACAAGGAATGCTGCACACACGTAAAGGTGAAACCGAGAGAAGCCTTGTTCCTCAGCCTGGGTTGGATGTTAGCCGTGGGAAAATTCTGAAGGAAAACAAGGGGTTATATATACCATATATGTATCCCACATTCGTATGGTGTTTTGAATGCTGACCTCCCTCATCAAAAGGCAGTTCATCCACCGGAAGCTGAACTGCATGAATTCAACACCCTCGTTCTCGAGATGCTTTGCTAGTGTGGAGTCAATCCGCATCGTGAGATCGCGAAGCGCTCCAACTTGCCTGTGTATACCTGGTTGAGCATATATATAGTTATCTTGAATACCATCGAGCAGTTTTGTTAGACACCAGAATGAATCAGCTTCCACGGCATCAAGAACAGCTTTTGGTAATTGTCCTGGATCCATGCCCTCCTCGATATTGAGATCCGTAATATATGCCCCTAGAAAGACCTGCCAGAATGGTGTGACTAGATCGTTGATCCCCTGTACATATCCGCTCGCGGGATGTCGAATGGCCCACACGTATAGAATTCTTTCTAGTGACCTTTGGGTTGCCTCGTAGCCGTATAACGGAATATGAGGATTTGTACGGGGAATATCGATACTGATTTGATGCCAGATAGCTTCATCCAAGCCTCGTCCAGTCCCAACATTTGATGTGGAACCCGTACCACCAGACTTATCAACGGTTGAGTTCCCCCTCTCAAACGCCTGTCGAACACCATCAAGATATTCTTTCCGCTTTCTCTCGAGAGCAGCCACGCGACGCTCACTGTTCGTTGGCAAATATCCTAATAGCAGCTGCCAAGTCATCGCTCGGACTTCATCTGGAACGCCGGACCAGGCAAGATCGCGAAGTTCAGGAAGGGATACAGTGCTTGCTTGGAGAATGCGTTTGAACTTGTTGATCCTGCTTATTCGGCTCGAGTGAACCTCTAGCTGTTTAGGGGTTCCGTTTGTTGGAGGGGGAGAGTGGTTAATCAAGTGGAGCGAGTTTGCGGGATCTTCAGGCATAATTTATTAGTTGTTATTTACCACCGCCAGCAAGGCTTGAAGCTTACCAGTCAATATTTCCTTGTATTGGGGACGCAAAATCTTGCCGTCCGTCTTCTTTGCCGTTGGGTAGGTCAGGACGCCCCTTTCTTCTGCGATATCAGAACTATTTGCACGGAGCCTCGATGCGGATGAATTGGGGTTCAGAGTCGATGAGCCATTTGCTCGGCCTTTTGATCCACCACGTCCATCATTCCCCTTTGTCTGGAATTGATTTCGAGTAGATGCTTTCTTCTTTTTGCGCATGCTCGTAACACTGGGAAGCCCAAACTCGTCCTCGTCATCATCATAGAAGAGCTCATCTTCATCCCCGTCGTCGTCGTGGTTCCAGTCTTCTCCAGCCTGTGCCATCAAGCTCGCATATGGTTGGCGATTTGGCGGTGTGATTCCACCTGATTCTGTCAAATGCGTAGAGTTACTACTCCGGTTATTACTGCTAGTACGAGGTAACATTGGCGATACGTGTTGTCGTGTATAGGGCGACGTGGTCCTAGGGGGCAGGGGTAAGCGGAGTCAAATCAATGTTAGCAACCCGGTTTGAAGGGAAAGCATTGAACTCACGTCACCATGTCAGCGTGAGAGTAAGACGCTCCGACAACTGTATTTGGGTCAATTATTCCATAAGGTTTTTGCTGTGGCTGCGACGACGATCGAGTTTTCCAGAAAGGTGATGTTATCCGTCTTCGTTCAAGTATGTTAGCAGATGGGGTAGTGAAGATATCTGGGGGCGTGGACATACGCACTCCGTTTGGTCTAGAAAGGAAACAGGAAGCAGATGTTAGCAGAACCGTCTGTAGAATGTTAAAGCTGTGGATAGTATAGTATCTTTCGCAGCCGGGAACTATGATTATCTGCAAAGGGCAATATGCAGTACGGACCGACCTGAACCATCTCCTGCTGGGGGCACCATTTAGAATCAGCACGAGTTCAAAACGCCCTCTAAGCCCGGGGAGAACTATACCTGCTGCGGGGTCTTCCTGCTCGCCATATCTAGATACCTCTTTGGAATCTGGAAGCACAATAATAGAGCAGCCGGGAGAATCCTCGGTGCGGAGAGGGAGTACAGCGACTATTGCGACTATTGCGATATCGTAGAGGTGTCAACAGAGCCGCAGCCAGCGGAAGAGCTGCTTGGGGAAGTTCCAAGATTTATAATGGAATTACTCTAGTAACGTATTGTCACGCTCTCCGCTAAGGTATAAATTACAGAAACGACTGAAAGCTGCCTGTCCACGACTGATACATTGCCTTATTGCAAAATATTTTAGGGTAAATAAAAAAATAGCGAACACAGTGATAAATGTCAGCCTTTCGTTTAAACAAAAAATTATATGATATGAGTCTGTTTATATAAGTATTCTGTAGAACTCTGTGACAATACCATACGGGGGTCATCCGCAGTTTAGGTCTTTTGTCCCGATCAGTATTAGCTTGCCAAGCCACTGCTCTCCAGCCTCACTTCTTCATCTTTCCTGCTCTGTTTCCCTTTCAAATTCTCCACGCAATCTGTCAATCGAGAACTGTCAACACACACAGCACTAATATAACCGCTTGTCATCTCAAGTTGACCGTAGTTGAAGCTCGAGTACTTTGTCTGCAAGGCATATCCGATTCATTCGACCTATTTGATCTTTGGCAGCACGCGATCATGACTGAACCAGAGGATCTCGAAGAAGACCTCTTTGCTGATCTGTAAGCTTCTTCCACGTTCATGGAAAACATCCAACTTTCCCAGCTGCCCAGAAGTTATAAATTGTGTGTACTGAGACTTGTTTGAAACAGTTACGATGCAGATGACAGTGCGCAACGCGCAGCTCCTCCAGCTGCTGCGCCCAGCTTCCCAGAGTCCGAACAGGCACCCCAAAACAAAACGAACGCGCACACTGTATCTCCTCCCCAGCAACCAACTAGCGACAATAACAACAACTATCATATAGAAACTCAGATGGAGCAGCAGCAGGTGACGAATGGGGACCAACAAAATGGTGCAAATGAATCGATGCCGATGGTCCTGGAAAGCGATCATATTGCAACCCATGTAGAGCCAGGAAGTCATGGAAGTCATGGAACGGGTATTAAAGAAGATGGGTAAGTTGTATCTGCATGCATTCTGAATATTTTGTACCATTCTTTTCTTCACTTGTCACGGGTGAGAACATCGGCCTTTACGAACGCTGCGAACCACGGGGATAAACGGGGAATTATCGTTTTTGTTTTGGTTATTGTTTTTATATCGGGTTGTATTTGAATATTCGCTGCCACACTGGTTGATTTCTACAGTGTCATCGACTGGCATTTCGAACCCTTGTTACAAGAAACGTGATCTGGCCCATCCACACACACAAACACACAACACACACACACACATATATATATATATATACTTGCCAAGGCACCGTATAAGCGGAGACTTCGGCATCACACCGGAGATTGGGGGAGGCTTTATGCAAGCGTGTGGGATTGGGTTTGCTGCTAGGGTTGAGCTACTCGGACCGGAAGTGTGGATACTTGGAAGTACGGGAAAGGAGGGTGGATAAATCTTGAGGGAGGGAATCCTATATAGTGTTCTCGGCAAGCCAGACAAGGCCAGAACAATGGTATCGGATTTTCAGCCACCACGTTGTGAAAAGAAATTGGGAGTCGATGAGACTTAGACGAAGCTCTTGCCAGGCGAGCCAGTTATTCAAGCGACTATAGTACAGCTGCTACTAAAAGCTTCTTGTCGATATATCTTGATAGAACAGAGCAGGAAGTAGACACTTCAGCTGTCTTGAATTCTGGGATATCGAACAGCATTACCTAGCTACGGACATTTTAGAAAGGCAGAGTGGATCTTCGGGCAGAAAACAGAACAGAAAGAAAATACAGTCGTCCCAAAAAAAATTTTTACAACTGCATCTTAAACTGGCCAGATCTGGCTCCAGCTTTGCATATATGCATACCCGACGATGCTCCTGAGTGAGCCGTTTGCCTGAGAGATTCAACCCGTCAACCAAAACCTGTTTGTAAAGGAGCTATCATTCCTCACTCAAAACCTCTCAATGACTCCAATATGCCCAACTAGCTCAATCCTTGCAACCAAGTGTCCCGTGGAAGGAGGGCTATCGGATCATTTCTTGGTAGTGAAATCTAAACACGAGAGTTCGGTCCCTCTAAAGTGATTTCAAGCCGCCGGGGTCTTGGACGTGCGATGTTCCAACACCATACCAAAGTTCTGATGTTGTGTGTTTCAGCAGTGCTTTGGTTGTATACTTTGACACTGATATTTCATTTTTGTGTGCATAGTTATTTTTTTGATTGTTTCATTATAGCATCTGTCTGCCGATTTCTACTTATTATTGGGGCCATGACTAATAGATCTATCTACATAGCAAAATGTTTATCGGAGGGCTGAATTGGGAGACAACTGATCGTATGTACCCAAACCATTTTGCGAGAAATCCGGATCTTTTTAGAATTTCGCCTTCCTAACCATGGATTTTACACTTGCTAGAATCACTCAAAGACTACTTTTCCCAATTCGGAGAGGTCCAAGAATGCACAGTAATGCGTGACGGCGCCACCGGCCGTTCAAGGGGATTCGGTTTTCTCACTTTCAAAGACCCCAAGACTGTGAACACTGTGATGGTGAAAGAACATTATCTGGATGGTAAAATTGTAAGGATCACCCTTTTCTACTATCCTACTATCGCCTCAGCGGCATGTGACGTAAATTGCGATTGCCGACTCGTCGTTGATATCTATAAGAGAGAACGTCTAAGCTCACAACAAAAAAAATAAAAAATAGATCGACCCGAAACGTGCCATTCCCAGAGATGAACAAGAAAGGACAAGTAAAATATTTGTCGGTGGCGTTAGCCAAGAAGCAACTGAGCAAGACTTTAAACAGTTCTTCATGCAGTTTGGTCGCGTAGTGGATGCCACCCTCATGATCGATAAGGACAGTGGCAGACCCCGAGGGTTCGGGTTCGTAACCTTTGACAGCGAGGCAGCCGTTGAAGCGACCCTCTCGGGACCGCTAGAAATCCTCGGGAAACCGATTGAGGTCAAGAAAGCACAACCGCGCGGCAACATGCGCGACGATGACGATCGAGGCAGAGGCTCGCGCCGCGGCATGAGAGATCAGCAAGATCGTTATAGCAGGGACAATGATCGCTCCGCCGGGCAGGATAATTCACAACAACAGCAAAACACCCAGAACCAAGGAGGCCTGACCAGTGGCATGAGCCCGCAGATGATGGCGCAATACTGGCAACGTATGCAGCAGTATTTCGCGCTAATGCAGCAGCAAATGGCTGCTGCCGCTGCTCAGGGCCAACCGACTGGAGGCGCAATGGGAATGGCAGGCATGAATCCGGCTATGTTGCAGCAGATGCAGCAGATGCAGCAGATGGGCGGTATGGGCGGTATGGGCGGAGGCGCACCCCAAGGAGCGATGAGTCCTGGTTCTCAAGGGCCCGGTCCTCAGGCGATGCAAGGAATGATGAATCCGGCCATGATTCAGCAGATGCAGCAGATGCAACAGATGCAGAACCAGGGTCAAGGACCAGGCCCGGGTGGGCCTGGATTTGGAGCCGGTGGAATGGGGGGGCAGATGAACAATGCCATGGCTCCTGGCCCTGGCGCCGGCCCAGGTCCCGGTATGGGCGGGAATATGGGAGCGGGTGTAGGTGGTGGTGTAGGTGGTGGTGTAGGTGGTGGTGTAGGTGGAGGGCCGCCAGGTGGAATGGGAGGTGGCGGCGGTCCAAATATGGGTATGAGCGGCCCAGGTGGTAGCTTTTCTGGCCCAAGAGGCGGCCCCGGATATAATGCACAAGAGCAGATTGCCTTTGAGCAGCAAAAGTATGAACAGCAACAAGCACGCCGAGCCATTGAGTCATCTCGAGGATTCACCCCGTACCAACAAGGTGGCCCTACTTCCTGGGAAGGAATGTACGATGATGTCCCGCAGCCAAATATCCCAACTGGTCCACAGAGCGGTGGGAGCATGGGTCGCGGCGGCGGAGGAGGGATGGGTCGTGGAATGTCACCAAGTCATAGTATGCCGCCACACGGTGGTGCTCGACCATCACCTGGTAGCAACAAGAGCATAACACCACAGCCACAAAGCGCGCCTCCAGCAAATGCACCTACGGGCCCGCGGAACGCGGGGAAGCCAGGGGCGAATTACCGTGGTGGGGGACGAGGTGCTCATCGGGGATTCCATCCTTATGCTCGCACTTGAAACGTAATGGATAATTAAGACAACAGGACTGGTTGGCTTAACAAGCTAAGGATATAACGAAATATTAGTATATAAGGGTTGTCTTCCAAACAAATCTGGTTAAAATCGATTTTTAATCCCACGGTTATCTGTTGACCTGCAGATCACGCCGGAAAAACTTGGCGAGAATTCCCTTCCACACACAAAAGGCGCGCTATCTGCCTGTGATCATTCTCCAGCCTCTTCTCAGTAACCTGCATGACTTCAACGTGCCCACTCCTTATTCCTGTTATTTTGCTTTTGGTTGTTTCTTCTTGTTTTATGGATGGCGTCAAAACATTATTCCTTCTATTTTCCCATTTTCCTCCCTTTCAAGTATTCCTGTTTCGCTCGTCAACCCGTCTTCCAGGTTCATTCGTTCATCTGATTTTTTTCTACCTTTTACAATTGTCATTTCTTTGGCTTTGAAATTTCCCCTCTTCCCCATTTGATTGATTTGACTTGAATTGTCTATTTTCCTTCTCGAGGTGTATTGTAACAACAATTTAACAAAGCCCAAATAAAGAAAACGAGGCAATTATGTATATCCGACATCAAAATTAGCCGTGGTAGCTACTCTTACACACTAGAATAGGTAGATACATGGATATTTACCTCTATCTTTATTATCAATGCTATTCACCAAAGATAATTTACAGAGACCAGAATACCTAGCTGTGCCTTCCCTTCCCCGTCCCCCGAAACCATGCAGCACACCAAAGATTGACGTTTGGGAGAGCCTTGAAAAAGTAATATCAAGAAATAGCAAAGAACGAAGCTCACGTGTTTCAGGGACAAGGAAAGGAAAAGGCCTTCTTGGAAATGACATGATAAAAGTGACAATGTCCTTCGGGGTATGTGATTGCAACGGTATATTATAACAATTCGCGAAAGAATTGTACTTTCTAACAATAAAAAAGAAAAGAGTACTCAGTAGTGAAGGAACGTTATGGAGTAGTAGTAATACGATGTGTGAATATTCAATATGACTTGAAGAGACAGGGGTAAGTTGTATAAGTATGTGATAGATAGACAAGATGTACGGGAAAATCGCTAATACGAGAAATGACAAGAGTGAAAATACGAAGGAAAGGAGAACTAGGTATGCAGTATAGTATAGACGTTAAGCGATGAGGAATAGGGGGTAGAAAAGGGAAGGAAGCCGATGTATGTATTTGTGGCTTCATGAATGGGCGAGATTCGGAGATATCTTGGAGTACATCTAGCTAGGTTGGGATATAGTCTTTAGTACGCCCGTCCTATCATCGGCGACGAAGATTGCCGTTCAGGCGATGGCGTCCGATTTGTCTCTCTCATATTCATATAATTTATGTTGTTGGGATTGGAGGAGAGTAAATTATCGGTGCTGTCTGTGGGTATGTGGCGCGATTCCTCGCTAGCGGATGAATTCAGGTAAGGGTCGTAGGGGGAGGTGCGGTTGAAATAGCCCATAGACCCCGTCCGAGTAGAGGGATAGCGTTGAGGCATGTTTGAGCCTTCTAGAAGGGAGTTGCGTGCATCCAGGGGGGTGAGATTATCCAGGTCCCCTTCCATGGTTTCTTGAAATTTTGAATCATTTCATTAGTTTATGGTTGCTTTTCATCTGACGCTAATTCAGGGTATTGGTGGTTTTAATGTGGAAGGAACTTACCCGGGTCTTTCCGCCTCCTCGCCGCATGCGGGTTCTTCTTGAACAAAAGGATTATGGCATTGACAGCGATCAAAATGGCAAGGATGCCGGTCAGTGCCGATTGAACTGCAATCAGAATGACACCAGTGACCGTTTGCGTTGTCGTTGACATGCCCAGCTCCTGGACGAAGACTAGAATGCACACAACCGACAGCACCCGAACGACTTGAATGGATATATTGATCCACTGCCCTGATTTTGCTTCGTACGGTCTCGACCAAAGGAGGAGGATAAACATGATTGCTTCGATAGCAAGTTGGCCAGCGGTCTGGACGAGTCCGTGCCCGTCGCCTCCGGCAATGATGCAGCCTCTCGCGAGCATGTAGACGATGGTGGGGACGAAAATCCACCAATATCCCTTCCTGTAGTTGTCGTAGAAAAGGCTGTATTTCCGCCATGTTTCCTGGTCTTCGTACAGTGCAGCCGCGCTGCCTTCCGCCTGTTTATACTTTCGGGCCACTCTCCAAATCTTGAAGGTGAAATATCCTAGAATCCCCGTAAAAATACCAAAAGTGACGCCTGCAAGAACCTTGGCGGTCCACGAATCGCCTCTAGTGAATTGGAAAACGCAGTAGAGGGTGAAGATGCCGTATAATACGAGAATCAGATTCGTGATTGTCCTCCCTAGTATGCCCCAATAATCTTTCCGGAAATTCGTCAATTTCTGCGGAAAAGATCGAAACATCGCCCAGACCTCGAGAATAACCTTGAACAACAATATGCCCACTGCAATGGCCGCAACGACGATAGCAAATATTAACAGTACCGTGATGAACGTATTAGATTCGGGGACCGAAAGCATTTCGACGTATGCCTGGATTCCTTTGACAACATGGTTAACTCCGCTCTCCTCCTCAGGGCCACCTCCTCCGCTAGATGTCTCGTTGATCGATGTGGAAATTTCCCGGATCGCAAGATCAGCGGAACTAAAAGGAAAATTTAGGGACCGTTTTGCATTGCTCGAGCTACCGGGCCCATCGTCAAAGATAAGGGTAGCATTTCGAAGGAATGGGAAATTGTTATGCGTCAAATTCCCCCCCGTCTTGTTCCTGAAATCGTCAATCGACATCTGCATCTGCATCCAAGGAATCAGCCCGGTGCTGAAACCAAAATTTTTGGTGAAGCTGCGGTATATGGGTGGATAGTTGACGCTGAGCATGCCGTTGGTTGCCATCGACTGAAACCACCCAAAAACTTCACTAAATGTCGGGCTTGATGTAGCAGCGCCGGGATTTCCACTGGCTGCCAAAGCTGCTGCGCCCGACAATGCTAGAGCAGCCCCTGCGATTCCTGCAGCAACATATGATACAGCAGGCGCTGCTAAGGATTTGCCATTGCCTACCACCAAGCTAATACAGGCAAGGGTCTCACCTCCGTCTTTTGATTTCAAAAGCATTGTTGCCTGGGCCTGGAGGTCAGGGATGGCGAATGCAATGGATGGGATTTTCTCTGCGAAATTGGAGGATATTTGCGGATTTCCATGGGCGGCAAAACGTCCGGCGGGAACTATAAACAGACATAAGCAAGATGAGGGAAGGTCAATCAGTTAACTAATCTTCTCACGTACCAGGGCAAAGCTGATCAACTTTAGTTCCCTCAGCACATGGATTGAAGTCCTGTGTGATTTTTTGGCCATAGGCATCAACGACCAACTCTGCTGTCATATTTTGGGTCTTTGCGCTGCTCCCTGCAACATCGAAGTTGAATGTGTTGGTAGAACGGTCGAATCTCAGGTTGAGTTTTTCAATCTTGATATCGGAATTATCAAGACATGTGGTGAAACCGTTGTTCCTGAGGACGTCGACTCCATTGACATGATTTAAAAACAGGGTCCAGGCCAAAAGAAGAGGCGTTGTTGACCAAGGCCGGATCAACATATTGACTGAATCAGTTTGGAGCAGGATTGGTTCGAGTTTCGCCCAGGCAATGTCACTGATGAAATGTTAGAGAAGACAAAACGATACCGATATAACCCCTCAAAACGAATAGATGACTCCAGTCAGTTATAGACGGGAGCGGCTAACTGGGATTTCTAATCCTGATGGAGCGGGCAAAATTATGCAAAGCTCACCTCTAAAACAGGAACAAAATAATGGAAAGATTTGGCATGAGTCGGCGATTTGTATAGTTGCATGTAAAACAAAATAACAGAACAGAAACGGATATCAACCTGATCAGAAAAATTAAGAAGATGTAAATTGAGACTTAGACTCAGAAGCCAAAAAGAATAATACGAAAAGTCGATATCGAGAGAGGAAACATCTAGGCGCTGACAGTCTGGATAAAAACAAGAGCAAACCATTGGCCTGCTCAAGGAGAGAATGAATAGGTTTTGCTGCTGGTTTCTTGATGGAGCTCCAGGCAAGCAGCAGCTTGGAGACAGATCGATATTCGCTTGGTTATCTCAATGTAAAAATGAAAGCACTGTATGAAAGCCCAAACGAGAGCGAAAAGGAGTAAGAAACAGAGGAGGGAAAAAAAGGAGAGGAAGCAAGTGCGGAAAGATGGAAACGAGAGCCAGCAAGTCTCCTGTCTGACCAAGCTTTACCACGGCCTTCTATTTGTCGGCTTCCTATACGGAGCAGCAAAAAAAAACACCGAATAAACACGGTAACAGGGCGGAGATGGGGGGTTGACAGCAGCGCCCATGGTATTATTATATTATCATCCTTATTATTGCCCACGAAGCGAGTCCAGCGTGTATCAGCTTGGATGGATGAGCTCCATTCTCTCGCCCTTGCATCCTACCAGTAACTGGGAGGGAGAATCCACTCCACTGATCCAGCCCAAGGTCTGCGGCTTCATGTTTGCGTTTTTGCCCTTTCATTTTTCCCCTAGGCCTGGTGCAGTCTCACGACTTGACGCGGAACCAGGCCCAAGGGGAGCTCACTAGCCCCGCGGAAACCATTTTGGCACACTTGGGACCAGTGACAGGCGTTGGTTGTACGGGGCTGGATGGGAACGCCTGGCTGGGTAGCCTATCATAGTATCAGCCACAGGATCCACATTTTTCTGCTTGTTGTCTTTGAGACATGAGACGGGTTTGTTGCGTTTAGAATTGTAGCGAGGCGACCGACTGCTCCGATTGCCCTCGGGGAGAATGTTTCATTGCAGTGTTGAACCCGTGCACGGCTACCGCAAGAGAACTCAGTGTGTATGAACGGGATGTCTCCCTTTCAGATTCAGCAGTATGGGTTATTACTGAGAATATCCGAGGAACTTCGATGAGATATGGGGGTCAACGTCCCAGCGCGTCCGAATTGTTTGGCGTCTTTGGGCGTACTATTGAGGCGATGAGCGGAATGAAGTGTTTCATCGCTGGCAAATCAGAAACATGCTGAGGGTCCACCGTCGTCCAGATCAATCCCGAGCCTGAATTGTGGAATAGCTTCAACAAGAATCAAAACAGATATTGGGTATGAAAACCAGTGGGATGCTCAGCGACTCCACTCTCAGATTGTTCACAAAAGGGGATAAATTTGCAGAAACTTTGCAATCGTCTCCCTCGCATTTGCGCATTTCATTCTCCACAGCCTTCCCCGTATCTATATATAGACCTTTTGAAAGAGCTCCTGAGGACTGCCTTGTCGTACATGAGATGTGCAGCTGGTTTTTGCACCAGTTATGCAAAGATTAATGGAGGCCTGAGGTTTCCGTTCAAGGTTACTCCGTATATTTATCAGAAATAAGCATTTGCCCTGGCAAAACTTCTTGTCCCTGAACCAAACCACGAGACCCATGAAATAAATTGTCAAGTACACTCCCACCGTAAACTACATGAAGGACATTGCATTTCACGCCACCCAACGGGCCACCGGCAACAAGAAATCCTAAATTCACGAGGGGAAAACGAAAAAAAGAGGGGGGGGGGTGAGTAATGTTATCTGCCCTTACATATCCAAAATCCTGCAACCAACTTGGTTACAGCATCTTCAAGACAGATAAATATCCACACTGGCCCGCTATGGCAATTTTTCCTCTAACAGCTCTAGCCCCACTAGCTAGTTATGCCTAGTAATTGTACTAGTTAATGCCGCTGCGGTTTTTGGCGCTTGGAACCTCAACGTGCAAGACAGCCATGGAATGGGCTGTTTGCTTTTGTCGAATTGAAAACTTCTACCAAGTGCAAAGTCCGAACCCCTGAGTGTCCGGCAAGGATGGAATATAAAAGCAAGATCATAATAATAGTATATATATAGATATAGATACATATATGGCTCCCAGTCGAGAACAGCGTACGAACATAGCATCCGTCAATCCCTTGCCCAAAAAACATTACCATAACAGATCACAGAGAACAGAGAAACGTCGAGGTACAGATATATATATTCATATGTGCATCCTCGATCTCACTTTTTCCCACCGACAATAGTAAACAGTCGTCATTATCACTTTTGAGCAGCTGCTTTCTCCCGCATCGCTGCACGGGCACTCCGGCTTCCTCCAAGCTTGGGGCCGCGCGGAACATCCGGTTTGGTAGTCTTTGCAGTCTTCGCCCGAGCGCCGCGGCGTCGGGAGTGGATGGCGTCCAAAAAGTCGCGGCGGAACTGCTCTGCAATGCGGTCGTCTGCCGCCTGGTCATCGTTTTGCTGGCTGACCATTTCAGGTTCATCGTAGACGTCAACTGCAAAACGTTTGTGGATAGGTATTAGTTAATATGTTTCCGGTAAAGGGGAAGATACATAGGAATACATAAAGGATACGAAGAATGAAAGAGAACAACTCACGTTTACTCTCCCGAAGGACTTCTTCAACAAGCTTATCTCTCCTGATATCTTCACTATTGCGTCTTTTCCGGCCACGCCAATTTTTGCCATCCTTTACGCCTGGGCGTGCTTTCTTCGAAGTGGCATCCTTATCCTCCTCGTCCTCGTCCGGCGTCTGATCACCTGCGAGCCGTCTCGTAGCTGCTTCAGTCCGTTCGATGTTACGGAGCTTCGCGTCCGGTCCCAGGTCGATTTCATGCAGTTTTCCTAACGATGCTGGCTGGCGCTGAGGGAGTACGAGATCCGAATTAGGCCCTCGTACGGTGGTTTCAAACCCCTGTTGGCCATTATCATCTGTAGCATTATTGTTCTTGTTTTGTTGATGACGTTTAGCCATCTCTGACTCTATATACGCCATCCTTATCACGTTAGTCGTTCACCCTGTTCGTCCAAAATTAAAAGAAGTGCATCCTTCATATAAGTAAAGAAGAAGGGGAAAAAAGAGATATCGGGGAAAGCGTACATATGTTTATCCACATCCACTTTCTGACCTGTATGGGCAACAAAGCGATCTGAAATGCCTCGTATAACCATATTTTCAGGATCCTGAGCGATAGAGCCAATTTCTAGTGGAGACTCATCATGCTCATCACTGGCGGGCTTCGGCGCAGCTGTGAACTCGACGCCACCCCTTCGAGTCTTCAGGGCTTTCCGAAGGCGGAAGATGTCTGTAATGCCAGTGTCCATTTCTTCAGGCTCGTTGGGATTAGTTTCCGAGACTGCTCCATCTTGTCCCGCTGAGGATCTGTGAGTAGTAGAAGCTTCGGGGTCTGGAGAGGGCTGTGGTGGCTGCGATTCATCCGAAATAGTTTCAGGGCGTTTTCGCAGGAACTTTCTTCTCTTGACTGGCCTAAATAGCGGCTCTTCAATCTCCATGGTCGACATAACTCTAACTGCTGCGAGTATTGTTACCGGATGTCGCTTGAAGTGGTGTGAGTGAACGAGTGCCTGTGTGTGTGTGTGTGTGTTGGAGTTTGGCAGAGTTTGGTTGCTGTTGAACTTGCGAGGAGGCGAGATCAAGGTTGCGAGGTTTGGCGAAAACCAGAAGCCAGCGAGCGATCCGGCCAGAAACAAAACACCAGCATCACGTCTTTGCTGCCCACCACTCACCACTTCTTGCGGCCATTCACTCAACACAACCACCTCGCCACATTATCGATCATACATCCAACACCGGTTTTCAATTCATCACTTGCATGCGATTACCATTCAAGGCTATTCTCCACTCAGAGTGCTAGCTTTGCGCTGTACGCTTGCCTACTTCAGCACCCACTGAAGATTTTCAACTTCACCAGGTCTTCACAACGCAGTACAAGGGGCGGTAAAGATGAGCTCTCTAGTACCTCCAGCAACCGCTGAATACGGCGGTGGTATGTTTCCTACATCCCTGCGACCTAAAACCCGCCAGCATCCCATACACTAACTCCAATTCCCTAGACGAGGTGTCCGCAATTATCCTCGACCCAGGCTACTCAACAGTACGCGCAGGCTTCGCGGGAGAAGACACACCAAAATCCGTCATTCCAACATGTTACGGCAAGTACTCTACTGATGCACAGGAAAAATACATATATGGCGACAGCATCTACGTTACGCCGCGGCCGGGCCTCTCCATTCACAATCCTATAGGAAAGGAGGGGATAGTAGAGGACTGGGACATGGCAGAGAAAGTCTGGGAATACTCATTCACATCGCGACTGACGGGGGCCAAATCCGGGAACCCGCTTTTTAATGGATTAAATGACACTGCGAATGGCGAACTGTCCGCAGATATGGATGTGGTGGAGGCGGAGGAGAAGCCGTTGGCTGATAGCCCGCTGCTTATGACGGAGTGCGGTTGGAATCCTGTCAAGGCGCGGGAAAAGACTATTGAAATAGCAATGGAGAAATGGGGAAGTCCGGCTTTCTATCTCGCCCGGAATGGGCCATTGGTTGCGTGTGTTGCTTTCCTCCCACCTTTCGCAAATCACCCGAGATATGATGCGCAGTGCTAATCATATATGTCTTCCAGATTTGCCGCAGGTAAAGCATCAGCCTTGGTCGTTGATGTTGGCGCATCAGGAGTCTCCATAACTCCCGTCCATGACGGCCTAGTTCTAAAACGAGGCGTCCAGCACTCCCCGCTTGGCGGCGAGTTCATCTCGTCGCAGATCCGCGCACTCTTTAAAACCAACACCCCACAACCCATAACCATCACGCCACACTACCTCGTATCTTCCAAGACGGCCGTGGACGCCGGCCAGCAGGCCCAAGCAACATATAAAACCATTCCCACCGACAGGGCCCCAGACCCATCCTTCCGTCGACTCCTGGAGGACCGGACCCTATCCGAGTTCAAAGAATGTGTGGTACAAGTCTGGCCCGGCCCGCATTCTCTATCCAGCACGGGCCCCAACGGTGTCTCCAACGAGGAGATCGCAAGGGGGAATCCAGGCCGGCCCTTCGAGTTCCCCGATGGCTACAATCAAGTGTTCGGCGCCGATCGATACCGGGTGGTTGAATCGCTATTTGACGCACAAGCTGCAATTCCCGATCCAGAATCAGAGTTCCCCGCCCCGACTGCTGCGCAAACAATACCAGAGCTAATTCGCAGCTCTCTGAACCAAGTTGATGTCGATATACGGCCGCATTTGCTTGGGAATGTAGTTGTGACGGGTGCGACGAGTCTGTTATATGGGTTTAATGATCGACTAAACTTTGAGCTTATGAATATGTTCCCGAGCCCCCGGGTACGTATAACTGCACCGGGAAATACAGCGGAGAGGAAGTTTGGGTCATGGATTGGGGGGAGTATTGTTGCAAGCCTGGGGACATTTCACCAGATGTGGATATCGAAGAAAGAGTTTGATGAGCATGGGCCGAATATCGTGGAAAAAAGGTGCAAATAATTAGATTATTGCATTGTTTTCCCTCCCCTTCTTTTTCATAGTCTTGTAACACTTTTTCGGATGGCGTGGTTATATCCAGTTGGCCCGGTTCTCTTTTATCGGAGGTGTACTGAGTATCTCTGTGATTGGCCTCGTAATTTTTACTGTGCAATGGCTGACTATATCTTGTGGGAAACAAAATCAAACCGATATGTAGTTATATTTGAAAGGAAAATGGCTTTTATAGGATAAAAAAGGAATCAAGGAGTCTTAAATCTCCATTTTTTATTTTTATTTTTATTTTTTAAAAAAATATTTACATTGATGCTCTTTTGTAGCTAGAACTAATTAGTATGATTGTATCTCTGTCTCTGTAAGAGCAACACGAACTCACATGACCATGCTGCCTGACAAAGCTCATAGAGTGCATCAAGCCTATCATATTGAACTACCTAACTAGCTAAAATATATATGTGTGTGTGGGGCATGTGACCCGGGTAGCCCTAGTATCACCTAACACCCCCCCATGCTAGGGCGCCCCAGGAGCACGCACACAGGCCACGCCATAGGCATCAAAAATCAAAATAGCAGCTAAGTACAAAACTTTTAGTTAAATCCATTAAGCAGATCCCCCCGAACCAATCAAGCCAAGATTAGCCACAAAAGCATTGAATGCGGGCCTAGGCAGCGCCTTCGTAAAACCATCCGCCTTATTCTCCGTTGAGCTGACGTGCCGAATAAGGAGCTCCTTTTTAGCCACTAGATCGCGTAATATATGGTAGCGGACTTCAATATGCCTCGAGCGCTTAGTTAAAGACTCGCCGTTAGCTAGATCAATGGCACCTTTATTATCAATATGCAGATTATTGGAAAGAACATAGCCATCCGCATTCTCAAGCAGTCCCGCATCATGCAGCATATCTTTAAGCCAAATCAGCTCGCACGCAGCTTCGCTAGCAGCAATATACTCAGCTTCAGTTGTGGACTTCGCCGTAGAGATCTGCCGCTGCGAACGCCATGATACGGGAGCTCCATTGATCATTATAATATAGCCCGTAGTCGATTTATATTGGGGGTCTGCACCCGCCCAATCTGAATCCGCGTAGGCCATGGGAGCCAGCCCTTCGTCCCCTATATTCCTCTTATACAGAATGCCCGTAGTCCTAGTCTTCTTCATATAGCGGAGAACATGCTTCAAAGCAGCCCAGCACTCCTTATTTGGGCGAGAATTGAATCGCGATAAATAATTTACCGCGAACATTATATCCGGTCTGGTGCTTGTAACCAGATATTGAAGAGACCCAAGCCCTTGACGATATCGCGTAGCCGTAAAATCATCATCAAGGCCCTTATCCTCATCCGGCGAGAACTGGAGCTTTGTGCCAGCATTCATGGGGGTTGGTGCCGGATTGATTGCAGTCATGCCAAAATCATCAAGGATCTCATCAATATAGCGTGTTTGCGTGACCAGTAAATCACCATTACGGCCCGCAATTTCCATACCTAAGTATGGCTTATCATCGTCGATTCTTTTGGTGTCAAAACGCTTCGCAATCTCATCGAGAACCCAGTCAATATCATGCTCATTGGGCCCCGTAACGCGGCAGTCATCAACGTGCAGCGTCAAATACACCTTACGGATGGGGTGATATAGGAATCCGCCGTCATACGGTGATATGCGGAAACCAATCGAAGTGAGATGCTCAGTGGCAAGAAAATACCACGTCCTCGCAGCTTGCTTCAGCCCATACAGGCTCTGGCGAACCAGGCCAACTAGATTGCCCCTGCCATGTTTTATGCCCGTCGGGAGCTGCATATAGATCATTTCTTCCTGTGGCAGCACGCCATTAAGGAATGCAGACACGTAATCAATTGCCTTCGATTTCCATCCCCTAGCCGTAGAGATCGCGAATAGGCTTCTGGTTGTAGGACCAGAGACAACGGCAGCGTAAGACTTCGTATAATGGACTCCTCGCTGCTGAAGGAATCCGCGAACCACCCATCGTGCGCGAAAGCGGATGGTTTCTCCCTTATTATTTAATTTGCGGTCATATACCCATTTACCCGTAAGAACATCCATATCCGGGGACCGCTCAGTAATAACATATGTTTTCTTTTGATTGAACATATCGACCTCCTTCCTCATTGCTTCGAGCCAATGATGCCAATCAGGGCTCCGTCGAGCCTCCGCTAAGGTCGTGGGACGGTCCGTAAGGGTACTAAGCACGGGCTCATCACCATTATCATTAGCATGCTCGTCAGACTCATTAAGGAGATCAACATCACTGTTTATAAGATAGGTAGGCTCAATGGCCTCCTCCAGATCCCCATTGACAAGCATCTTCATGATGTGCGGCCGCTCCCTTGCCAGGCGCCGCAGGAGACAGTGCTGCCATCCATCCGCAGGATTCAAAACATCGAGCTCATCCGGTATGTTATTTGGCTCATGAGGAGCCGGAAGAGCGGCATTAATGAATGACACGTCCTCCACGAGAGCTTCATCAAAAACCACATCTCGTGCTATCTCCAACCTGCGTGCATCAGGGTCCCATATGCGAACTTGATGAAGGCCCTGATAACCCACAAAGATCCATTCTTTCCCATCCGTTCTATCCGCAAGCTTATTAGTAACTCGCAGATCCTTCTTGTAGACCTTGCAGCCCCATCTATGCAGCCAATTCGCCGTGGGCTGCACCCCCATCCATGCTTCAAAGGGGGTCAGCGGAGACCCCTCCTTGCACCCGTAAAGCTTCGTAGAGGTGGGAGACATATTGATCAACATAACGGCAGCCTGCATGGCCTCACCCCATAGGTCCCTAGGCTGCCCGCTATCGAATAGCAAGCTCCTAGTTCTTTCGATTATTATGCGGTTCGCACGTTCCGCTGGACCATTTGATTGTGGGGTATATGGCGTAGTCGTCTCATAGGCAATGCCTCGCTGTTTACAAAAAGCTTTTAATTCATCGCTCTTGAATTCTCCACCACCATCCCAGTGCAAGGAGCCCACGCATCGCTGCGCAGTGGTCTCAATCATTGTTATAAAATCCCGTAGTTTCGCGGTTGCTTCACCCTTGGTGGCCATTAAAATGGCCCACCGATATCTCGTGGCATCGTCCGTAATACTCATCCAATAATCAGCCCCCCCATACGTGGGAACGCCATCCTCATTGAATAAGGTACGCCCACCGCCCGCAAGATCAATAAATAATCGTGCAGCAGGCTTCACTTTTCTAATCATGGGCTCAAAAGCAGGACGAGCCATCTTAGCCTGCACGCAGGTTTTACAAAAAGGCAGAGCCTTGGAGCCTTTAATCCTCATCCCCATGCGCGGATCCGCGGCCATCTTCGCTATATCCATGTGGTTAAGATGACCCAGCTTCAAATGCCATTGCAGCATCGTGAGCTCTACTGGTTTTATATTCATTGATGGCAGAGCCAATAGCGAGTCATCCACAGCATTTACGGGCCGAAAATCACCATTAGGCATGGCGAATTGAATCAAATCTCGGATTTGCGGAGGCTTTTCAATGACATAGATATCTTTCTCATTCAAAACAGCAGTGAAGCTGACCATTCGATCGGGAGAGGTCATAATAATCGAGTGAGCTTCTCCATATGCCAATTGCTTGAACGTATAGCCCTTGCGGACTAATTTGCCAAAGCTCACGATATTTGCTTCTAATTCGGGGGCAAATCGCACACCTTCCAGGCACACATCCGCCCCATCAACCGCCAGTTCAACCGTACCAACGGCCGCAGCTGGAACAATGGTCCCATCCGCCATTTTCAATTTAACATTGGAGCTCATTGAATGGCATTTAACAAGCTCCTTGCGTGGTGTTGCGTGAGCGCCAGACCCCGAGTCCAGAACCCACTCATCCGCAATATCATCATCACGGACGATTTCACGAGCATGGAACACCTTCTCAACCGTACTGTGTACAGGAGCAGAGCCGTCATCGGGGCTCTTGGAAGAATCCTCATTATTGGCCTTCTTCTTATCCTTCTTGGTGCCACCACGCCTTTTTCCATTAGAATAACCTGACGGACGCTTCTCTGGGTGCTTTTTCCAACAGCTCTCCTCATTATGGCCCACAATCCCGCAATGTGAGCATTTTGGCCTGCCTGATGCAGATGGAGCAGGGCTCTCACCCGCATCATCCATACTGCTCGCATTATTTACGGGCGCCTTTGTGTTCTTTGAAGAAGAGGAACTGCCGCCAGAGGGCAATCGAAGCAGAATATCACGGCATAGACCCACAAAATCATCCTCCAGGAGAGTATCTTCACCACTCTTTTCAATATCATCCATCCTATTTCGTATGAGATTGGCCCATCTACTGTGAATCCCCGCAAGCAATCGATCAAAGAAGACGGAATCCGGCATATAAAAATCTAATCGCTTATATTCAGTTCGTACGGCTAAGAGACGCTCAATAAACGCACGATCCGACCCGCAAGACTCAGCCGTCATACCCAGGAACTCATTGAAAAGACGAAACCGGCGAACTACGCGGCGTTCAGCGAAGTTCTCCTCTACTATGGACCACAGCATATAGGCAGACAATTGATTCTCCTTCGGTATAGTAAAATGAGTTCTAGCCTGTGCGGAAATCGCTGACCACATATAATTACGCAGCCAGCTATTCCGCTCCCTCCAGAGCTTCGCAACGTCCTCACTGACCCCCTCAGGCGGGGCCAGCTCCTTATTTAACAAAATATCATCTGTTTCTGAATCCTTCGCCGCGAGAAGAACCTCATCCCTCCACATGGGATAGTTCATGGAGCCCAGCAGCAGAACTGGCTTTTCAAGAAGCTTAACTGTAAGTCGAAACTCCTTAATGGCCTTCAAATAAGCCGTCATATTGGCGCCTGCGAGCTCCCCCGCACCAGCACCAGCCTTAATCCGCGCTGTTTCATTCTCCAACCTCGCAATCTCCAACCTCGCCCGGGTCTCAGCGCTCAAGGAGTCATCATGCTCAACCTGAGCCTCCTGGGTGGGTTCATCGCGATCTGAGCCCGTATCCGACATATCCGACATTGGATCTTCGAAATCAGCACTTGACCCCTCCGAAGGAGCTCTTGCGGGCAATTTACGGGCTGTAATGGGGGTTGGAAAGGGCTCGTTTTCAATATTCTCCGGCGTACGTTCCGCTCGCCTAGTCGGCTTATTTTCCCTCGTAAGATCAGGACTGTTGCCTGACCGTAAGTTCACCATGAGAGGCAAGAACTAGCTGTATAAGAGAAATAGATAGCAGTAACGCAGCGTATTAAACAGAGGGCCTCATAACCTCATAGAGTGCATCAAGCCTATCATATTGAACTACCTAACTAGCTAAAATATATATGTGTGTGTGGGGCATGTGACCCGGGTAGCCCTAGTATCACCTAACAAAAGCCCCCGACACGTGGTTCTTTTGTCCCACGCGCTGTCCAATAGTTAGCCCTAGCTTTACCTTAGCAATACCTCCATGGGTAAGTCGCCGGGCCTGCCTGGACGCTATTCGAGGGATCGCGCCAACCTCCTATACTACGCCGGCACCCCTTTTTTATGAAGACATAAAAGGGAGAAGAGCCCCCCATATCTGCATGCTTCGAAGTTTTCTGACTCCCATCCTCCAGAGTCATTCCGCTTGTTATATGTCCTTTCCCTGCCATTCTGTGTCTTATCCCCAGCTCTCAAGAACACCCCCCGTTGGTTTAGCAGCCATGTCAAATGCCTCCCGTAAACGGGATGCTAACCACTTAGGCGGCAACGGTGGTGATGGAACCGGTGCTGAAGCTGACTCCAAAAAATCTAAACCAAACGGGAGCATCACATCGTTCTTTGGCGCGCCAAAGGTCAAGAATTCCTCCGCACCAGGTGCAAAGCTGTCCTTCGCTCCCGGCCCAACAATAAATTTTAACAAGGAGAAATGGGTTGCTGGCCTAACGGCAGAGCAAAAGGAGCTGCTCAAGCTGGAAATAGATACGTTGGACGAGAGCTGGCTGGCTCATTTGAAGGAGGAGGTGCTCACGACGGAATTCCTGAGCCTGAAAAGGTTCCTGAAACGGGAGATTGCAGGGGGTGCGAAGATATTCCCGCCTCTTGAAGAGGTGTATTCATGGTATTAAAAAATTAAAAAAAACACAATCCTTCTAGCTAAAGCAATTGAGTAATCTGACCCGCCACCCCCTTTCACCAGGTCCCGACACACACCCCTCCACACAGTCCGCGCCGTAATCCTCGGCCAAGACCCATACCACAACCACAACCAAGCGCACGGCCTCTGCTTCTCTGTCCGGCCCCCCATGCCCGCACCCCCTTCCCTAAAAAATATCTACATAGCTCTGAAAAACGACTATCCCTCCTTCATCAAACCACCCAACAACGGCGGCCACCTGGCCGCCTGGGCAAACCGCGGCGTACTCATGCTAAACACCTGCCTGACCGTCCGCGCACACAATGCTAACAGTCACGCAAACCAAGGCTGGGAGAAATTTACGCAGAAGGTCATTGATGTCGTGGCGAAGACACGGACGCGTGGGGTTGTGTTCTTAGCCTGGGGGAAACCGGCGGGGAAGCGGGTAGCGCATATTCTTCGCGACAAGGAGAAGAGGCATTGTGTGCTGCAGTCTGTGCACCCGAGTCCGTTGAGTGCGCACGGCGGATTTGTAAGTTCTACTCTTAACTTTTCTTTTATCGTCTATTAGGACATCCTTCAAAGTCGACTAATGCGAAGTTGTCAAATTATTTTTTTTCCTTTATAGATGCAATGCGGCCACTTCAAGAAGACCAATGAGTGGCTTCGCGAACGTTATGGGAAGGATGGGATTATTGACTGGAGTCTCGTCGAGGAGAAAACATCATCACCACCACCACCACCACCTAAAACCACAACAAGTACAACGGCAGCGGCAACCGAAACGACCACAGAGAAGAATTCTACTGCTGTATCCACTACCGTCAAGACGCAAGCAGTCGTATCGAAAGCTAAAAAGGGAGGGAAGGCTACAGAGGCTAATGGGAACGAAATACCCAGTTCGTCGCTGTTGTCGCAAGAGGAAGATGATGATGCTGATGCATTGGCCGCGCTGGCGGAGGCGGAGTATGAGCTTTCTAACTGATAGAGGGGATTAAGGTATATAAGAACAATGTGTATGCGTGCATGCATGTGTGTTATAGTATGTTTGCCAGTTAAGGGGGAGTAAACATGTGGTAGCGCGAGTAGCTGTTGGGCGTACGGACTATCCGTTGCCTGACGGCCGCCCCGGCCAGCACGTGACATAGCATATCTCCTCGTCTGGCCGCCAGGACTTAATTAGCGCAATACCCAGTGTAATAACTAGTCATTAGTCTGGAGGTACCAACCAATAATATCTCATACTAAATTGGATGCAATCTGATTTGTTGGTACAAATCCACAACCTCATGTTTTGTTCTGTGCATTTTGCCTGCTCACATTCTGCTCTGCCCTTCCATCTTCAAACCCACAATATCCACCTCAATATTCACTCTGCCCACCTTCTACCTGTGTATGTCAAATGCCTGCCAATCAGAGATGAAATATGGCATCCAAAGGTAGTTTCCAATTCTCTAATACTTTAATGATATTCTCTGATTTTTTTATTAGACAGTATAATAACAGGCGAAAAATGAAAGCAATCTGCAAGTGAGATTCTTGCAACTACTACAGAAACTCCCATTCTTACTGCTGAAAACAACACACTTGATGTTTCCAGCAATGTTAATAAAAACTCAGAGTGGAGATGGTGTAGTGAGAGTTGAAGATCAGTATGACTATATATTATAAACTTCATGCTTTCCACATTTAACTAATCATGGATAAAATTCAGTGTTGTTACAGATCTAAGGGAACACCCCGGCGGGAGCACCAGAAACCATTGAGTATCAAGAAATACTGACAGAATAGAGCTACAGCATGGTCTGACATACTTCTGTAGAAACTAATGAATGCATGTGACTGATAGCAATGATAGACGCGATAGCATGCTGCTATTAAGGGCTACCAAGTGCTATCAGATCTATCAAAGGGATTTCATCATGTATATAAACATGCTCATTACCTCTAGAATCAGAGAAGCTTATCTTCTTGATCATGATCAATTCAGACATCAATTTAATTCTCTTACACTGACTGCTCTATCTTTCACTTATTCTATTATGTATAATCATAGCTTTGATTCTTCTGAGATAACTCTTCACCCCTCTCTTATGCATCAACCCTGGAGAGAAGAAACTATTCAAATGCAGCGATTAGTATGTGATGTGTTACAAATCCAAGGCGCAGCAGCCACGAAGGGCGGCGAGTGGGGAAAAAAAAGGAGATAATTATATCCGAAAAGGGGTGATAAGAGGCAAAACCTGGCCCAATCAGAAAATCCAGAAAATTGAAATCTCATAAACATACATATATAAATTTACAGCAACTACACAACCGCAATGACATTTAAAATATAGGTGATTTGTTTTCTAACCGCAGGAACGTAAGCAAGAGCAAGCCCACACACGAGTCACGCGCATGGGGAGTTATATAAAATAAAATAGCGAAAAACACACACAGGCAAAATACATTTTAAGAAAAATGTTAAGTAGCAAAGAAAAGAAGAAGAAAAGGCAAAGGAACCCATTCAATTCAATTTACTAAAGCATAAACAAAAGAACCCAAGAATCCCATTTTTTTCAATATATGGCATAATTGATATCGCGCAAAAGACAATAGCAGTCACAACTCCTCATGACGGGTGGCCTCAGCAGCTGTCTCCTCTGGCTCATCGGAGGCGCTAGCTTCGGTCTCCTTAGCGGTCGCTGCCGACGAAGGGCTGTCCTTGGCGGGCGTATTAGTGACATCACCACCATCCTCGGTTACCTTCTCTGGATCATACGCATCAACGCCATGCTTGCCGCTGTCCCGGACGAAATTGGCCAGGGCCTCGACAGTGCGAGCGCCGGTGTAGTCAACTGGCGAGTCCTTGGAACCGGCAGGGTAGAGCTTGACAGTGGGGAATCCCTGGATCTCCTCTGGCACATCATTGGCAGTGGCATCTATCTTGGCGATGGTGACCTTGGAGGAGAACTCTGGGTTATCGGCATAGAGCTGGCCGAGTTGGTCATACTTAGGTGCGAGGCTGCGTACAATATTTGTTAGTATAAACTGGCGAAATAGGATCGGGAGTTTGTAGGGGAAATGGAAAACTCACGATTTGCAATGTCCACACCATGGGGCGTAGAACTCAAGGAGAACATCCTTGTCGTTGTCCATGACAATCTCCTGGTAGGTGTGGGCAACGACAACGGTGACCGGGCCGTCCTGCTTCTCAGGGATAGGCTCGGACTTAATGCTAGGCTCAATCTTACCACCGAGGACATCTTGAACGAATTTAGAGATGTCGTCATGTGTAATCTTCTTGGTTTGATCGAAGGGGTATTTCTTGTTGTTGGCAGTGTCCTGGATAGCGAAGGCTGGGAATTTCTCGGGTTCAAGGTTCAGGTTGCCAGCGTGAGCTCCGAAAGCCTTGGCGTCAATGGTCGCAATGTTGATAGAACCCTTCAGCTTTTCGGCGATGGGCTTCAACATGGTTGCAAACTCCTCGCGCTCTTCAGGGGTTTCGGCAAATATGTAGGCAAGGGGAAGACCAGACTATTAACAGCACCGTCAGTATTTAGTTCTTTGCAATACCTCACCGAGATTTCAGTAGCAAGAATTTCCATAACATAAAACTTACCGCCATGTAACCGGCATAGGTTTCTGGTCCGACTTCCCCAACAAGTGGAATGCTGGCAGTCTTTACAAACTTGGTGATGTCCTCCTCGACAAATTTGTCCTTAAAGACGGCTTTGCGCTCATCAAAGTCCTTGTACAGAACAATAGATGGTTGCTTAACATCTTCAGCGGCGGCCAATTTGGCATCATTAGTTCCGGCGAAGAGGAAGTCGTCACGTAGGGCTTCAGCCACGGCGGTGAAGCTCTCGTTCGAGGCCTTGTCATCCTCCGCCCAGTATCCAATGACCACGATCTTGTCCAGAGTCTTCACATCCTCGATATTATCGGCCGTTACTGTAGTGACTGGTGGAAGGGACTGTTTGATCATGAAAGATGTGATACTGCGGGGAAATATATGAGTTAGTTATAAAACCGCACAGCTTCTTCTTCCATACTTGGGTAGGGACGAGACAAAACATACGCTGCAGATTTGCGAGGGCCATTGTATGGCTTGACATTGTCCGCCCCACGGAAGATCTTGAGTGTGGGATATCCCTCCACGCCCTGCTCCTGACACAGATCAGTCTCCTCTGTGCAGTCAATCTTAGCCAGAGCAATGTTCTTCTCCTTGAGCTCGGTAGCGGCAATTTCATATTCGGGGGCAAGGGCTTTGCAATGGCCACACCATGGCGCATAGAACTCTGCTAGAACTAGGTCGTGGCTCTTCATGAAATCGCTGAAAGTATCTGTCTTGAGGACATGGACATCCGACTCCGCCTCAGACGCGGAAGCCAGAGCTGTGAGACCTAGGGCAGCAAGGCCAAAGGTAAAATCTCTAAACTGCCGCATGGTGACAGAATAGCGAACAGAAAAATACCAGGGGGTATATGAAGGGGGTGTTGAGATAGGTGGCCCAGTCCTCGAGATGTATACAGTTGATATAGTTGATTGACAACAACAACAACAACTATGTCAATTCAATGACAGTGAAGAATGGCAGATGTGTATACAACACCAGAATTACCAGTCGTGTTGTTGGACTGAAGCGGACGAGTGAGGGATAGAGTCCCAGGAGTGAAGCTCGCGATGTCGTTGAGCTTTCGTCAATATATAACAGAAGCCGAGATGAGGCCAGTTTGTTCTTTCCAGCCAAATACGGGATTGCCTATTTTGGGGGGGCCTGTGCCGCGCTAATATCTTGGCGAAACTTGGCATATAAACCCTCTCTCAGTAATATCTTACTCTAACTGCATTTGGGTGTTTTTCGCGTGATATATAATTACCTAATACATTACCTAACCCTACCTAGGTAGCCGCCTCAACCGCCCCCGGGTCCATCTAGAGCTGTCACGAATCATTCATCCCGGGGGGGACTGGAAACACTGTTAATCTTCACTCCGATCACCCAACTATTCATCAACGCCAGATGGCCCTCAACTCTTGCGCGCGGTTTATTCCATTCCCTCATCGATAGCCTCAGCCCTTCTTTTCAGCTTTGACTTGCTTCTGAGCCTGCGATTACCTTTGGTCCAGCCCATTCAGACCCTCCCAGTGCCCTCGCCATATATCCCCCATTCCGTTCGCCCCTTAGTATCCCGAGTCATTGTGTTACTCTTTGCGCATACAAGCATACGGGTCTTGAGGACGGCGGGCCGCCGCTGGGGCGCGCCGATTTGTCGTCGCCCGGCCAGAGATGCCGGGAATCATCATGGATGGTACCAGCGCGATTGGATCAGGGCAGGAAAATGACCAGCAACTTGCTGATGGCACCCTCTCAACCACCACCACCACTGCCCTCGCACCGCACAATAACGGAAACTATTCAAATGGACCTTCTCATGCGAAAGATACGACCCGTCTCTCAAACTCTTCATTCGACGACTCCTTACCGCCAGAACTCGTGCACATCAGCCAGGGGTTTTTCTCCTTGGGTCATCTAATCAATCGGGCCGCGCAGCAATGCTGGAATGACTTGACGGATCTGATAGCTGAGCTGGCTGATCCCCAAACAGCCTCATCAAATGCCGCTCCTCACGCTGCTGCTCCACCCATAACTACGACTAACGGAAAATACAGACCCAGCCCATCCGCGGCGGAAAATGCACAAAGAAAATTGCGCATTCTGGAATTTGCCCAGACAAAACGGGCTGATTTCATCAAGATTCTCGTCCTTTCCCAGTGGAGTCGACGAGCAGCCGATGTTAGCAGGTTAATAGACATTCAGGCCTTCATTCGGATGCGGTATGATTGCTATAATGGCGCTATATTGTCCATTGGAGAGATGAAACGAGATTTGATCAGGGCCCAGACATCCAACCCTGACCTTGCGATGGCCTTGGAGGTTTTGTCAACTGGGAAAGTGGCTGCTATGCAAGAGGTAATTATGTCTCCCGTTGCCTTCTTTTTCGTTTTGCGACATCAATTACTGAATTTGGGTTTCTCGCTCTTCAGCGTTCTTTCGTCTCACCAAAACCTTTGACACCGAAAACGATGCTTAAAACATTGAGGAAAATCAATAAGGCGATTCGGACAAGGCTTGTGCTACATGATCAGATACCCAATGCATTCACAAATTATTCGGTCCATGATGGCAGGGTCACTTTCAAGGTTCCGACGGAATTTGAAGTAGACCTCTCTATTGCGCAAGAGAGCCATTCCTCACAATATTTTTTCGTCGATATTCGATTTTTATTCTCTCCTTCGCCACCCAAACCAACAGGAAGACTATTGGATGAGCTGGATAATAGAGTAAATGCCATGCTCATGCGCTCCGGCCTTACAGGCTGCTATAACCTGTTGCATAATCTGGTCTTATCCAACAAAATCACCATACTGTTCCACCAGGCGATCGAGCTGGCTCGAGGCTACTGGCTTGATACTCTACGTGTGGAAGTTCTGCACCGCACGCTTGTGGTTCAGTACTGGATTAATAGGCCTGGACCAAAGAGCTGGATCGAAATCGGTATAAAAAGTGGCCGTCGCAGGGATCGAATACAGGATGGCTTAACTACTGAATCACCAATACTAGGCTTAAGATGGATGAGAGATAACAAGGAAATGGAGTCCAAATATATCAAATTGGACCCGGAGCTTCTTTCGATGGAAGCTATCCTTCGCAGTGTCACTGCCCTACATGTATCCTTCATACTTCAATCGACATATGCAAGATTATCACAAGGACGTCTCTACGGCAGCGGAGCTCTTTCTGTTAGCCTACAAACATCCATGAGCGAACCAGGTGACTGTTTCTTCGATGTTCAGCTTACCAAAGGCAGAAACCTTAGAGTGATGATTGAACCGGTTTCAGGCGCGATCATCTTCCGCCCTACCCCTCTGCTACTGAACCGCTATGATATTGATCGAAGCTTCGAAAGACCCATTATCGACGATATACTCTTCCGTATCTCCCGTCTTCGGTCAGCAGCTGTTATAGAGGAGGTTGAGTCACTTGCGGATGCTTTTGATTGGGAGACGGTGAACTCACGCGATATAAAAAGCGAAGATCTTCGGCGTATCTTTCCCCCAAATATCCTTCGATCTGTACTATTCTTCCGCAAATCCTGGGAATGCAATTGGGGTGTTGCGTATACCTGCAGTATGGATGGGGATAATTGGTGGGTTGTGGAATTACGTGCACCATCAAGTGATGAAGGCCCGTTCTCGCCACAATCCGCTCGCATGGTCACTGGTAGATTTGGCGGTTTGCCAGAGCGGTTAAACTATGGCTGCTTCGGCCAATTGGACCATGCTCTCTCAGGAATGCTTGCCATCCACGCCAATGCTCGTTATCTTTCAGAGCTTCATGGAATTCACCACTTCCCTCCCATGCGGAACATCTGTCTAGGTCCACATCTCCAGGTACCAAGCGTCTCTATTCGTTTCCGGAGCGGCTCTCTTCCTCTTGCATTACAGATATCTCCCTCACTTGCAACCAACAAGAATCCCGCAATCAGAGACACGGTTCGTATCTCATTCCGGGGAATCGATTCATCGTCACAATTCGCCATATTACTAGCACACGGACATCTTTCAAGAGAAGCAAAAGACCTAGGTCTTCTAGCGGTGCATGTTGACCCCACCATAACCTTCCAGTCCAATGGTCGTGGTTTTGCGATGCGCTTTCTCACCCCAGTCGGCCAACCTATGATTATACAACTCCTTGCCCGCCTCCAACAACTGGAACGTATAATATCCACCCTGGAAACCTTAAAACGAAATTCCCTTAAACCTCTATCGGTTACTCTTTCCAGAATAAAGTTTGCATATGCTACAGAAGAGGACGCACTCGCCAGCATCAATTTCAACTATCACGAAAAAGCCATAGCATCCGACATCGATTCCATCACGCTACTATCGAAACAAACCCCACTCATGCGCTTACGTATGAGTATTGACTTCCACCCACAAAGCCCCCACCGCCGCATCAAAGAGTCATTAACTACTACACTTAACGGACTGCGTCCCGGAGCTGGAGCCGGAGCTGGTTTAGAAGCCGTTCTACCGTTACTTGCCATCACGCTACCACTCCTCAAGGCTCTAGACCGCATCTCTGCCGATCCACATACGGGCCGACCTGGAAATTCCGGGCTCCAAATCACGGCCCGAAACTCAAAGCTTTTCCACCTGCGCTACCCTTCCATCCGCTACCGCTTCTGCATCCATGCCGGCCTGCGAAGAGATCGTGTCGTCTGGATATTAAAGGATATGACTATCGCATCCGACAGGGCCGGTCGAGAGCCCCTGGAAAAAAAGTTGAAGGAACAAATATACAGTATCCAGGGAGACGGGTGGCAAGGTCTGGATAATGGCGCCATCGCTGACTGTGAGAAGATTGGTAACGTCCTCTCCACGCTGCATGTGGCTGTGGCGGAGTATATCTCTGCAGAGACGGGAAGTGATTTGGGCTTGAATAAATTGGGAAATGGGAATGGGAGCTCTGGTGGTGGCGCTGGTGGAAGTATTGGTGGCGGCGGCCCGGGGCCGGAGGGGCAGAAAGCTCCCCAACCCAATCTTGCTGGTGGAAGGGCTTTGGATAATACTCCGAAGCTAAAGCCTGGTCAAGCAGGTATGGGCATGGGAGGAAGGCGTGGGGGTTTGGGAGGGACAAAAGGCCCAGCAGCGGCTAATAATGGAATGGCAATGACAACACAGATACAAACACAGACGCAGTCAGATATGAAGGCTGTGAACCAGAATATGAAGAGTGCGCAGAATAATAAAAATAATAATGCCGTGAGGAATATGGCCAATGGTAGTGGTAATGGCAATGGCAACGGGGATGCCGGGGATGTGGATTTTATCATGATTGACTAAATGATTGAAAATTTTGCATGGATTATTCAGGGTTTGCGATGGGATAAAATTAAGGAGCTATACCAGCAATCGCTGGAAACATGCCTCCCATATTTTCTCAAATGATATTTTTCTATTTATATATATTTTTAAAGGATTTGCAGCTTTTCGAATTTTTCTCGCCCCAGCGAGCTTGAAACTACTTGTGCACCAATCTTAACATATAATTTTGGTCAAACTGTTCTCTCTTCCTAAGTTGGATGGTTATAATGGATGATGATCATAGAATGAGAGTGTTTTCTTAAATTGTCATGCTCTCATATGATATTTTGCAGCATATATGTATAACCACTGGGCGATTGATAATTTGACGAACAAAAATATCTCAGATCTTTTCATGACAAGAAAAGCGGGGGTGAACAGAAAGAAGATGAAGACATCTCGTGTGAAATATATCAATACTGATGATAACTTTACTCCTCTAAACCTAATATGAATCTTAGATCAATTCCTGGGTAAATGCACGCACAATAAAGCGAAAACATAAAATCGTCTATGTATTTATATGCAAAATGCCTCGTAAATCGTTGTTGGACCCAAGTGCTCTGAATACAAGAAACAAACAAAACATCCAATGTCCCAGCGCGAAAACCACACCTCCCAGAAACTCACTAAAATATTAGGAAAGAACTACGCCGTACGCAAAAACCATTTTAGAACCGCTCCTCTCTCACACTCCCCTTCCTCTTCGCCACGTCATACTCAATCCATCTCACCAGGCTCCTGCTCCCTTCCGGTATCAGTCTACCCGGATTCATAACATGGCATCCCTCATATGTAACCGCAAAGGGATCCGTGCCGGAGTCCGCTAGGATCATAGCAGTTGGTAAGGGGTACAGATGTAGGACAGATGCATAATCCCACAGAACTGGCCGGATGTGTTGGGGGAATGGGGAGAGGTGGCTTTGGTCTAAGATTGTTTTGACGAGTTTTCGAGACGCGTGGAGGTTTGTTTGGGTTGTTTTATTTGGGGTTTGCGGGGGGATTTCTTCTCTCTGCTTCTGCTGCTGCTGCTGCTGGTGTTGTTGTTGCATTTCTTCCCCTTCTCCTTCAACTCCTTCTGTCTGGTGAGGTCCGTCGTCGTTTAATTTTTCTACTTCCATATCCTTATCGGTAACAGTAGGGTCGTTTGAGGGGTGTGAATCGTCCTGAGATTTTTGTGGCTTGAAAACGATCGAGGTACGCCTTAGCCGCTCAGAGATATCATCCCTGAACACGACGAGTTCATGCACGGGGCCAAAAAGGCTGAGGCGCGTGGGATTGGATGACCAAATCGCTTGACCTGGAGTGGTTTTCGTACGGGGAGGAAGCTCATTATTGGCATTTGTGAAAGCGCGTTTCACTCTGGATGTGAAAAGGTCAGGGATAGCATCTCGTGGGGCTGTCGTAGAGGAGCCAGCAGAGTAGGCAGATGCCCAAGGGTCATTGTCTCCCGGAACAAATACAAATGTCGCGTTTTGTAAAAGGCGTGGAAAGTTTGAAAGGACGGAAGCGAGGATGTCAAAATATTCCTTGCACTCGATACTGTCTCCGCCCCCTCCGCCAGACATGACAGCATGTTGGATGAAGTTGCCGATCAAAATAAAAACTAATGGCAGTTGTTGTTCTGGAAGTGAGGCGTAGCTTTCAAGGACATGGGTGAGTGCACCCACTGTATTTGGGACGTCTAAGTTGACTTCACTCATAACAATTATTTGCTTTCTGATACTTTCCTGCTCGTCTGGTTGACCCTTGTGAAGGCATATTTTTTCAATTTGTCGCATGCGATAACCTCTGCTTCGTTCACTCCCGACACCTAGGAAGTCAACCCAGCCAAATCCACCTTCGACGGCCATGTCTCCATCCCCGCCACGATGGCCTGCACCAGTGGAAGCCTCTCGCCGCTCACACGGAGGTCCACCAACAGACGCTACAGTAAACTTTCCACCAATTGTTCCGCCAACCCCGCCTGATCCATTCAATGTAGAGCCAGTAACAACTTCCTCCTCTCTGTAAACGCCGTCGACAAGAACTATCATTCCTGGTGCGAACCATGCCCCATCTTGTGGCACGGCCCGGGCGTGTTTAATATCAAGGGTGATGCTTCCGGTTGGATCTGTTAAGGAGAGTTCTCCAGCTGGAGACATGGAGAGCAGACCGAGGAGCAGATGCGATGTGCCAGTCCTCCCCAGAAGATTAGCAATTGATGTCAGTTTATAGGATCGTTTCATGCCGGATGGTGAAGAGGTAGACCCTTGGAGCGGAATTTGAAAAGCTTCATTGCGTAATAGCCTCTGGTAAATGAGATTATATCGATCTCTCAAAATATTGGCTCTCTGTGAGGGTGGCGGGAATAAGGAGGGAGGCGTAGTTATTATATCAAAATTCTTTTTGTTTACATTGTAGACTCGGCGATTTTGTTCAAATGCACTGATAATCTTGATCCACCTTCTAGTATCGCTTAGGGCATTATCTTCTCCAATCCCCAACGTTTCCTCGTTGGGATCTTGCATCCTTTCGCTCGAATTGTTAGTTCTACCCAGCTCACCATCCGCGGCTTCGTGGCCTGATGTCAATGTCGAACCGCTTGCATCCTTCGCGGCGTCGCGAATAATAACTCTTCCACCGCTCATATTGGCTTCCATAGTCCGTAAAATCGATTTTAACAAGGCATTGCCACTTCCGGTATCATCAAGAATTACTCCGCCTCCACGTTTCTTCCATGCTTTGGCGATCTCGTCGAGGACGAGCTCTGCAAGGCCTTCTTCCCGCCATCCTGAGCCACAGTTCCTCCCCACAAACGTTGCGAGTGACTGTAAACTCGATGCTGTAATAGTCAAGCTATGTTTTTTCGTAAACACTCTGAACGCAAGAGGGCGTAGCGTTGGTGGAGGTAATAGGATAGGGAGAATGGAGGAGGTTGTAGAAGTTTGTTCTGGCATCCCGCTGAGTCCACTGGAGATGATATATTTGTAATTTCCCGTTATCGTCGCATTCTGTATTAAGCACCCAGTGATCACCTCCCAACAAATTTACTGAGTAAGAACTGAGATATTCCGTGTTCACTTTTGTATTGTTGGATGCTGTTGCGCAATCGGAATTCAAATGGTTGAAGACGCGCCCTGGTCGTGTCGGAGCGCGTTTTCTGACACGTGATGAAAGGAAGTCATTAATCGATATTTGAATGAACTCGCCAACCTTAGCTTCCGCATAGAGGTTCATAGCTTATCCACCCTATAAGTATATAACATTACACGTTTAACAATTTACTTCATGACCGTTTAGCCAAAGGACAGCTCTCTGAGTATCCAACCTCTTATCGACCGATTATGGCAGAAGCTCCTCCGCAGAGGACCTCTATAACAGAGGATGCAATTTCAGACCCATCTCCCGAATCGAAACAGGCCCAGTTGGCAGATCTTATTGAGCGAGCTTCTGCTAAAGATGCCATTAAGGACTACGACGCCGCAGCAGAACTTTATTCCCAGGCGACAGAGCTCCAAGCAGAGCTGAATGGTGAAATGTCCGTTGAAAACGCCGACCTGCTGTACTCCTACGGGAAATCATTGTACAATGTTGCCGTGAGAAAAAGTGATGTCTTGGGTTCAAAAATCGCGGGCCAAGCGTCCAACGCACCTAAGAACGGGACATCTGGAAATACTGCAACAAAATCTGGGATAGGGGCACCAAATGAGTCCCTCATCGGTCGTGCGATCGCGGAGGGTTCTACAACTAATGAGAAAGCTGCGGAAGGCATAACTGAGGAGGCGAAGCCGCAATCATCATCATTGTTTCAGTTTACAGGGGACGAAAATTTTGATTCGGATTCTGATGAGGAGAACGCCAGTGATGCTGGTGAGGGAGCCGAGCCAGAGGAGGAGGACGACGAATTTGCGAATGCGTTCGAAATGTTAGACTTGTCGCGCATACTTCTGCTACGGAAGCTGGAAAATTTGGGGTCAGATAAGCAAGACGAGGACCGCAACATCAAGGAGCGACTTGCAGATATATATGACTTGCAGGCAGAAATATCTCTGGAGGGTGAAAGGTTTGAAGACGCTGTCGCCGATTTAAGAGCTGCTTTAGATTTGAAAACGAAGCTTTTTCCATTGGAGGACCCTAACGTTGCCGAATGCCATTATAAGCTCTCCCTGGCTTTGGAGTTCTCGTCAATCACGCCTGAAAAAGATGAGGATGGGCAAGATGCTACCAGTGAGAAGGTCACAAAAGTTGACAAGGAAAAGAGGGAAGCAGCAGCAAAGCACATGGAGACCGCGATTCAGAGTTGCAAATTAAGGATATCAAAAGAACGACAGAAGCTTGAAGGTACGACGGAGGAGGAGACTCTTATCAAAATGAGACGGAGAATCGATGACGTTAAGGAAATTGTTTCTGATATGGAGCAACGTGTGAGTTATATATATTTTACATCCTTGCCAGTCCCAATTGCCAACAAATCTGACACGACCACCTTCGTACAGCTGATTGAACTCCGGCGACCTCCCGTATCTATTAATGATTCTAGCGAGGGTATCGCAGATTCCAATGCCCTCAATGGAATCCTACGCCAAGTGCTAGGACAAACCTCGGCCACCGATAAAACCTCCATTCTGCAGGAGGCCATGAAGGGCGCAAACGACGTTTCGGCACTAGTCAGAAAAAAGAAACGGACTCCAACAGCGGAACCCTCAGATAGAGCAGAGCCCTCTGGGAAACGCCAATTAGAGCCAGAGCCAGAAGCTGCCGATGAGCCGAGCCCAGGCAAAAGAGTTAGGCTGGATGATGAGGCTTCGGACAAGTAAATGAGATTTGTTTCTTTTCATGGGGCTGGAGGTTTCACTGTACAATCAAATTTCTGATGTGTTCTTCGACATATCGTCAACTTAATCTTAAACACGCGAAATAACCAGTAGTAACGATACCCGAAAACTCTGACCGGTCAATATTTTATGTGGGGCAGTTGGCATTATCATTTTTGGGCGGAAATGTATTTTTATTTATTAGATGTGTTATTTTAAGTTTTGTTAACATGGGGAGCGTACGGACAGGGAGAATTTGCAATGCAAAATAGAAACAGCAATATTATGAATCAACAAAATAAATAATTATGAGATCATGGGTATCGTTCCGTGGACTCCAGCATATGATAAGGAAAAAGGAGAGAGATGATACCGTCGGGCCCCGGGGACCCAACAGAACCAGATACAGACACGCCGGTACTAAATAAAGACAGGCAACAGAGCCGAAATGAACGCACACAGAAACCATAACTCCGATCCCTCACCTTTCCCCCTCGGCCTAACCAAACGAACGCCGCTCGAAATTCCGATCCCTCCTCCTCCGCGCCGCCAACCACGGACTCCACATCCCGGAAAATAAATCCTCACATTCCTCCTCATCCTGGCTATCAAACTCCACATCACCATCATGGCCATCCCCCGACCACTTTTGTGAGTAATAATAATCAAAGAGTTCATCATTACCATTACCACCACAACTACCACCAACATCATTATTCTCCCACGACGAACATACGCTAATCCTCTTCGTTTCCAATATGAATTTCCCAACCTTATATTTCTGCGACTCTTCCTCCGCAGCCACATACTTCCAGCCCAGAAGACTCCCGCAGAAACGACAAGTGATATCACTAACCGTATGCGCGCCCGTGACAAGCTGTCTTGGCAACGGTTGCTGCGTAACTGTGTTGGGGAGTGAGGCTCGTTGCAGCGATGAGGTGGGGACTATGGAAATCCCATCTGTAGATGGATTGGCAGAGACCAGATAAGCGCGTCCATGCCGCCCCGTAAAACCCTTGCTGATTATCTGGGAGGTTAGACATAAATCCGCTGAGCAGCGGGCGCAGCGGAGGTAAGATTTATGGCCCTGTAGGAAGCCCGGGGTATTAATAACGGCGGCACCCTCATGGTTATCATCGTCATTGCCTTGAGAAGGCGAATTTGATGATGATATTGAAGAGGAGTCTTTTGGAGGAGTGGATATGGTGGTTTTATTTGATTTCCAAAGGCGTCTGCGGAAGGGGATAGAGGGGAGGAGGTATGTTGGGAAGATAGATGATGATGACATCATGTGCATTGAGCAGTGTAGGGATGTTCTTCAAGTGATTTTTATAGCTCTGTAGATACATATATCGCATGACCATGGACAAACCGCACGGGAGACGGACTGCCCTTGGTCACCCAGAAGTCAAGAACACTTTAGTCGGTCACGGACTCGAGTGGAGCTGTGCAGTTGAAGCAGATCCAGCTCCATGATAAGTGAGTGATTGATATGGAACTACGAAAAAACGGTGGGGGGAGTCCCCCGCATTTGGGCGGGAGGACTTGGCGCTGGTGAGTAAGCAAATAAAGTCACGTGTTTACTAGAGTGTATGTCCCGATTAGGGTTATATAAGAGGAATCGCAGGAGCCAGGAGGAAATGCAACAAAGAAAGCTCATTCATTTAACCCATAGCATAGCTAAACCGACATTGTGTATCTCTGACATGATATTTAGCATAGAAACAACCAGGAAACAAAACAGGTACAGCTTAAAAAGATAAAATCATCAGATTTCAACCGTCATGAACAACCATCTCTTGCTGATAATCGTGCTCTTTGCTGGAGGCACAACCCAATCATGTAAATTACTTAATTCAAACCCAACCCAGCCTAGATTTCGTATTACAGCATCAAGTTCCGCCGCGTCCATCGATCGATCAACACAAGCAACCATTTCTGAGCAACCGAGGTCGGAAATGCTGCCAATTTCAAAAAGGGCCATCAAGCTATACAGACGTTACCAGTTAGCCGCGGATATAATAGAAAGTTGGAAAGATAAAAGAAGGGGCACAACGAACCCAGACTTGAACCCTTGCCCAGCACAAGTATGGTTGTCAAAAAACACAAAAAGGGTCTTTCGGTTGCCATCAGCAGCGACAAACCCTCTATAAATCGTGTCTCCAGCGTAATCCCACACTTCAATGCAGTTCTGAATTCGCCCGGCCGTCTTTGTCGTTATCATTTCCGATACATTTACGCTTACGTTTTTATTATTGTTATTTCGAGCCGCACCTATCACCAGCGACTGTTGTGGAGCAAGTTGCCTCTCACCAAGGAACACTGCCCGCAATGTGTCGCAGAAGAGCCTCTCACACTCTTCCGTGATAGTTTGCACTGCCTCCCCATCGCATCCCGGCGTCATTTGCGACGACCGGAACTGATCGGCCACTGCTGCTGCGGTGGCCGAGACTTTTGCGGGAGGACTTGTCGGGGGAAATTTATGCCCAGAAGGGACCTCAGGGATACCACTGGGCTCCTAAATTTTGGGAAAATTTTTTCGTTAGCCAGAGACGATCCATTAATACATTCACGTGTATGAATGGTATGAACAATAATGTGAACTTACCGGTGCCAACCGTAGTGCAGTAATGGAAACTGCTGAGGCCCGCGGTTCTAGTGTTGACGGAGTAGCAGCTGGCGAGAACCTTGGTCTGCGGGCTCCATTCAAACATTTGCTGACGACTTGAATTGTTATTTTGACTACTACTTGAGATTCCCGCCATGATTACTGGTGTTGTAAGTGTTTCCTTGTGGAGGAATTTAAATAAGGCTCAAAGAGGCGATTGGTAGTGGAATATGGTGGCGGGAGTCCGGAATGTCAAATTTAACTTCAAATGTTTGAAATTAAAGTCGCGGATTGAAAGGCGATGGTTCCTTGAGTTCTGGATAGATAGCTGTGATGTGGTTATTGGATGTAAAGGTTGGTGAAGTGAGATAAATGGGATTCTCAGGCTAATTGACAAAGAAGTCGATGGGATGGGGTCGGATGTGATGGGGCTAGTAATGTCACATGATTCTATCATTATGTCAGCATTCCGGCCCTTGCTCAAATCAAGAGGCTCACACTCCAGGTTGCTGCGCAAGTGAATATGGGTTATTCGGCCGGATTATGGGCAACAAGTTTCCAGAAGTGTTATTCTCAATAGTACCATTTGCGGGTGTCAAGCAATAAATATGATGAACCCTGTACATTCTGCGGTCTGTTTCTTTGGTTACACTACCGCAATAAATAAAGGGCACAGCTTTTCCTGCCAGCTTCTGCTATCTCTTGTCATAATTGGCTGTACAAGTTTCTCACGTCTATAAATAACAGATGTTCAACAACACCTGACCGCTCGAGCCTTTCTGTACGGTAATTTCACTGACCTGACTTGCCATGGAGGGTATGCTGACATTTTTAGGCTCTCAGATGATAGCGATTGCACAGAGAGAGAAAAAAGGAGAAGGGAGAGTGAGTGAGAAAGCGAAATCGGCCATGGAGTTCCCAAGTGAATGCTCCTCTTGGTCGCATTTTATCTAACCCCCCCTTGTGAAAATGGAAAAGAAGAAGCCACTGGCATATCAATGGCCATTCAGGATATCAACGGCCATTCAGAGAAGCTGGGAGATTGAGAAAAAGACAAATTGCGGAAAATGGGAATGATAGCAGGACCCCATTCATGCCCGCCGCCTCCGACAACCACAATGTTTGGACATCACTTGCAGGTTGCTCTATCTAATTCAATTTTTGCAGGTGGTTGATTTTCCCATCGTATTTAATTACCCACCCTGCAACTAGTTTTGTCCCAATCGCAATTATGCAATGTTAAATTGATAACCTCAATCTAGCATAGGAATATCGACCAGTGTTCCGAGAGGCAAGGCCCGAAGCCGTCTTGTTAACCATCATCGAAGAACTTTAATACAGTCGATATAGTGTACAGTGCTTAATCCTTCTGACCCTTATGATTATCCCTAGCTCAAAATGGGCTGTGGCCGCATCCACCGTCTTCTAGTCAGGCTCTAACGGGGGATGAGCACAGTTGAAAAAAGGTGAAAGGCAGGAAACATTGGTAAAAGCTGGATGAGTTCCCCACAATGGACCTGGATGATGAATGGCAACCAGATATGGTCGTGGGTATGGACTTTGGAATGGCCTGTACACGCACGTAGAAAGACCTCTCTCCAGCACTAGCGGAAATAAAGGTGTTTTGGGCAATGAACTCATACATATATTGAGCATTCTCTAGGAGTCTCTAATTCCTATGCGCCAGAATGGCTCTCGCCCAAAACTGCTTGACACTGGCCAGGAAAAATGATCAACGAGCTCGCGAATAAAGCCCGACTCAGTTAGAATACGACAAGTAGAAAGTTCTCAAGAGCTGGGGATTCCAGTGTTCTCATGAGGAGAATGAGACTGATATAAAAGAGCACTTTCGAGCTCTATCTTTCTTCTGATCACAAAGATTCTCAACCCGGCTTGCCCACTTGCAAGCAAGCCTTGAAATGGCTTCAGAGCTATACCCGCTGTGTTAATCAGCTCATAGTCTTGCACTTCGCAAGCACAATACCTGATTTTCCTTCACTTTGGGCTGAGTTCGTTTACAGCATCTCTACCGCTTGGAGGGATCCACGCATGCGTGCTGAGCTCCAGCAGGATATCCATTTGGATTCCATTAATCATAAAGTCACTATTGGACTCACTGAGGCCGAAGTGGCAGCAGTGTATGCATGTAAGATAAATATCAGGTAAGTAACATCGAGGTTTTCCTCCGCCATCGACAAGATAATTTCTCATGACAAACATATGAATATCTAGAAGGGCCGGGTAATTCTCGATGCAAGCAGAAGTATCACACTTGAAAATAACCTCCCCCGACGCAAATTCAGGGTGTATAATGAGGATGACAGTATGTCAATGTATTCAAAACTATCTTGTCTGAAGGGGGGGCTCTTTAAACATGAATCTCTTGATCAGGTTGAAGGTGAAGCAGAAAGTAATTCGTGACAAAGAGGCAAAAGAACGAGGACCGTCAACGCCCAACAGCGCTGACAAGGCAATCGGTCAACTGATTGGTTCTGTATTCATTGATTTTTCAGTACACCAGTTAATTTTTCAAAGGCTCTCAAATATACATGGCCATTTACTTGTGCCTCCAAACGAGATTGCTTAGAAAATGATGAATGATAGAAATTTTGAACGCTTTAAATGTTCGTTCGGCGTAGACATGAGCTGGACAATCCCATCGTTAAAACTTGATGTTCCTGGCATAGCTGGATATAGCAGAAGTCGAAGAATACAATGGCCAGATTGCGATTTCCAGGTTTTAATGCCTTTCCTTTAACCCATCTCTTCCACGTTGTTGCGAGACAAATTTATCCACTAATTTTTGTACAGAGTGATAAGATTATTAAACAGCTCTTTGCTGTAAAAATCGAAGAGATGTATGTTCTTATTGAAGATCAACTTGGCAGGGTTCACAGGAAGCACTCGGGAGAGAAAATAGGGTGTACCCACAATTAAAAAATCTTGGCCTGTATTCATTTAACACCTCCCCACAGCCAGTCATATCTCGTACTATCCGGCGGATTCGGTATTTCCCATACATAAGACAACGCCGTGTGATAGACATGAAATAATGCAAGCATGAAAATCCATATCGCGGAGGCACCGTAGGTGGGCTTTCTTACTATTTTAACACGGACATGTTAACAGGGAATATCCAATATATACATTGGATATTAACGTTTCCATCATTACGTAGTCAAGTTGCAGTCGTTGAAGGATTGGTTATGAGCCGTATTCAATACCTCAACGGAGGAGTCATTTGCTTTTGGACCCCGTTGCAGCCCGGTGAGCTATGCGATACAATGTGATAAAGCATACAAGCCGCATATCCCTTTGGGAGAGCTGGTGAGATATGATGACCGTGACAAGAAGACATACGTGATAGATCAGATAGATTGGATTGATATTCAGGTACAATCTCCTTTCTAGCGATTCTTTTGAAAGTGGGAACGGGAGTCAGGGGTTGGAGGGCTGACCCGCCCCATCTTTGATAGTAGGGAGGCCCAACACCACCAAGCGGGGTATCAAAACGATTTTACAAAAAGGTCAAACCAAGAAGAATACATGAACCGTGGCAGGTCGAAATAGTCATAGTCATGTCAGAACTATGCCCTGAGCCACTTCCCCAGAGCATGGCTCATGAGGGCGCTAAGGGTTTGTGCGAAATGAACATCTATACAGACGGTGTGAGAAAGAAACGAAAGAACCGCCGCTGGTACCACTATCGACCTTCTTATTATATAGTAAAAGCCCGAGGTTAGATCATCAGATCTTCCAACTCTGGGATAGAAACGGGTGCAGGATGCAAACGGATGGATACGGGCCTATTTCGGTGAAATGGGGGCTTGTCAAAGTGGGTGTGGAAGGTGAAAATAGTCAAAATGAGCATATAAATAAGACCGACGGCATCCTGTTGGGGATTGAATAGAGAAAGTAAAAACAGAGGCAATATTTTCTGTGTCGAATGAGGGTAGAAGTGGGAAGTCGAGGCTCCGGAGATCCATGAGTGGTACCAAAGGCTAGTATAATCGCATGGGCTGGGTGATCTCGGCACACCAAATTCCAGTTCACTTATAATCGCAATAGTTGGAAGATCGGGTTTTATTCTCAGAAATAATAATGCTGTTTCATTGAAACCATCCCAATATGTTCTTCTAGGAAACAAAACTTTCTGAGAATGGAGTTGGTGGATGGGGATTGGCTTGAGAATGGCGACAAGCAGACATGTCCATGCCACTGCCAGAAACACAAGTTACACAACCGAACGCAATTTTAGAATTTTTACTCCTGACCCGAAACAAAAAGGGAATAGGAGTTTGGTAAAGGGGTGTATGAGAAGACAGAATACAAAAAACAAGAACAGCAATGAAACCCTCGGAGGATAAATTTAGATGCGCTGTTGGGCTCCAAGCGCCGTTCAGGGATAAAGATATCCTCATGATTTTCGCATTGATACATCATTAAAGGGTTGAATGATAATACTAATCCATAACTATTCTAAATATAAAAAGAACGCCGTGGGGGTTATATACGCAGGCAGTAGAACGTGGTGGTCCAAACCCACGTTTCAGCGCCAGAGTGCAAAAATATCGATGGCGGCTACATACCTAAGGTGCGCAGAGCAGGAGTTTGGGTTGGGCGCTTGTGCTGCAAAATGGAGCGTAGTGCAGATTACCAAAAAGCACGTTTTTCTGGTTTATGTGATTAAGGATATCCCCGTTTTGCCCCTGTTGGGTTCTGATCTTTGGTTATTAGATGAGGCTGGTTTGGTTGCCATGTCAATATTTCAAAGAGCCAAAGACCTTAGGAGCTTTGTGGTTATTCCGTTGGTTTTCAACAGCTCACAAGGAAATTCTTGCATTTAACAAAGACGCTAATGGGCATTAGCAATTTGATGGTTTTGGAAGCTTGACAGTCTTGCCTCACTCTCCGAACGAGAGGAAAAGATATGGGCCGTTTCAGCCCAAAATGGGGTTGAAGCCGACGATTACGAGCCCCGGCTCCAAAATAAGTTGCTTTACGTGTCTGTGGCTCGATCTTTGGCATTCGGCCGCGTTGATCCAGTAATTTCCAACCAAAGGAACTATGCGGACGGTAGATGAGGCAACAGGAGGGAAACAAAACAAAGTTTGAAACAAAGCGAAGAAGCTGCAAAATTCCGATGGTAGGTATGAAAATCTCAATATTAACTTGCTGCCTCGGACGCCAACTCATCCTCAGTTTCGTGCCTCTTGAGTGGCCAGCGAGATCCATGGTGTAAATTATTGAATGATTTATGAGCAAGGGATCTGAATCAATAGGATCTGGCGAATACTCGCGGCCTTAAAGGTACCTAAAATAGCCATGCAAGTCATCAGCAAACCACTGGGCGTCAAATTCGATGACGCTATGAAATCCCAGGCACGACCAAAATGGGAGACAAACAACACATCAATTGAACCCTTTCTGCTAATGCATATGGGAGATGAAGAGAACACATATGTAGTACTGTGTATATATTAGCGAAAAACAAAATTTAGCTTCAATAGTTACAGAAATGAGCAGGTCATGCAAATATTTTGCTTTTTGTGGAGGTTCAATGGCCAACCCCTGGAATTAGGGTTGATGTCCGTTAGGGGTAAAAGCCCCCAAAGCCCTAGACCTAATTCCCGCCCAGGCCCTGGATACTGGCGACATACAACCTCTAAGAATAGAGTAACTAGTCAAGAGAGGACAAGAATAATCTCGACAACGACGACGACAACCATGACACAGCACGAATTACCATCAGTCTCTGAACTTTGGTGATACGAGTTTATTAAGGGTTTAGTCCCACCAATAATTGACGCCGGGTCGCGGCGAGATGAGTGGATTGTTTTGTTACATGAGCATGATTCTATTTCAAGGGCGCACGCGATCATTGGCTCTGTCATAGCGCGCCCACAGGGATCTCGATGCGGAGGCAAAAAAAAAAAAAAAAATGGATCCACGGCCTCCAAATCTGCTACTGGTGCAGCCTTAACCGGCATCCCGGCTAGAATGAGTTCGGCAGAAAGCAAAGGGCTGGCTACTTTGGAACCCCAGATGTGATCTTCAAGGTCCCAGCGTTCCCCAGCCAAGAGTCCAGCGCTAAACTCGAGACAAAACAGGGCATTCTGAAACTGGTTCTGCCTCCTGACTATCGGAGTCGCCCACCAGTAGTAGCGAATGGACATCGAGTCTTGTCCCTCTCGCATCAAGAGGCTAGTCACGACTGCTTGGGAGCAGAGGGCTTGACTCGCTCACAAGACTCGCAGTTGTGGTTTTCAAACACGCCTAACCTTTCCCACCGTAGACAAGGTTGCATCCAAGGATTCTGCAGCCTCCTGCGTTGGTCATGTTCGTGCTAAATTCTAACGTTGTCTCCGCTTCATACCCAACAGTGGCAGATTATGTCAAACGCCAGCTCTCCTGCGTTTGGCCAACATGACCCTATGGACCATTCGACAGTCACCAGCCGCCCGCCCCCGAGACGCCTGGCTTTGTCAGGGCTTGCTAAATCTGGATGGCTCTGTGACTATTTTATCCCATTCCCTGTGGATCGAGCCGACACATCTGGGTATATATTGAATATGTCGTCCAGCTCTGTCCACTCCTTTCACAGGACTTAGCCACATGTTCACGGTTTTTCCCGCTCTGTTTCGTTGTTCTGTTGGTCGCTTTTCTTTTTCCCTTGACTATAATATAGAGGCTTTTATCCTGCATCATTCTTGATTTGTTATTATATTTTGTTTTTGTTTTTACTCCTATATACCCTCAACTCTAAACCTGGGACGAAGACTTGATCCATCTGGGATACGATCCGCTTCTTTGCTGCTGTGCCTGGCCGTTTCGTCAATAGCTCCTCCCGACTTTAGCTTGGTTCTTCTTGTGCACAAACAAGGAATTGTTGGAAAATCCTTGTTAGTAAAACAGTTCTGCGTGGGCCTCCTGTTTGAACCTGGTAGAGAGACCTGATAGTTTACTTTGTGGCTGACATCGGCTCTGCATGTATCTAGCTCTTCCACTTTCCTCCCTCTACCCCCGCAGCTGCAGCTCCTAGACAGGTCTGGAAGTTGAAAACACTGTCAACTGAGGAGGGCGACAGAAGCTCCTCTTCCGATCGAAATACTCTGCTGGGCAGAGACCTGAAATTACAGTTTATTTGTTTATATATTCTTCATTGAATGATTTTGCAACCCATTCACTCCCTCTTGTTTACGAATCGTTTTGACAACGGAACCTGCCATTTCTACGCATATTCATTGCACAATTCACAGTTGATATATGTTTGATTAATTCTGCATTTTACGAGGCTTTCCCAAACGGAGAGCTATTTATCTGCGCAAACACTTTTTCTGGACCTTTGGTTTGACGCGTTTCCATTCACTTCATTTTACCACGCTGGTATATTTGCCAGCAACCCATAATATCAGAACATACGAATTGGATATCCGTTGCATAGATCAGACATGGCACGATCAACATCTTACTACAACCGAGCCGCTCTGAATGAGTTTGTGACGCTGCCAGTCTCCCGTGAGATGGTTTTATACCTCGCCCAACAGGCAGCACTCGTCATCCGATGCGAGGAACGAGTTACCCCTTCGACCTTCAACCAACCCAACCCTCTAACACCCCCGACAACTCCCCCACTCAATGCCTTAGAGAACCCGGTTCCACAGTCGCCTCCACTCCCTTCCTTAGCCGAATTTATCTGCTCGATTGTCAACCGATCTCACGTCGAAGTTCCGACCCTGATGTCCACCCTGGTCTTTCTGGGTCGTCTTCGGGCTAAACTTCCCGCCATGTCCAAGGGGATGCGATGTACAAGTCATCGCATATTCTTAGCATCTCTAATCCTCGCAGCTAAGAACCTGAACGATTCAAGCCCGAAGAATAAACACTGGGCCCGCTACTCGGCGGTAAAGGGGTACACTGACTTCGGATTCTCTCTTCCCGAAGTCAACCTGATGGAGCGCCAGCTACTCTATTTGTTGAATTGGGAAACTCGTGTCACTGAGGACGATCTTTTTGATTATTTCGAGCCGTTCCTCGCGCCGATCCGTGCGCGACTTGAGTTCGAAGGTGAACAGGAAATGCTTCAACTAAATGAATTCGATATGGAGGAACAAGGCGACGACTTCTCAATCGACCCCTGCGAAGCCCTGACAATGGCGCGATCAAACACGTCGACCCTCGAGGGTCCTCGCACGGGCCAAAAGAGAAACCCATCGCCCTACCGATCGGGCCGATCCGGTCGATCCATCTCCCCTCCGTCAATCAAGGACCTGCCTCCGCTCTCTCGTGGCGGATCCAGGGCGCCAAGTTCATCGTCTCGCTCGTCCAGTCTCGCTCCAAGCTCTAGAGGCACGCCCGCCAGCATCGGCCAATTCTCGTACGCCACTGACGACGTTATAGTAGCGGAAACCCATGCCAGCCCAGCGTCAATGTCCTACAGCTACGTTAACATTCATGCCGTTCACCCAAAGTCCAAACTTCAACAGCAACAGCGACATCCCCTTAGCTCGATGTATGGCACCGAACAGCCCACCAAAAAGGTGAAAACCGCGGCTGGAAGCGGTAGCGGCGGCGGCTTGATATCGAGATTTTTCAACTCGGCTGCGAGCAACTACATGGGCGGACGGATGTCACGAGCTTCTGCGCGGACTTAGAAAATCCCAGGCGGGGAGATGCAAACCAGCAGAGTACCCTGTACAACCACTTTCTTCGCATTCATGGGGATTTTCTTTTTTCTAACTCTATTGTTTTCCTTTTCAACAAAAAAAAAAAAAAAAAAAAAAAAAAAGAATGGCTATGATGACCTGAACGATTTCACACTATTTTCCTTTGACCTTTGATGGGTGGATGGCACAGGCGAACAATGAGCAGGCCTCCAATACTTGGGCTCGTCACGATCATTCTCCCCAATATTCGAAATAAAAAAACTCCAGTCATTAAATACCCGGACGATGATTTCATCTACATATACGCCAATTTTCTGGCAGCACCTTGACCATATTCATACTTACTTTCTGTTTCCCATGTACCATCGCATTTTGGACTGGTTTTTTGATTGATGTGGTCTTTGTTGGAGGTGTTTCATTTTTATTTCCTTCAACATAGCATAGCATTACCAAGGGCGTTTGTGGGAATAATAACCTTAATAATTATCTATGTATTCAAATATTGAAAAAAAAAGCTACTGTGTAATTGAATTCCTTGTCTATAGATTTTCCCCTTATCTTCCTTAATTGTTTGATTGTTTCCTGATTTGCAGCAAATACTTAACATAGCAGAGAACTACCCACTGATAGCTATTCATATAGTGAAAGGATCCATTTTTTTGCCAATGTTTTATTACGGATCTATTTCCATTTTGGCGAGAAAGGTATATAATTGATCATAGGCTGCTGATCAAATATCTATATGCGCCTTGCAGCCATCGATCTTCTATTCAATAATTCTAGATATATACATAGCCTACTATACATACATTCCTCCGTATAAAGACACAGAGGTTCAATAAACCCCTCAAAAGCTCATTGATTTGCCCAAGTTATCTCGGGTATACGCGTATTAACAAGCTTTGTAGGTTTGCTTGCCAGCGGAGCTTGTACAAAATAACCCAATAATGGCAAACCTACGTTCATTCAACATAAATAACAATCGCCATAAATGAGCAATGGTATATGCCAACCTGTTTTCGACAATTAATTATCCCATAGACCTAGCACTGTGTAATGAATAGATGCATCCTCTACCTTGTCTTGGAGAAACACCCCGTACACTGGTGAACCGGCATATATCCTCTTTTGATTTTTCCTTTCTCAAACGAGTAAAGGAATTCCCATTTCGTCGTGAAAAAAATATCACCATTGAGAACAACCATTGCGTGTGTGAAAAGTTTGCTGAATGACGTGAGGGTTTCCCAAGCAAGGTAGTTGAAAAAAGGAATAAATCTGTTGAGACTGATAAATGACAAGTGGCAAGTCAATACAACGCAACAATTCGATGGTTGTATAGGATTTTTCGTTCGTAATCCCGTAAATAACATCCGCGAACGTGACATCCTCCCGGTCGTAGCGGAGCAAAGCATAACAGAGCTGTGAAGCTATTATCTCAATCGACCACCAGGGCCAAATCCCCCTCCAAAAGCATAGCGGGAAAGGATTTAGCGGGAGGCAATTCTTTGCCAAAAAATACCGATAGGCCCCCCATGGCTTTTCTTCTTATCAGTTTTATTCCGTCTATTCAGTTTTCTCAAACCCTTCTGCCTCAACGGGTAATTCCATCCCCACCCTCCTCGCCGTCAACCTCACCCGCTCCTCATCATCCATATTGGCGCCGGGGTTATACCGCTCCAGCAACGTGATATATTCTCTTTGCGCCTTCAAGTACTGCGTGAATTGTTCCGCCTCGTCGATCTGCGCTTGTGTGATCTGAATTCTCTTGCCGTTGTTGTTCTCTGGTGACGGTTGTGAAACGAGGTGGGTGCGGATTCGGGCTACGAGCGGTGATGGAGATGAAAGAGGGCGGTGGGGGAGTTTGCGGAGGATAGATCGGTAGAGAGCGCGGGCTTGGGAGGGGAATTGGGAAGTCATCGTTAATATTTTACGAGAAAATTGTATGGGAGATTGGACGTCAACTGGAAGTATATTGGTCTTCTTTGAGAGAGAGAAAAACCGGAAGAACGAATATTTGTGAAGCTTGTCTCGTTCGGGGACTCTCAGGAAAATTCGCGATTACATAAGCAACATTTCTCCTTCAATCCACCAAACCCATCCTTTGATCCCTCCATTAGTTCGCCGACGCGCGAATGACGATAGATTTTTAATACAACAGGGAGAATGAGGCTTGGAATTTAAACATTTTGGATTGAGAAGCTAGCTGGCTAGCTTGGGAGAGCGATCATTCAATTTACCTGTCTCATTTAAACTCCCTATTCTGAACGGATCGAGAATATTGTATCACTGAATGCCAGACATGGCGCTCTGCGAGGTTTGCTCAACTGAGCCGTCCAAGTATCGATGTCCCACATGCAATGTGCAGAGGTAAGTGGTAATTCTCCTTGTTCTCGACAAGTGGATTGGTTCAGTTTCAAAAGAACTGACAGGTTGAATCTCATTGGCAGTTGCTCCCTTGCTTGCACCCAATCCCACAAGATACATTGTATCCCCAAAGCTCCTGAACAAGGACACGAGCCGGAGAAGCAAACGGGACTGCTTGATAACGTTCAAAATGGAGCATCTGAAACTGCGCCTGGTGATGCTCGTGAAGGCACCTCAGCCCCTAACCTACAGCTTCCCGACAACCCTGCAACGAACAGGCTCCCAAACCCCAACACTCCGAATGCAGCCCTCCACTTCAAAGACCTAGAATCGTCCCAGGCTCTGAACGATTTGTTTGCCCGATACCCCGTTCTTCGATCCCAGCTACGAGATATATACAAACTAACTCTTGAAGAAGAGTGGGTCGAGATGAAACACAGCCATTACGGACGCGGGCGTGGGCGTGGGCGAGGAGGATTCGCTGGGAGAGGAGGGAGGAGCAGAGGACCCTGGAATGAGGAGAAAGGATTCAACCGAGGGCTGGGAAAAGTTAGACGCTTGCGGGAAATATTGGAGAGCAATAACGGGGCTGCCAGCAGCGCTGATATTGAAGGATTCGGGCAGTTCGCCGCCTTGGTTCTAGCTAACAACGACACGCCAAGGGATATTATGCAGTCGCAACCCGAAGGTTGAAGATTATAATCGGCTCCAGATAAGGGATATTTCGGGGAAATAGTCATTCATCTTGGGGATCAGCATGTGGATGGGGATCATGTTGGAAAGAAATCTTTCCCGCAGTGAAGCACAAAGAGTGTGATTCTTTTATTCTACTTAAGACTGCGCCATTAAGACACCCTTTTGTGCATGCCAGCTGGACACCTTATCTCCTCCAACAAACAATTAAGCAGAAATATCTGCATGCTGTTTTGTTTCCCAGCGCACGCATGCAGAGACTTCGAGTGCAGGATCGCTGCTTAATAATTTTTGGTACGCCCTCCCACAATCTGGGCTGTTGGATGCATGCAACGATAATTTTGACTCATCTCAGAATACTTTACAATGCTGCTAAACATGCCTAGGCACATTGTGATATCCAGTGCCATTCTGGTTTCACCTAGAGACCTAGGGACTAGGACTCGCAACCACATTCTGGGGCTCAGAAACCATGATAGATTATCTAGGTACATAGTTTTCACATTTGAAAGACTGAAACACTTAATCGAGTTTTTTATTTCTCTCGATAGTATGAGCATTCTGTGAGTATTAAATTACCGGCTCAGGGTCAATCTTTAGAAAACAAATCAGCCTGACCCAACAAACCTCGGTTTATCTTGTAGCTCATATCGCGATTGGATATCAACTGACCTGCTTTGTGAAACAGCAGGTTGTTAAGGTTGCAAAAGTGAATTTGTTGCAGAATGCCGATCGATGTACTTCTGGGACTCCAAGCATGGGAGTAAAACAGGGGTTTTTACATGGGTTTGAGGAATTCGCGGCCTGCGGAGAGGACTTGAATCGTGTCTTGACTATGCCATATATTAGCAGAAGACCCAGTAAATGTACTGTACTTTTTTGACCCCGTAGCTAAAGGGTTACTTCTTGCCAGCCAAAATAACCACCTAGGTAGATTGCCCCTCGCATTTGACCTGATTTCCCACACCCCTGCAAGAGCTGAGCTGGTGTAAACAGACTATGATAGTTTGTCCAAAGGTCGTCCACATGACACACGAATGAGGCCTGGTGGAGGCAATCATATCAAATCCATGTCGACACTTGCTTGATCGCCCGGAGCTTTTGTTAGGTGGCGATTGGATTGCCACCGGTGCTGACACAGGCTCTAGATCTCCAGGTGGTCTGGAGACCAACTCCAGTTTTTCACCCAGGATCGCTCAAGACAGATGAATCCTTGTCAGGCCACCAGCAATGGAGCTGTCTGAAGGGAGCTCTTGAGAGGCGATAAGAGTGATCGCAGGACCAAGTAAACAGTTCAACAACCTGCAGTAGAGAGGGGCAGCCAGCATTTAGTTAAACAAGCAGATTGGTGGAAAGTTAGAATTACCCAAGGTGCCTCCAAAAACAGCCCCCGACATAGTAAATAATCAATCGACAGTTGTGTTCATTATCACCGTCCTGGCCCAGGTAATACTGTGACTGTAATTGATGCTGCTGCTTCTAGTCCTTTTTCCTGTGTCTCTATATGCTTGTTGTTAATGTTTATGCCTAACAGACGCTAGGATCTAACGGCAGCCAGAGCCCAGCCCTCACCAAAGCCCAGTCTCGCCTGCGCCCAAGATAGGAAGAGGAAATATGAGCCGCTTCGCATGGGACATCACCTCGTTTTTTATACTTTATAACGTTTACCTACATCCCCAGGCCTGCTGCACTCCGCCGACCTGCACCCCCAACTCCGCCCTGCATATCTAATCACTATATAGGTACTTCGTCGACCATCAGATTATCTCTTGCAACTGCTAAATATGCGTCCGTGTCTTGTGGTAGGACTGTTCTACTCCTCACTGGCCATGCTTTAGCCAAATTCCTCCCCCTGGCACACCAGAAATAAATCCGCACAGAAACTTTGGACGTCTAGATATTCAAAATTATTCGCCGTTTTCGCGTAGCAGAACGGACGGACACCCACACATAACCTGCTCCGTTCCTCAATTCACTGATCGATAATATAAACCCCTTCTTCCCCGAAGTAATGGCAATGGCAAAGCCTTCCCGGCAGATGGTGTTATAGCTTTAGGATTTGGGAAATGATCTGCCCTTTGCTCTCTCTCCCCCTCTCTCTCTCTCTCTCTATCCCCTGTGCCCGTACAATTCCACTCCAGACTCGTGGGCCGCTGAGCCCTTATCCCTCCGTTCCTATATATAATGTCCGCTCCACGCCCTCCGAGAACCCGTTCAACTAGTGAGGTCGCTCAGGACCGACCTGCCCCTCAGCAGCCTCGCCGCCCGCCTCTACAAAATCGCTCCCATTCGGCGCCCTCGTGGGACCTCTACCCCGGCAATCGTACCAGGGGCCATGGTCTAGAAGGAGCCGTCATCGAGGAGAACGAGATGGCGCCGGCCAGTGCAGACAAGGCAGATAACCATGGTTCAACCAACGGCTCGAGTGAGGTATGTACAGTACCAAGCGCGCGACATCCTCGATTCCCCGAGATCCCAGGGACAAGATGTCAACTATTTTTTATATGCTGACAATCGCTATGGGAATGTCGATAAATAAAAGCCTGCTGCTATACCTAAACCTCGTCTCCCCCAAGTCAATTTGGCCATTGTGGGTGCACAAGGCGTGGGAAAGTCCACGTTTGTGCAGCGCGCATTGGACCTCAAACAGCCTCCCATATCACGCTCCTCAATGAAAAAAATGTCTTTGGATGGAACCATCTATCTCGTACGACTGCTTGAAATCGCGAACCACCAAATTTCATTTGATGAAAACGGTCGAATCATCTGGCCTAAATTTATAGGGGAGCAGGAATTACCCATAATAGACGGCGTTCTAGTTCTTTTTGATTCATATGACCCGAGGAGCGTGGTCCAGTTTCCTCGACTATTTAGTAAGTGGGAATTTTCTTCAAACGCTGCCAGCAGATAAAATACATATACATTTCTATGATTTCGGACCCGCAACATATTGTTTATGGCTATTTCTTGGCCGCCTCCAGGCAGCTACGAATTACACGAGGGAGCTGACAACTAATAATGATTTACCCTTGATAGGTGCATTGCCAAAAGCTACAATACCTTTTATTGTCGTGGCGTGTAGATGCGAGGGCCAAGTTCCATCTTCCCGGATAGACCCTGCCACTTATGATCAGGCGCGTCGAGTGCTCGGCGGCATCGAGGTTCATCAAACGTATTCAGAGGCCCCAGATTCGCAAAAGAAATGCATTTCCAACATCCTCAGGGCTATAATAGCTCGAATGGCTGGTAAGGATTTTCTGGTGGCTGTATTCCCCACCTTGTCATTGCTGCATCCATACAGCAGCAATTATTTCCCTTGCCCCCCATGTCCACCCATTTTTCTTTTTATCCCGACCATTTCCCGCCGTTAGGCATATTTTCTTTTTTTTCTTTCTTTCATTATTTTTGATTATTATTTACCCGTCAAAAGCCCTTTCGTGAGAAACGCATGATTTCTTTTCCCTGTCAGAGCCAAACACGTAACCGGTTGGTTGTTTTATAAGTTTCGCACCAGATGATTTTCCCTGTTCTGTGACGCTAGTGTCCCTCCCGCTTTTTCCCCACTGTTCTTAGTTCTCCTATTTTTACGGCCTGAGACTCGCGTAGTCTCCGCTGGCTGGACAGACTTGCAACACACACTGCTCTTGCTATCACCACCACCTATGGGCTCGCCGTGCGTCGTCAATGAATCAGGCCTAACCTTGTTTATTTCTTATTTTGATTACTTCTCCTTTTTTCTGATTGTTAGACCGCCAATCGAACAAACAATGCTGTTCTGATTTTGCGACTTGAACTGGCTTTGCGTGCTGCTGATGCTAACGTGCACTTTATAGATGTAGCCAGTCTACAACCTTCACCAATTCCTCTAACACACTCTACCTCGTCCAGTCGAACCTCCTCTCGTCGTCCAATTCTTTCCCAAAACCGACAACATATTCGTGCTAGTTCCGAAAACCCCAAATCCACGGTAGCGAATCCGCCCTCCGCTGATCACAGCAAACTTCAAACCCAGAACTCTGTAACCGATTCAAAGCTGGCGCCCAATGCTCAAGGATCGAGAAATGTTCGAAGTAATTCGCAGCCTGTGCCTCCTAGAACTCCTCCTGGGAACAGGTTGAACCGAGGGGAAACTCTAGGAACAAGCACCGTCACCGAGGAGATAACATCGAATAAAGGTCCATATCAGCGCTTGCAGACATCCTGGCGACACAGTGGTAGCTCGGACGCTTTCAGCAGCTTCTTGGATATGGAGGATGACGGTGACGATCCAAAGGGAACTGGTCCTCCTTCCAGCCCCGATACTGGCAAGGACAAACAAACCGATTCAGGCTCGACATTCGATGAGCTTGTGGATCGCCTTTTAGCGCCGCCCATGTCAAAGCAAGACGCCAAATTTGTCAGTATATTCCTGTGTCTGTATCGAAAATTTGCCACGCCCGCTAAACTCCTCTCGGCCTTACTCTCTCGCTTCGAAAATATTGGATCAGCACCGACTCCGTTGTTGATGCGGCATGCAGATCACCTAAGACTGCTCAGCATCATGTCGCAATGGGTGTCGGAATATCCTGGCGATTTTGCCGGGTCAAAAACACGAAAGCGTTTAACTGATTTTATAGCCTCGCTGGAGAAGCATTTTGTTTTCGCGTTCGCAGCAAAGGAGATGAACTCTTTTCTCGAAAAATTTGTGGAGGATGATGATTTAGGGTGGGCTTACGAAGATGATAATAATAGCTCCGAAAACGTCGAAACCTTTCTAGACACATCTGTCCAAAGCTCGCCAGCAACGTTCGTTGCACGATCCTCTGACGAGAACATGCACAATATGAGTGCATTGGATCTAAGCGATGAAAATCAGGAGCTCGCCTCAAACTTCTCCAATCTTTCTACTACATCGAGCTTTTATAGATCGGGTAGCATATCGAGTCAATCATTCTTGACACTCTTGAGCGTGGAATCTGCCCAACAAGAAGCCCAACGGCTAGAGTTATCTCCAAGAAATGTTCTGTCGAAGGAACAATGGAAAACCTTCATGGAGATACCTGAAGATGAATTTGCGCGCGAGGTGACACGCATCGACTGGGTCATGTTTAGTTCGTTTAGACCGCGGGAACTCGTCCGGCACGTAAGCATATCTGCAGATGACAGGGCCTCAGCAAAAGGGTTGTGTAATGTCAATAGGATGATTGACGAGTTCAATCACTTGGCATTATTTGTCGCAAGCATGGTATTGTTTAGAGACAAACCCAAACATCGGGCGCAAGCACTGGAAAAGTTCATGAATATCGCAATGGTTAGTATTACCAGTATCCCCTACAAATATTTTATTATGTATTGTTTCCCATTAGCTGACTTCCCTCCTCGTCGCTTAGAAATTGCGCCAGTTAAATAATTATAACTCACTTGGAGCTGTTATCGCAGGGCTTAACGGGACCCCTGTCTTCCGGCTTACGCAAACTAGGGAGCTGGTATCCCCGACGGTTCAGAAGCAATTCATGAGCCTGGTTATTCTCATGGGCACGCAAAAAAGCCACTTCGCCTACCGCCTAGCTTGGGAGAACTCGTTTGCAGAAAAGATCCCATTCCTGCCGCTTCATCGACGTGACCTTGTATCAGCGGAAGAAGGCAACAAGACATTTATCGGCCCCAATAATGATCGCGTCAACTGGCGCAAATTTGAGATTATGGGTGACGTTGTTTTGGGCATACACAAAAGCCAAAGAACCCCTTTTCCTTGTTACACGAAAAGTGAAGATGTACAACGTCTTATTCTCGATACTAAATTTCCTGGAGATCAGGACGTAAGGCTTACCTTCTCTAGTTTTCATATTTTAATCATCACCCCGCTTTCCTTTCCTAGAGAGTAAAGCTAACTCTTCCGACTGTAGGAGCTTTATAACCGGAGCATGCAAGTTGAGCCATCGTCAGGAGCTGAGCCACCCCGCAAACGATTCGGGTGGCGTCGAGCTTGAATGTATTCGCCGGACTTGAATACTTCATTCATGAACACTTACGATCCATCATGTTGATAATGGCCCCCCCCTCCCCCTCCACATAGAGATGATACGGCCCAAACAAAATCCAAAAATACGAAGAGAGAGAAAAGGAGAAAACGAACGCAGTAACCGGAAACTACACCGGATCCCACTTTAATTGATCCCCGTTTCCAACACCTACATACGATGGGCACCGTTTATCGCATTTTCCGTTGGGGCGTGAGTACATTTATGATATGATTCCAAACAGAAAACCAGAAAACTAGAAAACCCCATCCCGTTTCTCTCCTCTATCCGCTCCGTCAATTGAACTCGCCGCACTGGAATTGGAAGATTCTATCTGTTGATTTTTTTCTCTTAACTTTTTTCCATCTCTTTTCTTTAAAAAAACTCTGATATCCAACGTCTCATATTATACCAAACATATATATATTATATGCGTTATGCATGTACATGTGACATATTTTCCTCGCATTATTTGACCCGTATATACCCGCATTGGTATAAACTGAAGCTGGCTTTTTTTGTGGCGTTTCCGTTTCCGCTTTTTGTGCTTATTTATTTCTTGGTTCTCTTCTATTTCCTGGATGGATGGGTGCGACACCACCCCCGTTTTCCACCATCGTCTCCCTCCCCTCTCAACCATTTTTAATACCTGTATTCTGCAGCAGTGTTGATAATTGGCTTGCTGGGGTTCTGAGGCATTCTGCAGCGGTGACCACAGCCCAGTCGTCGGAGGGGAGGGAATTCGATCGGTCATTTTTCGCCCACTCCTTCTTCTGGAAATGCACAAGTGTTTCTTGTTAAAAGAAGAATTTATACTAATCGTGTCGGCGCCCACCGACGGGTGGAAACGAAAGGCACGATTATGATGTTACGAGCGTTGATGGTCTTTGTTTCTTTCAACCTTTTTCTCTTTTAACCCTTGTTAACTTTACTTCTTGCCTTCACTTTCTGATGTTGATTTGTCTGTTGGAGGGAGTTTTCTGCGACCTGTTCCATTTTCATCTTTTGCTCCTTTTCTTTTTTTGCCATGTTCCATTTGTTGATCTGGTTTTTTTTTTGCTCATACCTAGCAGGATAGACTTTGTTGCAATTTTATGTATCTCTTTTTTTTATTTTATAATTTATTTAATGGATTGATTCGATTCATAAAGTGAATAAATTGCAATACGACGATGAAGACAGAATAATATTGAATAACTTTCCGGATACTTTTTTTCAAGTTGATAGTTTAATTGAGAAGAAATATTTCCACCCCACAACCAAGCTATATAACATGTCATCACCCTGAAGCGGAGTAAATGTTGGTTTAATTTCACCCACCGCCTTGCAACATCTACCATCCCATTGGAAGCTCTACCACTTCGTTTCTCGTCCCCTCCACTTTCTTTTCCCTAGGATAAACGAATATTCTCCTGTATATCGCTACGGAGCAGGAAAGAGGACTGGTTGTCTTGGGTGGCTGAATGCAGTCACGTGCCTTGTGGCCACCAGCGTCCGGATTACTAATGCATCATTACGTCATCCGGAAGTCGGCTTCATGAGGCTAAAAATAAAATAATTCCGGCTTTCATCCTCACGTCAACAGCAGAGCGCCATCTGATTGATATATAAAACCGTTTGCATAGATTATTATATGCAAGAATGGCGGCAAACACACTATCAAGATCCTTCACACGATCGATCTTACGATCACGGCCCGCCCGCCGCGTTTTGGTGCCTGCCCTGGGTGGCTGTGGCCCCGCTTGTGTCTCGAGCGTTCACACTCAAGCAGCAAAAATCCCAGTCCTTACCTCGTCGACGTCACGCCATAGACCAACTCTACATCCGCAACATCAGCCCACACGGCGGGGCACGCAGATAAATGGCGCCACGGGAGGTCGGTCGATCTTTATTCAGACGGATCCCACCCCGAATGCTGATGTGAGTGAGCAGCGTGGAACTTCTTGCTCTTCTCTCTCTTTTTTTTCCATTAACGGGTTTGAGCTTATGTGGCTTGAACAACATATTCCGTTGATGTAGAATTGGCAGGAGCGGAAAAATTGAAAGAAAAAGAGAAACTTTTGCGCTAACCTTTGCTTTTGTCCTATAGGCATTAAAATTCAACCCTAATCACCCCGTCCTCCCCGAAAACTTCCCAACCTCATTTGTAGAATACCTCTCGCCCCGCTCGACCCTCGCACCTCCTTACCCCTCTCCGCTAGCCGCAAAGCTCCTCAACGTCGATGGCGTATCAGCCGTATTCTACGGCCCGGATTTCATCACCATCACCAAAGCTGGCGACGCGAACTGGGCGCATATTAAACCTGAGGTGTTCAGCCTGATTACGGAAGCAGTAACTACGGGTGAACCGATTATCAATGTCGTGGAGGCGGGGGCTGGCGGTTCCCATCCAGAAGAAGATTCGCTGAGCTATAATGAGGATGATGATGAGGTTGTTGGCATGATTAAGGAGTTGCTGGAGACGAGAATCCGCCCTGCGATCCAGGAGGATGGAGGCGATATCGAGTACCGCGGCTTTGAAAATGGGGTCGTATCGTTGAAGCTGCGTGGTGCATGTCGAACGTGCGATTCAAGTACGGTGACGTTGAAGAACGGGATTGAGTCTATGTTGATGCATTATGTGAGTGGTATTTATTTCAAATGTCTTCATTCGCTCGCTTTGACCAGGGTTAGAGGAGGTTTCCTTAGCTTTATTTTTGGATATGGAAGCTAACCGTTATTCATAGATCGAGGAAGTAAAAGCGGTCAACCATGTCCTGGATCAGGAGGAAGAGGTCGGCTTGCACGAATTTGCAAAGTTCGAGGAAAAATTACGGCAACAGAAAGGGCCCCAAGCGACGGCATCGAGCAGTCTAGACGCGGTTGAGTAATCGGAATGACAAGCAATGCCTTATGCGTCCGTTTTGTTTCCCTCTCTTCCTGCACTACACTGTCTACGGCTTCTTGTCCAGATATTCCTGAGATTGATTCTCATCTCCCGCCCTCTACTCCTTCGAGATCTTGTTTTCAGTCTGCACATACCCTGGTGTATACAGTCTATACATCCACTGCCTCGCGTTTGCATATCTTCATCAGGCTATGTTTTACTTATCCCGACTTCTTTTTTTTTTTTTTTCCCCTCCTGCTATTCATGTACAACAAATATAAGAGCCTACGTCATACTGGATTAAACGATATTATCTATTTTATTCAACTGTGAACGGTCTCTTTCAGTGAATGGTGTCCCGTTTACTACCCTGGAGCCGAGCCTACTTTAGGTAGTTATCCAAGACAAATGGACTAACTAGCAAGGGCGTCCATTCGCCATCTACAAAACTTCCATGGACCTCCTTGCAGGGCTTGGGTTTTGACGCTCGTAAGTAAGGCTTGCCCTTGAAATCCAGGACTTTATCAAACGGCAGCCCAAGTGTTTGCCTTTGGTATATATTTATGCCGATACTCGCAGCCTCGACATTCATGCTCGCGAGGATAGCGCATTGTTGAAATCGTTGGTTCGGAGGCTGCCGGTCGAACATCCGTCATAGCGGGAATACAACACACGCCTACGGAATCAAGCCACGCAATCTTTTTTGGGATTAATGAGATGGACCGGTTTTTCTACAGCCAATGTCTAACAAGCCGGCAGGGCAAAATATGTACCAAAAATAAATAAATAAATAAATACTCTGGAGATATTCCAAACAATTTCGGCCTTTGATAACCCATTCGACGATCTCTTTCCCTTCAATCAAGTCGTAAATTGGAACATTTGTCATGTCCCAGCGGCCATTGTCATGGAAACGACGTTGGCCTTTTCTTCCGTTGATAATACTCCACCACCTCGGTGTGCATCTTCTCCCACTCAGCAGCAATGTCACTTAAACCCCCGGCCTTTTCCAGAGCCTCTTGAACCCATGAGACTCCATTCCACCTCGCTTTATTTGGCCGCACGGGGATGCCGCTTAGAATCTTGAGCAAGCTATCTATATCGTCGACTTCACGGACTCTGACACAGAGACGTTGGGTCGTGGAACAGGCAAGTGCGAAATTGCGTGTGTCCCTGTACCATTTATAACGGCCACACTCTGGTTTACCTCGGGCTGTGTGGCATTGGACACTCCTAATATCTTCCATTTTCTCTATCTGGACCAACAAGGAAAGCCCAGCGGAAGTTGGATCGGATGGGACATCGGTTTTTGATCATCATATGGAGGCGGAATTTCTACAACTCACCTGTCCTCTTTGCCTAGAATATCTTTAGGAGCACCGAGTCTTCCATGGATAGAAATATAAAGATGGCCTTCGTTGTATTTAAGTTTAACAGGCGGCGGTGTTGCGGCGTCCGTGACAGTAAACTGGGCTTGACTACCATCGCACTGGTCATGGTTCGCGTGTGGGATCCATATTTTCGTGAGGGGTGTGTGATGTGAACTGAATCACAACTCATCTCTGTCACTCTGTCCCTTCTCTCGGTATATAAACCATCCAAGGACTGCTTGATCCGTGGGTCCTGTCCGGACGATGCATTTTGCGGTGATGGTTGCCTCCCTCTGGACATTGCATGTTGGATCAGTCCTAGCTGTGCAGATTTATCCAGCTCGATAGTGACATACTGCATGAAAATTGAGAGGTGTCAGTAAATATTATAACCCGGTTTAAGCAGATTGTATGCAAGTCGAGGGTTCGGATGGAGCCCGTTGTTAGATACTTGTTAGATCCGAGCTGGAGGCCATCGCTCTTAAACCCCTATCTTAAAATCTACTTCTTTTCCTTCATATTTTCGTGTTGTGTGTACGGATCAATTTTATAACCATATTTCAGTTAATTGTTCGAACAGATAGAAAACATGTAAAAGTATGGGGATCTAATAACAATGAACGGGTCAGTTTCCGGCAGTAGCAAACTACGCGTATAATATTTGTTGGATTCCATATTTTGAAACATATAAAAGGAGCTGTTGGCATCGCCCACCAAAGATGATGGTCCCAAGTCCCACACGGGAGCAAACTTACAGAATTCCCATGAATTCCCATTTATGTAGATGGATACCGGTATGCAAGTTTGGTTTGCTCCAAGGGATCCGCCAATAATGACATGCATCAAACCCTACTCTCCGCTCTGCCCTTGTCCCGCCGCCACGCGTCCTCCCACTTCCCTTCTCACCTCTCTTGAAAGGAAAGGAAGGGGAAAAAAAAGAACATTCCATTAATAACCTCTGAAGGATTGCATTACGCACGCAAATACCTGGTACACAAAACTACACACTTTAAACGTTTCTCCGCAACCGTACAGCTCAAAAATTTACTGTCAAACTTGTGGGTCGCACACTGTATGGCAGAAAGAAAGAAAAAAAAATAAACAAAAATCCTGAAGCAGCAAAATAAGAGAGCGAGAAATCTATCTTATCGAATAAGACTCGCAGGAGGCCGGCAAATCCTGAAACCAATGTTCTAGTAGGCCCAGTCCTTTCTCTTTGGAGCGGGGGCGGCCCCTTTTGCCCCCACCATGATAGGGCATAGGGCGCGGGGTTGGCGGTGGCGGGAGACAAAGGGAGGGGATGTGGGAGATGGCTTAACTTGGGTATTGAGGCTTGTGCTATATTAAAGGTAGGGGAGGAGGATTTAACGGATCAGGTTGTTGCCGATGTTGATGCCAATGTTTGATGTTGATGGTGAAGCATTTCCTGAAAAATATGGTGGAAAATACCAGATTTTTATTTTTATTTTTTTATGTGGCATTTTTCATTTCGTGTTGCGCAATATGTTTGCGCGTCCCTTAGTATGGATTGACTGAATATTGCAAGCTTTTGCCATCATCGTCACTCTGGTGTTCTTTTTCCTTGTATGAATATCATCTGTTGCATGGGTACCAGTGCTCTGCGAGCCATCTCGTTTTGCTTGCCCCTCCCTAGCTGAGGAGCTACAGAGGGGCTACGATCTACCTGCACCTTACTCCGTACTTACTCTTTCTTCGTGGCAAGGGCAAAAGAAAAAGAAGAAAAAACCTAGGAAAATATCGAGTCCAATCGAAAGCACGCGTCCGCGGACTTCCCCCAGGAAAGTGAGAAGAGGTAGAGAGGGTTGAGAATTCCATGAACCTGGGCCATGCCATGTTAGCGTGCAAAGTAGCGCGCACATATAGCCTTCCTAGCCGGGGATATATGAACGAGGGATGGATATTCCGTGGACGCTCGAAAGCCCACTAATTTCCCTCGATAGTACGCTGACGCAGGCCTATCACATAGCAAGAAAAGGGGATGGGGCCCTTGTCACAGACTCAAGGGCGTTTTTTGAAAGCGATGCAGGACTGCGCCAAGCGGTACTTCAGGTAGAATGAGAAATAGCTCTGGCTTGATTCTGATCATGGGGAAAGGGTTTGATATTATTTTGGCGTAGGCCATGCTGGTTTAAAACTGCGGGGTGCAAGAGATTTGCGTTCCTTGAATTCTTGACACTTCCCTGCTTCTTATTTCCTGCGTGTTTTGCGCCCTCTCTGCCCTTGGTCAAACGGTCAAGCATTTTCTGGACACATCCACTATCTCACCTTGTTTTTTTGAGTTCTTTTCGTTCATTCTTTCCCCCTGATAGGTTGGACATGCCATAAGTAGTACTTTGTCGTTCTCAGCTATTAAAAATATTCATTGGCTTTCAATTTTGGCCCTACTTTCTCCGTTTCTGTTGTGTGGTTTCTGTGTGATCTGCTGCAAGGCGTTGATTCGTCGATTGCCAAGTGGGAAGAAGTTGAAATATTCAGCAAAATCTGGACTCTGTGGGCAGATCTTGTAGCCATTACCTGGGGAATGAGCTTTTTCTTTCTTCAGGGGTTGTGGACAGTAGGTAGTGACGAAGAGCTGCATGGACTTTCTGAGGGATGTCCACACTCCAAAAAAGAGTAGTTCCTCTATTGGGCCACCAACAAAACATCAGATGGACATCTGGACACGAGGGGATATTCATTAGATACGAGGATGAAATTCTCGAGTTCGTTGAAGCATCATCATCGTCCGATAATTAGAATCAGTGGCCATTCATTAACGATATTACGAAACGGGTAGAACTGAGGGCCGAGCTGCAGTCATCGGCGTTTCAAAAACATCGTTAACTCCTGAGTGCCCATCCGCACGGACTTAGACCACCCGTTACTGGCGATCAAATCGGTTGATGCGGAGGCCTTGACTGGAGGGAAACCCCCTTGGGCTTTCGGGGATCTTCGGGCGAAAAACAACGGGCCAGATCAGCGATCACCATCGAGTCCGTGTGTCATCTCTATCTTGGTTTTACATTCTTTTTCTTTTTTCGATGTTGCCATGTGTGTCTGTAATGTATGTAACTGCAGTATCCGTGTGCTGTGTTTGGGCCCTAAGAAACGAGTGGGTTTGTACGGAGTATTGGCCTGGGTGTATAAAACACATTGGTTTGAGGTCTGTGCTTTGGTATTATTACTGGCTGCTCCCTAGTCAAAAAATTTTAGGTGCCGAGAAAGCCAAGGATGTTGCGGAAAAAACAACCTTGGAAGTCATCTGCAAATGCTAGTAATTTAACTGGTAAAGACGTTACAGGCTTGACAAACAAAATAATTTCATGCAGTAGAGCGCCCTTGTGTCGCCCATTATGCTTCTAAGTGAGTTGATCAGACAACTAATAGGCCCCAAATATAACCCCCCTAATATGGAGATCGCGGTCCCATGGCAATTTGTTCCCGGTATTGGTATTTCGATAGAGATTTCTAGTTGTGTCCCAAGCGCTTTAAGTTCCAAAAATGCAACCTTTTAACTCCTCTTTGTGTCGGTTGTGTCGAGCCAAGCCCATTACACCATGGCTGTGGGCCGGGGTCCTGGAGGATCAACCCTCAACCTTCAACCCTTCAACCTAGATTGGTATGGTAAACATGAGCTGCCCCTCCTCTGGCGCCAACCTTTACTCTCCGCTGACGCTCACTTGTCGTTATGTTCTTTGACTTGGGGTCGAGGCGATCTCGAAATTATTGCATTTCTGCATTGCTCCGAAAAGCTAGGTCTGTCTCAACGCAGACTGTGAAAAGCGGAGACTGGTGGTGATGCTTGGTACCTGCTCACAGACAGGACAGCAGGTGGAGAAGTTAAATAAAGAGGTTTGTTAAGGCAGCTATACTAAAGTGCATTTGATTGGAAAAATGGGTTGGAGCTCGGGGTTGGAATCTCGGCTTGCCTTTTCCATGGTTAAAACTGTCCCAAGGACGAGTTAAAATAAAAGAAACGAGGGGATCTCGTTGCTGTTACTAAAAGGTTCTCTACAGCTGCCCTTTTAGCACTGATTTGTGCTGGATGTTGGGTTTCCAATCAAAAGCCCCGGACTCGCACCGGGGAAAGTCTATTATTCGCGGGGTTCTTGGGGTTGGCTGGGCTTGAGAACGAAAACGCTGATGGATATGGTTAGATACCGACATCATTCCACCAAGATCCGGCACAGGTGAATAATAGTTCCAAGGATGCTTGAGCATTTGCGGGGAACGGATGAACATCTCTTGTCAAACCTCCTTTGTCCAGCGGCCGCCGGTTATTACGGTGCCTCCTCTCACTTTATCCAGCCTGCTAAGGAGCCAGGATAATGCCCACCAGGCAAGACAATCCCCACTACTCCAAGCCAAACGATGCGAAATGACTGCATATCGTCCTCCTGCTTGCATGCAGTGTTCGCTTGTGCCATCTTGTGCCTAGACAGTCTAAAAACACTCACCCATCAACAAATAGAGGGGCTAGTGAAGAGGTCCGCTTGTTCCATTTCTCCATTACCCACACTCGAAGACATGTTTTTGAGGTTCTTTAACAGAAAACCGTCCCCGCTAATATTAGAGCAACAGAACTCACAGAGCCTTGAATTATGGAGATATTATACGTTATGATTCATTTCTTACCTGGCGTCTCATTGTTTCAACTTGCCAATGGATGGCGATAGAGATGGATGGGCTGGTTGAACCCAAGCCACGCTTTCTCCGCATTCTTCCCATCAAGATTTGATCCCAAGCCTTTTTGATCGACTTGCTCTTGCTTTTAGCTGTCAGTGTCAAGAGTCTCTTTTGATTTTTTGTTAGTGTTTGGCTTTTGTGGCTCCCCTCCACTTCCTCTCTTCCTTCTTGGGCCTGGCTTGACATCAAAATCTAACCCAAGAATTAGAATTGGGAGAAAGTCCGCAAGTAAAAGGAGCTAAATTTGCCTACGACTTAACAAAACTGATCATTTTCAATCCTTGCGACTGCTGCGAGGCCCTGTGGCCTTCTGGTCTGGATGTTTGCAGGTACAGGTACAGACTAAGCGTCCACAACCAAGCGTCTAGAAATCGATTTCTCTTAAACATTCTATCCAGCCAACCCACGGTAGATGCATATTAGACACAGACCATACTTTGGTATTTATATTTCCCTTCCTCTTCTTCTTCTTGTTTCTCGTTGCCTACTCCTAGAACTGTAAGAATAACCCCGTACTTGGAGACGACACAAGGAAGAGAAGGAGAAAAAAATGGAATTGGTTGTGATGGTGCCAAAACTCCCTGCTAGCTCAAGAGGGCCCAAACAAGAATTGCTCCTCATCTGGATCTTGTAGGCAGACCTGTCATATCGAGTTAGTACTTGGTTGAGGAGTGAGTGACGGTTAAATGACGGTTGGCTGTTTTACAGCTGCCTGCTGTGTCCCTGAGAACACAGCCAAATGGTAAAACATCTATCTGCTTTTGAATTGAACCGCAACAAGGAATATAGTTTTACATTTCCCTGTCTGCTCTGTAGTTTATTTGATTGTCAGTTCACAAGTCCGCCCAAGCAAAAGCTAGTCCTCAAACTCTCTTCTCCAGCAACTCAACTAACTCTTATAAACCTAAACTACTGCCGCTGCTACGGCGAGCCTTAGCCACATTCTACGACGGTTTCCAGGCCCTTTTAGACTCTTCTTCGCCTCTGCCGCTCTCCAGTCTCCATCCAGTCCCATCCAGTCCCATCCAGTCCCATCGCCAGCTCTCCTTTCTCCGCAAACTTTAGCACGGATCCGCCCCCCCCCCCCCCCCCAGACGACGTAGCTGTTTCTGCCACAGGAGCCTCAGTTCGCTGGTCACGTTGGACTCTATCCAAACTTTTCCTCTTCCTTGAACCCTCTCCCAGAGTTCCCGCCACCCCTGCGTTTCTCGCTTCCCCCCCAAATGCCCCCATCTTCCCCTTCCATCGTCATCAATTGTTTTTGCGACCGATCTATCAACTGAGCGCTGTCAGGTTCGATCTCGACGATGCGTCTGACTTAATACCCGTTGAATGGCTTGTTGGCGGCATATCCTCCTCCTAAATACTATAGACGTCCGTCCCCATCACTCCACTCCCACAGTCCGCATCGCGACCCGTGCTTGATCTTCCTCCCCCCACCAGAAGCAGAAGCTTTCTTCTCCCTCCTCGCTATCCGACCACACACGACCTCCTCACTCTATACACTTACAATACAACCTGCGAAGAAACAGACGTACTTGAGGAACTAAAAGAAAGGATTACACCAAGAGTTCACATTAGCTGCGCTCTAAAGAAGAAGTAAAAAAATACTTGTCACCAGTGGGAAAAGCGTTGGTTTCCGCCTCCCTTGTCCTGGATATACCACCAGAGTCGCCACTCAACCCTTCTCTGGCCGGAAAAGCCGCATATTTACCTTCGACGCACTGAAGCCTGGCCGCTTCAACTTAGCCTTTGACGTATTTTGTTTCTGAGGGAATTGATTGATTGTTGAATATCTCCTCGCCGTTTTCTCCGTGCAGTGGGCTACAATAATAAAACGACAGCCAAATCCTTAAGTGGTGAGTATGACTGCACGATGCTTTTTGACCCGCTTTCTTTCTTCCGGCCGAAGATGCCTCTTTAAAATTAGCATGCAACACAGCTAACTGTTGGTAGATTCTTATAGATTGTTGTTACGCGACTACATCAGGAAACCTGCGATACCCATTTTTTCCCCTCTTTCGACTCTCGCATAGCCAGGGGATTACCTTGTTTGACGGTAAGCTCTGCTCCCTTTTCGCTCTTTTGTTATTCGGTATATGCGAGGTCCCCTTTCGCCACATGACGGATCCGCCGGAGTCGCGATTTTTTGCTGGCTGCCCCGTCTGTTCTCCCCATTGAAAAGGCTTAACACACCCGCCCAATGTATATGAACTACGTCATTGGGAAATCGTCGGCCTATCCACGATTTTGAGAATGTTATCAATTGGGTCGTCGCAATTCTCCCAACCGGTCAGTGCCGTTTGAGGACTGACTGTTTCCTCCAATCTTGGAGGTGAAATTTGATTCGCTCCGCCTCGCCCGACGTTGATGCTGTTCTCACCTTCGGTCCAATGCGCTCCATACAATGACAATAACCCTTACTTAATTGTTTGGCTATGAAATCGTCCCTTTAAATGGAGATGCGCGGTTTCCCCTCGATTGAATAACTGTTTCTGCTGACCCAGTCGATTCTGGGGGGAACTTCGCTTTGCTGCTGTTTCCTGAACCTTGGGGGGGTTCTTTTTTATGATGGATGGCAGGCTTTGAATGCTTTCTTGGAACTATTATGTGAATGTAATGGCTGACTCTTATACTAATCATCCTGATGATATTAGGCTCTCGATTTTCAGCTATTGCTCTGTGTTTGATCCACTGGCTAATAGTCATTCACCTCGTTTGGCCCCTTTTTGCGGTAACAACACTACGCAATAAATCAGGCGACCCTCGGTCGATGTGCCTGCCTCAACACATCTAGTGTCATTGATTGCGTGACCGCGCGTTATCACCGCAGGCCTGCTCAACAGCAGAGCTGTGATTACAGGCCACTTATTGGTTAAGGAGCTGTGTAAGTTTTTTTTTTTTGCGCTTATCCCCATCATACACCTCGTGGATTTCGTGGATCTGGATTCACGGCCAGTGGGCTTCACAGCTTGCGAGCCGAGTCCCTTTTGCTCAGTCTCCCTGATATCACTCGATGCACCCCAGATATCTTTGCAATTTCCAAGGCACTCTTACCTTACTAACGACTCCACATCATATCTGTGTAGGAGCATAGGTTTACTTCAACAGCCAATCGCGACTTAAAGAGAGCAGCGTTTTTTTCCACATCTTGGGCCTAAACTTCTGTCTTGATTCTAAAGACATACAGCGATCATGGCTTCATCAAGCAGGAGCACGTCAAGTAAAAGTACGACCCCTGCAGCAAAGAGCCCACATCCTCCATACCCGCCTCCTGGCAATAACGCTTCTATCTTGCTTGAGAAATCCCGTCCCGGGGTTCGGAGGTCAACCCCTGATTCGGAGGCTTTGGCTTCTTCTGAGGATGAAGACCACCACCATGGTCAACCCCCAGCTGCTCCCGTAGCTAAACCCATGCGGCGCACATCATGGCTCAACGAGGTTCCGACTACGTTGGCTCGGAAAGCCTCACTACCAACAAGCTCCTCCTTCTCGTCCGCAAATTCTAACCCTACAACCCCAGCCGCTGACCAAACTCCATGGGGAGGAGCGACTAGCCCGGGGCTTAACGCCCCACTTAGCTGGGGATCAGCCGGAACCGGGTCTTTTCCGTGGGGAACCGCCATCTGGAACTCAGAAACGCGCAAAGAACCTCCATCAAGGTTGACAGAAGTTCTTCAGTCACCAACCTCCACGAAGATGCCGCCTTCCGCATCCGCCAACAACGGTGATGATATTCTTAACCCGCTAGCAAGAGCAATATCTGGGGATTCCAACATCCCATTTTCGATCCCTCTCCATCCTACACCCAAGACATATCGCTCCCAGTCGTATTCTGTTGGTCAGCTAGATACAGAACAAGCCACACTGCCACCTAATAACGGCGCGATTGCTACTCCAACAACACGCAGAGGTACCGGTGCGTCATTATCTTCAATCCAGCGCCGTTCTTCTAGACCAAGCATGCTTGGAGAACTAGGACATGACCCTGCCACCCTTGGACGTGTTCGTGAGGACGAGGACGATAGCAACGCGAATGGCGCTGAAGGCGGATATAACTGGTCCTCTTTGAACCAGGCACGTCGGATTGAACAGCTTTCTTTGGAAAACGCGATTTTACGTCAAGCTGCATCGGGCCAGCTCGACAACTCTCGATTCCGCGATCGTGCTATGTCTTCAGCTTCTGCAACGAGTGGATTCTCCATTGCTCAGAGCCACAACCCGCATCGTCTTCCTGGAAGTGTTCCAGAGGAGGGTGATTTGGCAGTCGAGGATTTGGACGAACTGGGAGAGATTCCCCCCGGTTATAACAATACCCGGAGCAATGGTCGGAGAAGGCTCAGTGAACATTCAGCAAATCTTGAAAAACAATTGCCGACATTTAGCTCTTTGGAGAACCGTACTCTTGAAAACATTAAAAAGGCCCACTGGCAAACCTCCCTTGGCTTTGGTGGAATGCCTGAAGGACCTCAGAGTCGTCGCCATTCTTTCGCTGATATCCCGATGAGACATCCGTCTATTAGCTCTTCTGCTGATTCCCACCAACCAGTTATTGGCTCAGCCACTTCGATGGGTAATCGAGAAGATGGTTTCACTAATTTTGCCGATGGAGGGATTACTGCTTCTCCCGCGGATAGCAACCGTGAGTATTTCCAATTTCGTTTGAGTCACCGTTATTCAGGACATGCAATAGAACAGCAACGTTTACAAGCCCGACTACATGCAGCTTCTTACTTCCCCGGGCACGATAACCCCCTTCGTGTCTCCGATAATATCCCTGCCTCCGGGATACCCACAGCGCTCCACCAAGCATATGTTATGCCCAACGCCTTTGGTCGTCAACACTCGAATTTGGCCCACGCCCACCCGAACCAACAGCTTTTCATTGTCACATTCAAATGCTGTAGGGCGGACGTCTTCTATATCCAGGAGGATACTGGGCTGCAGGTGAAAACCGGTGATCTTGTCATTGTTGAAGCAGATCGTGGTACTGATCTTGGCACGGTTGCTGATGCAAACGTAACCTGGGCGAGAGCTCGCGAACTTAAAGAATACTATGCAGAAGAGCATTACAAGTGTCTTATGATGTTCTCCCGCCAAAGCCAGTCGGGCGTGCCAAATGCCGTGAACCCAAACAGTGCCTCTTCAAACTTGAATGGAGCTCCTGGTAGTGCGGTGGGTGGTATGGGACCACAGGGCCAGCACGGAATGCAAGAACCCCAAGGCGGAGATATTAAGCCGAAGCTGATCAAGCGGCTTGCTCAAAACCACGAAATCCAGACCCTTCGAGAAAAGGAAGGAAATGAAGCCAAAGCTAAGCGTGTTTGCCAGCAGAAAGTAGCCGAACACCGGCTGAATATGGAAATCCTTGATGCCGAGTTCCAAATGTAAGTTCAATTTCAGGCACATTTTTGAGGGTGTGATTCCAGAAAAGAAGTTCAATTAACTGACCACATTGTTCATATAGGGACTGGAAAAAGCTTACCTTTTATTATTTCGCTGACACCTACATCAATTTCAACTCTCTCGTCACGGATCTATTCAAAATCTACAAGACCAGAATCTGGATGTCGGCTATTAATCCAGCATCGTTTGTTACACCTACGGCTGGGCTTCACCCCCCTGGCGGATTAGGGTTCAGTCAAGAAGGTCATCCAGATCGACGTCGGCCGCATGACTTCAAACCATTTACCTCCAGTGTCGGCCAGGGGGTGGCTTCCACAGGAGGATTTTCAGAAGCTGCTGCTAGAGATACCACAGGTAACCTTCGGAGCCAGTATATGGACCCTTACCAGGCATTTGCGCCTGGCAGACAACATGATTTGGGGGCACCCGGTTTTTCACAAGGCGTGCAGCCCCAAACAGATCCATTTTCTTCCTTTCAACCGTCTAACTACGGGACGGAGGACCCGAATTTACCTGACTTTCATAACGCGGCTGGGTTAGGGGCCGTCGGTCGCCAAACCCATCCCACCCACGGCGACTGGATGAACCGCTTCCAAGGTCTTTCACTCGGTTCTTGATATGCTTGTTTATACCCAGACGTTTTCTATGTGGCATAATATATTGCATTCATTTCAAATCTCATGCTATCACGGCATCATACTCCAATACCCCCAATCGCCTTAGTCGCCATCGACTTTTCTTTTCGACCTTTCCTAATTAAAGCCGGCGTTCCTTTTTTTGGCGTTCCGTACTACCGTGCTAGATTTTCTTTATGCCAAAATCGATCCAGAGATCAGGAATGATTTTTATGCCGGCGTGCAACACCACCATTCTCAAGAAACTTGCTTCTCAAATAGACTATCCCCAACTCACGAATAATGGATCCCGTTCGTTTTGCCATGATTGCTCCGAGAATCGTTTTATAATAGCGCTGGGAGTGCCACCGTACTTCTTGGGTTATGAGCGAGTGGGCCATACCCGCTTTCGCGATTATCTTTGTCACCGTTTGTTTTTACTATGATTTTACCTCCCTTTTGCTTATACTTGCACTTTTCTCACTTGCTTAGCGTACAAGGACATAAACATCTTACAAGTTTACGAACAGGCGGGTAAAAGGAAAATTATCAGGATACCAAATCGCACTTCAATCCACCTGAAGATCGGCCCTTGCCCGCTCGTTCTCTGGATTTTTCTCAATTCGTTGCAATCTTGTTTCGGTTTCTTTTCTTCAGTTCAGTCCGCATTTTTTTCCTTCCCGCGTATAGTTTTATTTTAGTTTCTTTATTTTCTTCCTTTTTTTAAAAGTGAGGAGAGGCCAAAGATTTCAAGTGAGCACTTCCCGTTACTTTACTTCCACCTCCTTTTTTCGGCTGGGCTACATCAGAAAATATACAGAAGATCGATGTGCAAATCAAAGATTGTAAGAGTGGAAATTGGAGAATATTGGGAATTTGGGAATTTTATACTGGATAGGGAGGATTTTTGTTTTGCTACCCGTTCAAATAATTAGTTTTCTTTCCTCTTTTCCTCCCCTGTGCCCGATTTTCATTTTGATCTCGTCTTCTATATACGCCCCTCGCTCGTGATATGACGGATTGGAAAACGGAACCATTGTGTCCCCTGATGATTTCGATCACTCTGAGCACCATCAGCAACCGTGCCCACCGCGCTTGCCTCACAAGTACAATACCTTTTCCTTTCCGCGAAGTTGTCCAGCTTTTGCACTCGGTTTTCCTCGCCTCTCCTCTCCACCTTTTCCAGTTGATATAAATCTTGCGAGACTTCATTATAGCTTCCCCCGCTTTCTACTATACTCCGTACTCTCCTCATACCAATTTCTGCCTGATGTTTTTCTTTCTCTCTTTCTTTTTTTCCTTTCTCTTTTCTTTTCTTTTGCGTTAAGTAGGTTGCATTATTGTTACTTTTTTGTTCTTTTAGTGCTGCTGCCATAGCTACTGGTGCATTCTGGAGCGAAAGGAACAAGAGAGAAATGTTTTGAGCTTAATTCTTGTTTTTTTTTTCTTTTCTTTCTTTCTTTCTTTTTTTTTTTTTGGTTGTTTTCTACATTTCTTTCATGCCGTTTACTGCTTTCCTTTTTTTTTCCCCAAATTGCGCTCTGGAGACTGGGAATTGGGTGTGTGGGAATTGGGATATAAACCTTTTTCTTCTGTTTTCCCTCATATCTTAAACGTTATAGTTTGACTGGCCTTCGCTATATATATATTTCAGGTCACCTACTTTCTTTCATAATACAGAAGAAACTCTTGCACGAATCTTGCCTTTTGTGATTTTCTTTGTCTTTTCTCTTCCTTTTTCATTTCCCTCCTTTCGCGTTCAATTTGAGAGGCTTATATATTTAATTGTTAGTAACTTTTTCAGTTACTTGGGAGTTTCCCTTTCGTTTCGTTTCCCCTCCTTCTCAATTTATTTTATTTTATGTTTTGTTTATTTTTATTTTTATATTTTGATAATTTTTATTTTTGGATGTAGATGACGGAATACAGAGATGGACAAGTATAGATCCAGGTAAAGCGGGAAAGAGAAACACAAGAGGGAAATGGAAAGAGGATGGGATTTATTTTAAGACCGATATATAGCATTGTTCGTTTCTTTAATGCTCTTCTTGTGTCCGCCTTTATGCTACGACATTTGTTCATGATCACATGGTAACACATGACCCCGCCCCTTAACTACAGACGTAGGGGGTAGAGTAGATAAGTGCATATATTCTCTCCTACCTAGATACCGTATCCCATTATCCCCATCTCGCATCTCCTCCATTTGGTCTACCCCGTAGACGGACGTCAATTGATTGAATCTTGATAAGTTCTGAAATAGCATCGAAGAGCGACAAAAAAGACACCGAAATATTGACTAAGGGTCACCTTCGTGGAATATGCCTCGTTCTAGAAAAAGAGCTGGTGAGATAACTACCTCGTTTGTATTCCTTTCATGAACAATGTGTTGTGCAAGTACAATTTAACGACTAGAGAAGCAGCATCAGCGGCTCCGGCGAGCGCAACCATCAGTCAAGGGAAGCGCAAGAGGATGCGGGTTGATGCTGGGCCTGGGCCTCGAGGGAGGATAAACACGCGTTCATCCATGGGAGAACGCGAAGAAAGCTCGGAATATGCTGGCGATGCAGATCAGTCTGTTGATGAAGATGCGAATGGGGGTATGAACCTGGACGGGACTGAGGATGAGGGTGACAACGATGAAGATGACGATGACGATAAGGAAGCGGAGCTTACTAGGTAAGATATCAAATGGGCGCTAAATAAAGAGCTTCTACGCATTTGAGTTAAGCAGGTCCCTACTTAGCCAGGCCAAATGCTGACTTGGTAAACAGGAAGGCTCTGAGAGACCTGCAGGTCGTAATGGAGCGTACTGAGAAGAGGGATAATTACGTCAAAGAATTTGAAAAGTGCATTGGTGAGGAGGAAAGGAGGCTTCTAGGGCTTGTAGAGGCAGGAATCAAGGAGAGGTTTGTTTCCAAATCCCTTTACGTTTCCCCTTTGTCCATAAGAAAAAGGAAAATTTATCCCTCGCCTCTGCTTTGTAGCTTCAATTCCTTGCTGGCCTGCTTGCTAACCGATATCTACGACCTGAAGAGAATCCGAGTCTGAAAAGTTCCGCTCCAGACTAATCCCCCTCATTAGTACCGCTCTAGCTCCGACGGGCCTGAAGACATCAGCAACAGCAGTGGCGTCCACAGCGGACGCTCAGAAGCTTGGCCTTGAAGATGTATCACCTGATAGACATCCATTGTACAACAGAAGCCAAGCCCTGCTTCAATACACCAAATCATTGGTTCAGGAATATGACAATCTCGCGGTATACATTTCCAACCTCGAATCGCCACCAGATCCAGCAGAAATGTGGGAACGAGATTACGCAGAGACTCGTCGGCTGATTGCCACTGGCGTCGAAGCCTCTCAAGCTGAAATTGACAGACTTTTGGCCCGTAAAGATGATGCTAGAAAGAGGGAGTCTAAAGAGAAAACCGCATTCAAGGGGAGAAAAGTCAAGACAAAAGTTTTTGAGAAGGATGAGCACGTTCAGACCATGCTGAAGATGGGAAAGAAAAAGGATACTTTGCAGAAGAAAGAACCATATGGATGGGGGAAGATGGCGCACCAGGTAGTAAAGGGGATGAAGGCGCTTGTCAAGGCTTTGCCTGGTGAGAGGAACGAATGAGGAAAGGAGATGATAGCATGCTATGGGGAAATGTTTGTTAAGGTGGTAAGAATGTTTAGTGAGGTCTGTACTCCGTATTATTATATGTTTGTGAGGCACGGGGTTATGAGCCGTACGGAAGCAATTTCCCCCCCCCATTACCTGATTTCACGGTCAGAAAGCTGAATTGCCTGGGACATTGTTAATAATTATTGTTAACCTCGATGCAATTTATATTCAGCATCAGAATACACTCTTCGTGCCAAGAATGATGTTTTTTCATTCCAGCCCAAGCCAAGGAGACGCACGTGCTCGATGACTAAAATGCATTTATGCCAAGACTGATTGCTCTTTTTGGCTCGCTTAATTCTGCTAGCGCCTCACACACATTTGCTTGGACTGAGGAAGATTATCACGACTTCGGTTGCTGCGTTGAAGAACTGACAACGAACCACGACAACCATCAGCAACTATTCCACGACAACAAGGTGCGTGATCCCTAATTTCTATATTATCTTCAATGCTGAGACGCTGCTACTATCCAACGTCTGATCCCCCCATTTATCGTCCGAAAGGCTTACAATTGTACCGTGCAGATGGGTGCTCTTAAATACGTGGAGGAGCTTCAAAAGAAGAAGCAGTCCGATGTGATCCGCTTCCTCTTGCGCGTCCGATGCTGGGAGGTGAGACCCCTCGAATGCCCAAGATGAAATCCTCGCTAGGAACAAGGAAGAAGAAGAAGAAAAAAATCAATTGGATTCTAGAATGGAATCCCCACCCCTTCCGGCGAGAGATTATTCATAACTGTGGCACAAAAAATAAAATTCTTGTGTCTTGCTATACACTCGTTGAACTTTGCTGAGAGTGCATCAATATAGCTCCGTCAACTCAACGTTATCCACCGCGCTTCCCGCCCCTCGCGCCCCGATAAGGCCCGTCGTCTCGGCTACAAGGCCAAGCAGGGCTACGTTATTTACCGTGTCCGTGTCCGACGTGGAGGACGCAAGCGGCCAGCCCCCAAGGGTGCCACTTACGGTATGTGGTTGATTTGCTTTTTTGGGAGTCCAATCACGAAGGTTGCGCAATTTGGAAAATACAACACATCTAACACGAAAACTTGTTGCTTGAAACCAAATAGGCAAACCCACCAACCATGGTATCAATCAGCTCAAATACCAGCGTTCGCTGAAATGTACTGCCGAAGAGCGTGTTGGCAGACGTTGCGCCAACTTGCGCGTCCTCAACTCCTACTGGGTCAACCAGGATTCTACCTACAAGTACTTTGAGGTCATACTTGTCGATCCACAGCACAAGGCCATCCGCCGCGATCCTCGCATCAATTGGATCGTCAAGCCAGTGCATAAGGTACGCCAAAATTTCCAACAAATTATACGGGGATTGGAAAGAATCATATCGAGAAATTTTAATACTAACATTACATTCTCCCCTGTAGCACCGCGAATCTCGTGGCTTGACCTCCAGTGGGAAGAAATCCCGGGGTCTCGGACGGGGCCACAGCTACACCAAGACCACCGCCGGCAGACGGAAGACCTGGAAACGCCTCAATACCCAGAGCTACTGGAGATACCGTTAGATGGGGTGATGGGCAGTGGCGATGGCTACAGATATGCGGGTGGGCGATGGTGTCGGTGTTGGACTGTTTTTTCCCCTTGGCTTCTACCCTCCTTTGGCCTAGCACCGTTACCAAACCACCCACCCATCACGGCAAGGGAAAAGGAAAAGTTTTAATCTCAGCAGCCGCACCAGTACCAGCTATGTACTGGTTTGCTACGACTTTCTATCGATTCGGTAATGCATATAGCAAAAACAAAGGAGAGGAAATTCACAAGATTCTTTATTACTCATTTGTGCGCTCCAGGTGTTGGTTCTATTATACTTCGTTCGATTTTTCAGTTCTTTGCGGCGTAGTTTGTGGGTGTCGTTTTCTATGTCATGCTGAGTACAGATATGTAGTGCAGTGACTTACGTAGTAGCACGTGAATCTAGTGGTATCACCGCTGGCTTTATCATCTTCATTCCGAAACGCTCTACTTAACCTGTTCTAGACATGCCTCTTGGGAATCTACCTCTTTCCGAGATGTGGCGTTCCCCCAGGTAGTCAGACTGGAGGAAAGGGTAGATCCTTTACCGATCCGTAGTTAGAAACGAATGAAATTCTGACATAGAACATTTTATTTTCCCCCTTTTAAAATAATTTAGAGGGTTATCCTACATTCCTTTTAACTATGTATGATCAACGCTGCTGGTCTAAGCGTGGTTAGTATTTAAACTCGAAGAGCCGACTTGTTTCGTGCCAAATGTACTCTACAGATCTCACCGGCACTAGGTATGAAAGGGGAAAAGACCATTATCCACAAAAAAAAGGATATATCGCATTGTCGCCTTGGAGATTATGGGGTAGTACTAGTTGATATGCATGTGACCAAACAATCCATCCATTTCCATTCCAACTTGGTTTGTCTTTTCATCCAGAAAAATACAGGATCCATCAATCGACATGAGAGTTTCCATACATTTCCTCCAGCATTTTCCCAGTCCAGCAGCATCAACAGCTTCATACACGCCTATTTGCCCACAACGATTTCCACTTGGCGTGCCAGCATTCCAGAATAGCAACGGAGGCGCGAGCTCCAACCTACTTTTACTCGTTACACTTCTTCCATTTGATACGGACAATATGTTTGAAACTAGCGTCAATGGAGTCTGTGGTCAACACGCCGCGAGCGTTTCGATCGCTGGAGCGTAGGCGAATCTGGGAGTTGATGTTGAGAGCTCTGTTGGCACCACATGGAGACCAGATAGTATTCACACGATCTATTTCGTCGTGGACGAGATAGTCCGTATCCAATGGGCCATTCCACTGAGTGTCTGTGGAAGCCTATGACAAGTTAGGGGGAGTCTGTCACCAAGTGGTGGGCTTTAACAGTCAAACATATCATACCTGTTGTGTTTGACCAGAAAAGTAGTAGGTACTCTTTTGAACACCCGTAACACCACTATCAAGCTTTGCATACCCACGGTAGTCGGCTGAGAATATCGAATATTGGAAACTACCGGGGTACTGCAGGTTGATGTTCAACTGGCAGTTCTTACGGCTGTCGGTGATCGGCAAGTCAGGTCCAATCGCCGCTACGTATTTGTCGAAAATAAGCGTCATGACTGTCCTGTCATCTGAAAGAATAGGGCTAACGGAATCTGAGGGGCATCCAGTTCCGCCATAAGTCAGGCCGACGATGAACACTCTGCCAGGATCGGGGCCTTCTGCTGGGAGAGGCGGGAGGGGGGGGAGGGGGAAGGGTCGGGTGCTGGCATCATCACCGGAACTGGGCTCGCGGCTAACAGCCGCAGCGAAGACCTGCGCCACAAAACTAAGAATAATAACAGCTTTCATCATAATTGCAAGTTTTTAAACGGGTAGAGAATATCAAAATGCGAGTCCAGGGTTAAGTTGAAATGTTTGGGGAATCTCTCAGGTTGTGTTTGCTTAGAAAGGGAAGAAATGGGTCTTAGTTCCAAGAACTAGAAAGTTGAATGAAGAGCAGATATATGAGGCTTTATATAAAGCGCTGGATATGTAGATCCAGAAGCCTGGCATGCAAAAAGACCAACACCAACGATACTACAATGGTATAGAGTTCATCAGTACGAGCTATGCATGCAGCCCAAAACCTGCTCATCTTGTAGCATTTCCGTGCAGATGAAGAAACATCTGTAATAGACGGGGGTCTGAAGGGTTCTCAACACGAGTATAATTCGTAAACTATGTTAAAAAGGCCAAATGCGGGACTCAGAAACGAGATGTAAGGAAAATATTAAACCGCTAGCACCAACCCAGGAGGCAAAGAGGTTCCATTGACATTGAATTGGCACATCACTGAGCCGAGCCATGCGCATACTGTCAAAATATCCCAGTACGCATTCCCAGAATGGACTGGGTCTCCGCACGGTTGTATGCAAGTTTGGAAAACTGGATGTGGAAAACTGGATAGCATATATCGTCACATGCTCTTGCAAGGAAATGTATCTGATCCGTTGGGGTCTAGATTATGAGTATATAGGGCATATCGTTACCAATTGTAAGAAACTAGAGTAACCCCGGCCGTTAAGACCCCCTGTGAGCGGCTCTACACAGGGAGGGAGGGGTTGACGGCTGCGGGGTAGATACCCAGCCAACAGAACCACCACCAGAGCGGTCCAAGAGGAATATTGATGATACCTTGCCATTTCTGTAAAACAGGAACTTGAGGAGTATTAAGGTGGCAATGGTGGTCCTGGTGGGCAGTAGTGGCTCCTACGACTGGTGATGCTCAGGAGATGCTGTGAAGTTGGTCCGCAGATCTAAGGCGACAGACAGGTTGGGGTCAATTTAAGCTACGCCGATCATCTGCCTTAGTAATTTATCGGCTAAATATTTGTTCCGACCCGTCACTCATGTCGATCAGCCTCTCCTGGAATATCTCCAAACATCTTCACTGCATGCATGACATATACAAGCATGTAATCTTTGCTTCTCGATCGATATTCTCCGACCCATCTGCACTCGCATTTCAAGAGCTCTCCTGGTTATTGACAGCATACACTCCCTGTTCTGTAGATGATGATATTCACTTCATCCCTACCTGCAACATTGGCCTAGCGTTTGCAAATATTTAACAGACCCGCTTGTCGGTTTGATATTAATTTATATTGACAGGGAACTACAGCCAGGTTCTCACTCTTTGCAGCGTCGCCTACATTGTCATTGAAACTAGCCCAGAATCATTGAAAAATATTGGGGAATAGCGAACTAAGTCTTGTTCCATGTCTTCAGTTCTCGAGTATTGTCGGTGTTGCTGCTGTCAGCTCGTATTCGTCCTAAGGGGCCAGGATTCTGCTTACTCTTCTTGACAGACATCCATGGATGTATCATCACCAAGGGTCTTTCCAGACCTTTAAAACGATTCACCCTGGTTAACACGCGCAGTCCAGCACGTCATTTCATGACCACCAAATTTCATACCCTTATTTAGAAGTACTCTTGGGCCAATGAGCAGCGGAGACCCGGTCACTGAAGCCTAGATGTTGCCCGCCGCACAAACCGCTCTCAGGAATCTTTCAAGCACAAACTCGCCGAGCGGCGGCACCGACAGAAGAAACTCTGTACTAGGATCGCAGTTTATTTGATACTTTCTACCCTTGGAGTATAGGTTTGGTTTCAACCCCAAAACACTCCATTTTTTGTTGTATTGGCAACAGTGCAACATGAATAGGCGAGTTTTTTCTTTCCCTTGCTGCATTTGAACCTTTCCAAAATAGTGCCGAACTTTAGATAAATGGGACTGCAATCAATGAACAAAACTAACGGAAACAAGCAGGCCATGGTTCAACGATCTATGAATAGTGATTAAAGAATTTGGGTTAGATACCTTCTTTCCCACATACTGAGTGCTTGGTAACCAGTATACCTTGCGTTCCCAATGATCTGGTGACGATAACGTGCTGGACGGGTTATCATCTTCAAACAATGATCCTCGTCCACTCCGATCGCGGGAGTATGAGGCAGGCAATGGCATGGCACACATCCTTGGGGCTGATAGACCCCTCGAAGTCACCAGGCCATGACAGGGAAATCCATTTCTCTAGAGCGATAACGCGATAGGAACGTGGGTAGGCGATTGTATGCTATTAAAATGGATTTCATGACTGCTACTTTAGAAGGGCCATACACAGTGAGCTCCACTTTATGAGCTCAGCCTACAAAAAAGGAGCATGAACGTTTGTTCATCAACAATTGTGATAGATGGCTTGGAGAGCAATTGAACTAAAGGGATTATACCGGGTAGTCATTTTGTTTATGCGATACGTCTATTTTGCGATGATCGCTTGTCGCTGATTTCAGGGAAAAACGAAATGTTGCTTGTAGATTCCGCTCATGGTTTTCGAGTGGTGTTCCATGGGCTATGGCCAATTACCCCTGCATCAGGGATTGATCTGTCCCGTGGCCAGGGTTGGGCCCCATGAAAACTTATCGTCCATTGGTCAACGCGTCCAGGGAGACTCACCTAAGTAAGGTCGATTGTTAGCGCTCTTGCATGCCATTCACCTGAATAATGTTAGCACTTTCTGCTATCATTAACTAGGTATGAGGGCCGTTCCGCATCCCCGGGCCTTGAGGAATATCTTGACAGACTGGGATTTATACACTCACTAAGAAAAGTTTATTCGAAACAACGCGAGTTTCTACCTAATTCCATCTGATTAGCGACGCCTTAACCCAGGGGCGTCTACGGCTGTCCACCAGCCCGGAAATGGGGCGACCAACCTGGAGTGAGTCGAAGTTCGATTCGATAATTACTCTTCGTTGTCTGAGGTTGCGTGTTTGTACGTACATACATGTACGTAGTATGTCGCTCTTAGCTAAGCGGTTAGGTGCGCAAATCTCCCCCGGAGATCCAAGCCAAATAGTTAACCAGTATTCTACGCACTAGCACTGCAGATCTGACTCAGCGTTGGAAGTTTGACGTTTTTCATGGCGACCCCACCCGAGATGCACGAAAAGCATTGGGCAGTATTGGTGGCTGATTTACTTTCCAACGTGTCATTCACTCACAATTGCCCGCTGGAGCGGTCTTGGTGTTTACAATCAGCTGGGGGTGGGGACATACCAGAATCCGATACTACCCAAAACATACCTGGAGCTGCACTGCAGAAGAATGTGGCTTTCTCTCCTGTGCGTAATAGAATCCTGCGGGAATAGAGTACATGATTGGTGTACGGGCTACCTTCGTGTCATTCCTTCTTGATGGCGGGAAATAGCCCGTGGGACCAACTTTTGCCTCTAAACCATGCCATGGAGAGGGCAAGGACACCAAACGGTATCAATGAACGATTGACTATCAATGGACCCAAGCAAGACCAGGACAATATCCATTCTCAGCTCAGTGCTTTCTGTTGCCTTTTAATCATCAACGTTTTAGTCTGAGATCCTTGAAAACCACAGCGTTTGTGATCTGTTATTTACAGGTTGGCCGTGGTAGATTTGTCGAATCCATGGATGCAATGCGGCAGACTAAATTTGACCAAATCGAATCACGGGGAGCCGGTTAATATGGGGCGGGGCTATATTATATTCATACAGCTTAACCGATTATTTTGTGTTTCGATTGAAAACAGAACTAACTTATCCCAGGTTTTAGAAAGCGGGACAACAATGTGTATATCCATGTCGTGTATTTGGGGTGAAATGTCAGCCCATTTTCGGCTCCGTTTGCTAAAAGTTCAAGGAGTGGACTAGAGAAGCACCGGAAGTTGTGTATTCGCCGACCTTCCAGTTTACCCATCATCATATCATTTTGGGATCCCTATACTTATTACCTACTTACCAGGAATTACCGATACAAGCAGCTCGGCTCGGGTAGATTATTTGCGAATATATGTTTATTGGGGTTTAAGGCATTCAACTAACAGGATTCAGATTATATTGAAAATGAATATACGATTGGGGGGGGGGGGGGGGGGGGGGGGGCTTCTGTTATACCCGCGCCATCCGCGCACCTCCAAACGATAAGCAACGCCTGAAGCGGCATACTAGAATTGATACGTTTCTACAAATGTCCTCACCGGCATTTATGCATCAGATATCATAGAGTTCAACTCTTTGCCTAAATCGCCTAAGAGACCTGTTACTAATGGCGCCATCAACAACCACTACCCCTCTGTTTCTTCTCATGATTTACTGCTCTTTTATTTTTCATTCTATCTCTCTAAGAAATAAAATTTCATCAGCATTATGATTTTGGGCGACAGTTTCTTTGATTCGGAAACCTAACCCTATTTTATTCTGTGCTTCGCTCCCTTATCCTGACAACAACGTGTTTTTAACAGATACAAGGCTGGCCTCTAGTTACTTCCAGTCGTTGTAACTCGACAAATTTAAACGTGATGATACGGTAGTTGATGGAGTGAGACTATATCTGACAAACAGTTTGGTTTCCCATCCGGGAAAACCACTATCATTGGAAACCAGGCTTAAATTTATGTAGAAATGCCTCAGAGCTCTCGTCTTCATGTATTCTATTCTCACTTTACAATTACATGGCGGAAGAGTTAAAGCTTGTTTTAGGGGTTCACATTGGTGAAAAGTGATAGATAATGAACGTCCTTCGTGGTAACATCAAAATTGACCTGTGAGACCTCGACAGTTGAACCGGAATAATCACAGTTTTGGATAATGGTACGTGACGGAAGTCATCTTCTCATTGGATTTTCAATTGTTTCTATCTACCTTGTAGTGTGCTTAGTACGGATCAAGTATATTCAGCACTGACAAGAAAGTGCAGAATAAGAAAGGGGTTTGGATTTAGAGTAGAAACATATCGTGAAGCGCCAAATCATCACAAAGCTGTATCTATTCAGCATTTCGCATTTAATTACCACTTTTATCATTACACCCAATCGCTGATCTTCTTCTCAATTTGAGGGTGGGGCCTTAAAATCTACCATCTTCGCCACTGGCAATTGGATTAACAAAGATATCTGCCAAAGTGAATATTGCTGTTACCACTCGAGCTTCCGTTGATCCCGCTTTCCTGTACAAAGGGATAATACTCGCACCGTTTGCGATCGCTCCCAAAGGCGGCCCCGATATATCAAGAACTATGGGTGCAATTATAGGGACTGCTCAGAATCTTTGGATATGTAGCTCGCATATCACGTGTGCGAATTGGTATGATATTGTGCCGGCATAAATCCCCGTGTTAAATGTATAACGCATATTGCTAACACTTAAATTTGCGTGTAATAACTTACTCGAGGTGCTCAGGGAGTACCTGGCGATTTTATGGCTGTTAGATTACCATAGTCGCTGGCAAGTAGAATGAAAGGGAGACTGATTTAGAGTTTGATGCCAAGACGAACCCTCACATAGTGGTTTCCAAAATTTCTTGAAACCTTATTCAATCTCATAGCACTTGTATTTTCAACCACCAGAATTCCACCTGTTGGCCGACAGTTTCAAAAAATATTTCGATTCTCATGTCTTCGAAATTTTTGCACAAGCACGTCTCTGTTTATGGCCGCTCCCAATCTCGTGCTTCGTGTCTTTAGTTTGGCTATCGATTCTCTGACCTACCGGCCCACGACGAACACCAATTCTCCAAGAAATTTGCAAATGGACAACGCAAATTGACTTCCTGCGTATGCAAAGACGCTACGATGTCGCCAAGCCCTTCAATCAAAGGGAACTGGATCATTGATGGAGAATAGCAGCGTGGATCTGCTCCTGATTTCTCAAGGGGCGGACTTTGCCGTTCCTGGTCAGGAACAACCCTGGAGCGAAAGCGATACAACTACGGCCACCATTTGTACTAGGCTCGCACCTCGCAATTGCAGAACGCTGCAGGCAGCTCCACAAATATCCAAATGTGGTTACCCAGGTGTTTGAAATTTCCAATTCCTTCCACGTAATGATGGTAGATCAACTCTGCCGGTGCCGTTGCATATCCCATTTGCGGGTAAATAGAAGGCTTTCCATCCGGCGATGGGCTGTGTCACCTTTTTTGATGCTGGGCAGATTTCAAGGCCATGAAAGCCCACCATTTCAGCCAGAAAATACTTCCATCTTCATCAACGAGGAAGAAGTGTTTAATATCTTCGCCTTGCAGTTGTCTGCGACCAGAGCAGTTGACCAGGTCTGCCTTGCAATAATATGTGGAGATTTGAGGTCCAACCATATCATACTCCGCAGGGACTAACTAACCACTAGTTCGTTCGCTCCGGAAGCCCAATGTGATCGACAATCGAGCTTGCAGTGCTGGCGCTTCCTGCTCCGTATTCCGACCCGAGAACTTTGAGCCTCACGCTAATCATGCTCTCGCCATTTCGTGCTTGAGCTTCTGAAGCTGAGCCTCAACTGACGACTTCAATCAGAGATGACACACTTGGGGGCCTGGACCAACAACGACACCGTATTGTGAAACTGGCTGTGGGTACGAAGTTCGATTTTCGACTATAAATACTTTTTCTGTTGAGGATTTTGTGGTTAGTACTACGAGGTTGGTTGGCAAAAAAGGAGCTCAGGTTGAGGGTTGCAAAAACAGAACCCGACCAGACGATACGGCAAATGCAAACCATTACCATCGCCGTTTTTAACTATCTCCAAATTGCTCGAGATCATGTAGGTAGTTTAAGGGGCGAAATCCTCCCCTGGCTTTTTTCCGCCATTCAGCTTCTGATTTCGTCGTAAATCCGAGATCTATTTTTTTCAAAGCGAGTAAATGTTTGAAAGCAAGCTTGTGGACAGTGGAAATTTAATTTACTTGCACTCTATGTTTTTGCTTGTCTTCTCCTAATTGAAAATAGCCTGTCACTCTTCGATCGTGACGCACTTCCCATTTATTCATTGGGAGACCCCAAATCAGTGACTATCTCTCGTCATACATATTGACTGATATGTCTCATTTTTAACCTCTGTCCCAAGCAGCGATGCATTTTTAATAATCATGATATTTCTAATATTTCGGGGAGAAGTGAATGTTGGTCCTGTTTCCCTTTAAAAGTTTATAGCTTCAATCTGTTCTAGCTCCCATTCGGGTGGCAAGGATCCGGCACTGCTGGAGGGGATTTTGAACAAAAGCTCGGAAGGGCGAACCTAGGTGGGGCAAATCATTTACAAAGCCGTGTCTATATCACGAGAAAGGAGCAGGTTAGCTGTCAGATAGTTTCTTCGTACGGATGTTAAGCGCCAAAAATCTTGAACAAAAACGAAAAAAAAAAAAAAAAAAAAAAAAGGGGGGGGGGGAGGGGGGAGGGGGGGCTGCTTGGTGCTCGTGCCATCCTGTTGGTTTTATGCGCTCGGGCGACCAGAAACCCAAAGCAAGCAAGTAAAGTGCTAAATGGCACTTCCGGGTTACAGGTTGAACTGCATTCTCTTCTAATGTAATTGGAGAGGAGAAAATCAGCCGTATACGTGCATATGAACATTCTCTTATGGGCGAATCCTAGGATTATATTGGTCATGGCTTGGAAGATGCAGTGGTAAACTGCTAAGAAAGGTATACGATACGGCACCCCGAGCAGCATAATAATGATTGAGGGCTTGACGTCTTTGTGGCGGGGTCAGCCCCATTATTATTCTGAGTTTGGGAGTTTGGAAGTTTGATCGCTAGACAGAGCCCATGGGGGCCTAATAAAGTAGACACCAAATCCTAGCTAAGACCGTTTAAGGCACAGACATCGCACCCCCCGCCAACAGGTTGTCCATCCATAACAAAACGCTAAACGTTTGCGGCGGATTATCTATAATTTTTGGTAGCGTGAAATAAGAAGTTTATTCAAAAAAAACCAAGATAAAACAAATTCCCAAAGAAAACCAACCACATTAAGGGACAGTGTGTCCGTCTCATGTTCATGTGGAGACATTTAGCGGACAGCAAAAACATATCAGCAGCAATAGTATAGCTAGCACGTCGCGAGTTTCAGTCGTGCCCACTAATTTATTACACTACGGTGTTATGGTAGCTTTCAACCTGGAAAGCTTGTTTGAAACATGTTTCTCCCCCAGTACCCGAAGTACCCCGTGTCATCTCGGGCTCCAACCGGTATTGCTCCCGCTGCGTAGTCACCACTTCACCAACTGATGCTGGATTTCTTGCCCCTCACTCTCCACCGAGACTGGCCATGAAGGCACACTAGCTGTAGGGATCTCAGATGGCTGCTCTCTGGGAATTTTCCTGCTCGCCTGCTCCCAGCAAATCAACTGTGGACCTCCAGCAAGTCCAGCCCACCCAACAGGGACACCAAGCCAACAAACCTGCCAGCTAGAACCCTGGAAGCTCGAAACCTGGAAGCTCGAAACCTGGAAACTAGAAACCGGAGAGTTCAAGCCAAGGGCGACGACGACGACGACGACGAGGAGGACAGACAGTGGGCTGTTCCTGACGATACAACAGCAAGAAGAAGAAGAAGAAGAATAACAAACAACAACAACAACAACAATCATAATCATAATAATAACAATAATAATAACAACAGAAGCTGACAATTACTTCCCAACGATCGCAGCTGCCGTATTGTTTATTACGGGGTCCAACGTATTATTGTGTAGGTGTTGTTCTGTAACTACCTCTCGTTGTTGACAGGAAACGGCCAATTTCATGACTGGCATAACCTCACTCACGATTTTCCCTGCTCAGACCTCATTGTTGGCTGGCTACAACTATATCTACCTCCGATTGTTCACTCCCTCCTGCCCCAGACCCGGGATCTCCAACTATTCTTGGCTGGGGAGCTTCAGGATTCCCGAAACTTACCGCACGTATCTCGAACGTTTCTCAAGGATTCCCTGTTTAGACTTTCGAATCTTTGAATCGCACGGAACCCCATGCCTCCCCCTTGGACATCCTACCTTGAGTCGAAGCCCCTCTCATCGCCGGCGAAGCCTTCGCAGAGTGCATCCTCATCTCCTTCGTTGAGGCGTGATGATGGCACGACTCTCCCGAACCCGCTGATGTATCAACCTGAACCCCTTCCAGCGCACTCGCGTGCCCTGCAGAGTACCTCTCCCCTGCCATCATCATCACGTCGAACACACACCCGTTCCAGCAGCCATCCCTTTCCGCTGTTATTTGGCTCTGGGAAGAAAAGGGAGCGGCCAGCTGCCAGAGAACCATTCAGTGACCTCACCGCGGATGACCTCAGACGTCATGGGAGATCATCAAGATCCACCAGCCCGCGGAAGAATATGTTACCTGCCAGTGCAAACGAAGACTATGTGTCTCGGCGGTGTATGACATGCGACCATACCAATTCATTCCCGCATGGAAGAAAAGGGTTTCGATGCGGGAAATGTACTGCAATGAATGACTTGGAGCCATGTACGGAATCGTCAAATACCTCGCTCAGCAATGCTGATGGCGCCTCTGGCCTACATTCTGCAAAAAAAGGTCCGCTTTATATTCTGCTACCCCCACTGCTTACTGGAACTAACATCGCTTGAAATAATTTTTAATAGTTCCTCACTTATCCCTTGAACATACTCGGGATATCATTGACCGGTGTCTCTCTTCATATCTTCAATCGTTTTTGGACGAAACAGGGGAGCGGGCTCCTGCCGCCGCACCTCCTGTTTCGAGAAAGCGCGGCATTTCTGACACCCATCACCAGACAAAGACCTATGGTGTTATCCAATTCAACCCGCGGACTCCGTCGCCCTCTCCCTTGCCTACCTTTGAAATATCGCGTTCCCCTGGCTCTCACTCGCCTGTTTCACGAGTTTCTTCCCCGGGAAATCTGAGAGGTTTGGGAGGTGATATACAAGGAATGTCTCTATCAGACACAGAAAAGCCATCAGGGTACATTAAACACATTCGTGGATCAGACAGTTTGGCTGTGCCGGCTGGGAGACGTACCGGCTCACAGTCGAGCCAATCTCCACACGGCAATGAAAAAGGGTTAGGTACAAGCGGGTCAGCGTCGATATTTCGTCCCTTAGAAAACTATATCATGGCTTCTTTTAATGGTTGTGATACTTTAAATGCTTCCTTTTCTACCATGAAACCACATCGTCCTCGAATGGCATCCGAAGGCAATCAGCCATCACCAAACCTACCCGCTCATACAGCCTCTATTCCCTCGGCGACCCCACCAATTTTTCAATTGGACGCAAAGACCCTTTTACTTAGTGACGTTGTAGAAAATGGCTCCTGGTGGGCTGGAAATCGTGCTCGTGGCACTCGTTCCAGTGATGATTACCCAAGGGACAAAGGCTTCGAAATTGCCAGCGGGTTAACTGGGTCGAGGACCCCACGTATAAATTGGTCTGAACTTGCTGAATGGTATCAAGTGATCATCCATGCTGGGGAGTCGTGGATGCAAAAATGGGAGGGAATGAAACCTGATGGAACTGACATTCAGGAGAAATTACGGTTAGCTCAACTATGGGATGGCACTGATGTTTCTCTTCTAGATCAAGAAATTGCAGAGTCACGGCGACATGCCCAAATTATTTTACTTAAAGCTACGGAGAACCTACTCCAAAGACCAAGGCGTCCTTTAAAGCAGCCGGATGACATCAGATTTCTTTTGATTTTGCTTGTGAATCCGTTATTGTATTCTTCCAGCTTGCGCGCAAACCCACGCTCAGCATCGATTTCTCAGGCTCAAAGAAAACCAGTGGAAGATCGTGTAGGTACTTTGAGTGATAACAGAAGGATTCCCCAGCACTTTCGTTCAACTTCATTGGGTACATCTAGCGAAGTACCAGACCGTCGCCCTCTTATTATTAAAAGGATTTTAGGTCTGCTCTCGAATTTACCCCCCGACTGTCACCACATGCTGGTTTCCTGGTTTTCTAGATTTCCAGAAAGTCATTTCCGCCGAATTGTGGAACTTATTGGTAGTTTTGTAACGTATCGCTTGACTAGGGATCAAAAACGGCGACGAGACAACCCGACCAAACCCAGGAATGAGGACAATTTAGATGATTATGTCCCCACATTTTCATCTACTGGCAACACCACTCCAGCTCAACTTCATTCTGCTATCAATCGAGAAAATGCCCCAAAGCCTCCTCCTGGAAACTCGCAAGCAGTTACTTATGGCAAAGACTGGCAAATTAGAGCAGCAGCAAAAGTTATGGCACTAGTATTCTCCGCAAATAGTGTTAGCCATAATCGGAAACGTGACGGACCACGATATGGTGGAGAAGAAATATCGAGGCACGATAGTCAGGGTGGTAGACACCTTATTCCCATCAGCGCATTCTACAACACGCTCTTGGATTATTCTGACCTTATTGCGGACTTTGACGCTTGGGAGGGTCGTATTGGGCAATTTTCATTTTGCCAATACTCGTTTTTCCTGAGCATCTGGGCCAAAATCCGGATTCTTGAACACGATGCGCGGCGGCAGATGGAGGAAAAGGCTCGGGAAGCGTTTTTTGACAGTATTCTGGGCCGACGGGGGGTAAGCCAATATTTAGTGCTGAAGGTACGGAGAGACTGTCTGGCAGAGGACAGCCTCCGCAGTGTCAGCGAGGTGGTGGGTACCGGGCAAGAGGAAATTAAGAAGGGCCTACGGATTGAATTTCTCGGTGAGGAGGGTGTTGATGCTGGCGGCCTTCGTAAAGAGTGGTTTCTACTTCTGGTTCGAGAAATTTTCGATCCCCTTCACGGTTTGTTTCAACCAAAGTTCTGCCTCTTCTGCAAATATCGGGAGCTGATTTAGTTTGTTAGGGCTTTTTATTTATGACGAGCAATCACAGTATTGTTATTTCAATCCCTACTGTTTCGAATCATCAGAGCAGTTCTTCCTAGTCGGTGTGCTCCTTGGTTTGGCCATATACAACTCAACAATTCTTGACATCGCTTTGCCGCCATTCGCCTTTAGAAAGCTCCTTGCGTGTGCACCGCCGAATAACGTGCCATCCCTGTCCACTCCCCAACAGAGCTTTAAATGTACTTTGGAAGATCTCGCAGAATATCAACCTGCACTTGCAAAGGGCCTTCGCGACTTGCTTCATTATGATGGCGACGTCGAGGAGACTTTTTGCCTAGATTTTGTTGTCCAAATAGAACGATATGGAGAGAAACTTGTCATCCCACTACGTCCTGGGGGAGAAAGGAAACCAGTCACTAACGCTAATCGCCGAGAATATGTTGATCTTTATGTTAAGTATCTCCTAGACACGGCAGTGGCACGTCAGTTTGAACCTTTCAAACGAGGATTTTTCACTGTCTGCGGAGGAAATGCCATGCATCTTTTCCGGCCGGAAGAGATCGAACTTCTTGTGCGTGGTTCAGACGAAACCCTTGATATCCCATCGTTACAGGCTGTCGCGGTATATGAACACTGGCGTACCGACCATCCTGAAAAAGAACCAGTGGTGACTTGGTTCTGGGACTTTTTCACTAGGGCCTCACCCCGAGATCAGCGCAAAATTCTCAGTTTCATCACTGGTAGCGATCGTATACCTGCTATGGGCGCAACTAATCTTACTATCCGCCTTGTGTGCCTTGGGCAAGATTCGGACAGGTTCCCAACTGCGAGGACGTGCTTCAATATGGTTGCTCTATATCGCTATAAAAGCCGAGAGAAGCTGGAACAGAAACTGTGGCGCGCTGTAGTGGACAGCGAAGGCTTTGGATTGAAATAACAGAAATGGAAAAAAAAAACCATTGATTCACCCTATCTTTACAACCCCCAGTGGGGCATTTTGCATGGTTGGGGGTGCCCCTTTTCTGAACACCATGACTTCGTCACTATTATTGCTTTTGTTTAGCCGCGCCCTCAAAATAAAAGGCCTAGCCTAACCCTACCCCTGTTTTTTATTTACTCTTTGGCCTCTTGACTTCTTTTTTTGGATAATTTTTGGGGTGGTTTTGGGAATTATTTTGTATTGTTTGTATTGTCTAGGGATTTGTCCATCTCCGCTCTGAGCTTGGTGGGGATTGATTCTTTTTTTTTTTTTTTTCTTCCAGGGAATATCAGCACAAATTGTTTAGCACTGGTGTTTGGTTATGGTTAAGTAGGTGAGGAGAGAGTGTGATATTCTTTACTTTTGATTTCTGTTTTTGTTACTTTCTAAATTTTCCCCTTTTTGTCTTCTGTGTTTGCTATGGGGTACTTTACTTAGAGATTAGATCGGATCAATGGGGGAATGACAGCGCGTTTCTTTGCCCACGGACAGTGAGTGCTTTTTACCCAGCTTCCCTCTTCACCAACTACAGGTATCGAGATCCGCTGCACAATCTACTGGGGAGGAGCTTCAAGGAGGGTACAAAAAAGTTTAAAACAAAGTAAAAACAAAGAGGAGCTTTCGAAAACCCAGGCGGCGGGAACGGGATATGAAGGCTCGCGGGAATTGATGGTAACTACGGGATAGTCCCGACCCCAGTCAAGTTCTGCCAATGAACCTCATGATCTGTCAATATGAAAAGTACTTTAGTACTCCGTAGATGAGCCGGGGTTCCTTACAACGTCTGTCCCAGGCGTTTCAAGGTGTGTGGGATCTTTATCCAATAGTAATGATGAATGGTAATTTTATTTATTGATATGCTCTAGTACCCACATTACCCGGCCGGGTATGATGCCGGCTATTGCAAGATAGAGTTACAATGGCCAATGCAGCTTGCTGACATCATTAAGACTTAAAATAAATGTTGAGGGTAGTTAAGGAACAATCTGAGGGACAACACAAGGGTGGTAAACTAGATTAGGTAGTTAATTTGATCCCCAGGAAGGGGCGATATCTAATCGATTATTCTTGCTCCTCATCCTCATTGTTTGTTGGTCTGGATATTCCCCATGGAACGGGTCCATGAGGGACTAGACAGTACGCTGTAAATTGTTTTTTAACTGCTTCGGGTCTAAATGTAGATAAGTCGAGATCGAGACCCATTCAAATTCCCCAAGACAGCTATCAAGCTCGATAGCTCGCACGGGAGATGGGTCATGTGGTTGAAAGAGCTTGATAGCCTATCGGGGATGAATGAACGGTGTGAGGTGGCCCGCGTTGGACTGGTTCCTGGCGTTTGAAAGGAGGGAGGTCATGTGGCTCAGAGGCAAATTATTTTCCTTTCTTTTTTTTTTTTCCTTTCGCATGCTTGGGGAGTTTAACTACACCCTCGGGTGGGATGAGTAGTTATTGCCGCTAGTTGTGTAATGATGTACTCATAAGACTCGAAAACTCATCGTTTTGGTTTCTGGTTACTTATAATTATTGTGAGTTGTAATAGTGATGATATTCTCAATCACCCCTCAGACATTCTCTTGCCAGGGGAAAGTCACGGTGATGTCATAGTCATACCTACCTACCTGGGCATAGTTAACGGGGAAGGGGCGGGGGTTGAATTCGGCGTTTCGGAAAACCCCGTAACCGGCGCAAGTTAGGGCTGGGATTTTCGTTGCTGCTGCTTTAATATCAGTACAGAGTACTTGGAGGGGGCAATTCAAGACGAAAGTTTCATGATATTGTCGCCGATTGAGGAAAACAAAAGCAAAAAGGCCAGTTCTTTATTTGACTGCTCCGTGTTCGTGGCAGAAGGAATAAGAAAACAATTGTCTTCGTTTCGAGCTTGTGGGCCTGTACTCTGACATCTGAAAACCAGAAACAACGGCATGTTGACTGACAGTTCTGGGTCTTGATGAATTGTTGAAGCAAACAGATAACCCCAAATAAGAAGATTTACTCTTGTCGGGAATGGAAAGGTAAAAAATTCAAATTCAAATTCAAATTCACATTCAGGTACAAATACGGGGTATGCGTTGTTTGGAATACTCGAAACGCAGGGAGCTGACTCTCAGTTTATTAGCTCGATTCTGTCTCAACCTGTGTGGCCCTTGGTTATTTACCCACAATTGACTCCATAGCTAAGAACAATCCTTGTAGGTAAACCTAGCCAACACATCCAAGGACCATGCTTTGAATCCACCCACAGTTTTCCAATCATTGTTGCCACGAGCTAGTTGGTAGAGTGCGACTGATTGTTCAATAATCTCCGGCTCCATGCAGTCCCTCGTGAATAGGAGGGGGTTGTGGAGAAAACGACGGAGCATTCGTATGTCATTTATGAAGATAGGGCAGCAAAACTTGACTTTCAAAAAGAGATCTTAGCTACTAGGTGGGGGAACGGCTTCCAAAGATGCCCCAAACCTGAAGAAACATTGAAGCGTTGAAGCTTTCGGCGCGATCTGGAATGGCAAGGCCAAACCCAGGGTCACAAGCGAAAGAGAGAGATGTAATTTATCTGGGCTTATCACAGGCTTTGCAACAGTCAGCTTGTGAAAAAATCGCTCATCAGGTGAAAATTACGAAATACAGTCCGTACCAACGACGGAGATGAATGATAAAGTTTAGCTGGCCTGGTAATTCTTTTTAGGGCTAAATTGACCTCTTTGGTGATGCGGTGCTGCTGGAACCTCGCCCCACAATCCATTCTGTTGGTCCCGCCATAATGAGACCCGGCGTCCTTCAGACTTCAGGCAAGCGTAACCTGTCCTTACTCATCACTTCACCGATTGTTCAAAATTACCCGCGTCCCTCCTCATCCTCCTTCTCTTCTCGTTTTCATTCTTCCCCTAATTCTGCTCTTTGTCGTCTCACATCCTCAAAATCCATAGGTATGTTCGGAACGCCGCACCATTCCAACAATTGAAGTCGATTTATGGCGGTGAAGTCAATTAGGAAATGTTGCAGCTAACCGCTAAATTGGATCCTAGATCTTCCAAAAGCCGTAGAGATCAAACAGTAAACATCGAACTCAGGCAAAATGGCCGCTCAAATCCCCAAGACTATGAAGGCTCTCCAGTCAGTATACCCCATTCGGACCTGCACACTCTCCAAAGTGATTCCAATCCTGGCGGCGGATGCGTTTGAGAAGAGAACATGGATACCAAACTTCATTTCGTTTTCGTCGGTTGCTAACTGTGAGTGTCGATTTTGAGTTTAGGTACTCCAAGCCAAAGGAGTTCGGACTCGTCAATATTCCTGTTCCTACTCTCCGTGAGCATGATGTTTTGGTAAGTGACCTTTCATGAGATCCCTTTCATTAGGCTGGATGTGCCTTGTCTTGGCATTGAATATCTTTCCCTTCTAATTTTCCGATTTCACATTCTTATAGATCAAAGTCAAGGCCTGCGGTGTCTGCGGCACAGACCTCCATATCCATGAAGGAGAATTCATTGCAAAGGTAAGCTTAGAACACCTCCACTTGGTTTTGGGATCTGAAGTATGTTCCACCCTATGTACTGGAAGCTAATTCAGGTGCTGTGTTAGTTCCCTTTGGTTCCTGGTATGAGCTCGCTTTTAGCTCGCACTTCACCCAACCGTTGGATTTCGAATACTGATTTGTAAACCAGGCCATGAAACCGTCGGTGTAGTCGCTGCTTTGGGTCCCAAGGTCTCAGGTTTCAATATTGGTGACCGTGTCGTCGCCGACAACTCGGAGCTTTGCGGAGAGTGCTTCTACTGCCGACGGGGAGAGGAACTTCTCTGTGAGCACTTCGAAGCTCACGGTGTTACGATGAACGGTGGTTTTGCTGAATATTGTGCCTATCCTGGTAAGGCTGTGCCCAGTCTACTCAGACTGCTCGTCGTTTGAAAATGGAAATGTGGATCCTGACACTTCTCGATCTTTTAGCTGGCCGGGTATTTAAAATCAAGAACCTTTCTGATATTGACGCCACATTGCTTGAGCCGGCATCATGCGCTGCGCACGGTCTTGATAAGATTGCCCCCAAGATGGGCTCGACAGTCCTCATGTTTGGCGCTGGCCCCACTGGTCTTGTAAGTTTCCACTGGTGGCTGAGGAAAGTACAACTGTTTCTTTTAACCTATTTTCTCATAACTTTTCTGCTAGGTCCTCGCGCAAATGCTCAAGCTGAACGGCGGCTGCAAAGTCGTCATTGCTGCCCCTGAGGGTCTCAAGATGAACTTGGCCAAGTCTCTCGACGCCGGTGATGAATATATCCCTCTCTCCCGCAAAGATCCTAGCGCTCAGTTCGCCAAGCTGAAGGCAGATAACCCATACGGGTTCGACATTGTCGTTGAGGCTACTGGCAGCGTGAAGATTCTGGAAGATGCCATCAACTACTGCCGCCGCGGTGGAAAGCTCATTGTGTACGGTGTCTATGCCGACGCTGACCGCGTCTCGTGGCCACCATCGAAGATCTGTATGCCTTTCGTCCCCCACCCTATCCCCTTTTTAAAATATAGCGCCCGGCTTAGTTAAGCAGCTGACTGACTCCTTTTTTTCTTCTTTTAGTCGGTGATGAAATCACCATCCTTGGAAGCTTCAGTGAAACTTACAAATTCCCCGCTGCCATCGATTACCTTGATTCCGGCAAAGTTAGAGTTAACGGAATTGTCAACAAGGTCTTCAAGCTCGAACAATGGGCCGAGTGCTTGGAGGCCATGAGAAACAAGTCTGCTATTAAGGCAGCTATCACCTTCGATTGAGATGACATCCCCCCCTCCGTATTTTGCTTCTAGTGAATCGTTTTGAAAATTGTTCCTTCACCGGTACTGTTCATAGTTGAATTCGATGAGGCTATAGAAAACATATGGTTCCTCTGGATATTGAATAGGAATTGGGTGAATAAATACGTTGCTTTTCAAGAAAATCACATGGGTATCGATGGAATGGTCGATTTTTGAAGTGGAATTCAGTATCTCTTTGGCAGATGGTTAATCTTCTTGGGCATTTTGATCGAGTTGGCAGTAGGGAAGGCTTTTGTAATCATGTGTGCCTCCCCATTAAATAAGCTTGCATTTGAGGACCTTGTGCATAAAATACCAGGGTAGGTTCCGTAATAGAGTTACCAAACCTAATGCGTGTGGATGATGCCCAATTACTATCACTGTAATTTATGATATTGATCCGTGTGTCACATCCCTAGTCGACAGGGTATGAAGTTGTATCCACTCTCTAAACATGTTCATTAATGCCTTAGTTTTGTATGTCCACTTTTGATAATATCGGATTTAACCAGTAGACAAACCAGGTAAGCCAAACTTCTGAAGCCGAAAAATATAACGGTAGAAGGTAAATGCCATGCACAGGGGCATGCGGCAAACAAATAGAAGATAAGTAATAGCAATGTCCTAGGTTATCACAGGCATGTTTTAATTTAGTGAATTATGAGAGGGACTTTAGGTGTAGCTTGAGCAAAAAGGGGTTTGCACTGTAGTGCTTCTCCCTTCCTCGCAGGAGAGGGAGAGAAAGGGGAAAGGAGGACATGTTTCTTAACACATTGAATGGCGATAAGGCCTTGTCCCTTGAGCCAAAATCATTCAAATACGCGCGACATATTCCTCGGGTCCGAACTGAGACCTGGGCATCGTGGTGGGGTACAATCAGGTCCATAAACAAGTCGAATATAAAGTCAAGGCCGATCTGGGATATCGGCCAGACTAGGTTCCTGATTGCTGGATAACGGAAAGGGTTGCATCGCGCTTATACCCACGTGGAACATTGATCAACAGTCACGCACGCCGTAAACTCCGTCACATATATCGGCAGAGCTGTTGGAGAGCTTCAATGTTTGGACGTAACAATGGGGCGTATCAAGGAAGATGCGGTTTCACGAAAGTAATCAGGTTTCGTTTCACATTTGCACATATTGTGTGTTAAGCGTATACGATTTAGGAAGCCAAAAGGTCGGAATCTGTTGATAAGTATTATTTAATAAACAGGTATCCGCCGCCATTTATATCCCTTCATCGCCAAACCGCTCCGCCAAAATCGCGCGAGAGTAAACATTATAGCGTCTAAATATTTTTGACTAGAAAATACCTTTTATAGAGTAGACTATGTGGTATTGTTAAGGTTCGGTTGGCGCTGTGTTGGGTAGAATTTCCTTCAATTTGAGATAAATGGCGATGGATGGTGAGCGTAGCAATATATGAGGCTCCGCATTTCTCCTGGCGAATGATCGCGGTTGCGATAAGGTTTGTCAGCCGCAATTCACGTGGTCTGAGCGTTCCGTGGTCGAAAGAAGCTTTAAACCTAAATAGGTTAGTGACTATTTGCTTCCTAGGCGGACTCCACGAACCTCCATTCCATTTAATCATCGTCTCCAGTACTGGGCAGTCAAATCTTGTATGAATCGTATATAATAAGAGGAGGGCAAAATAACGGCTGCAATGGTTAAACCGCTAACCTTCAAGGGTGATAAAAAGTCTAAGAAGCGTAAGCGTCACCAGACCGATGCCGATACCAATGAACAATCTCTTTCCCGCCGTCCTGACCCTTCAAGCAACCCCAAGGAAAATCCTGAAAACGCTTCTGCCGCCAACGAAGACCAAAATTGGGTCTCTGCAGACACACCGACAGACATTCTAGGTCCAGTTGTTATTGTTCTACCGTCTGCGCGGCCCACCTGCATCGCGTGTGACGGCAATGGAAAGGTTTTTGCTCATGAAATAGAAAACTTGATTGAAGGCGACCCGGCCACAGCGGAACCCCATGACGTGCGACAAGTGTGGGTTGCTACTAGAGTGGCGGGCACCGAAGGTATCAATTTCAAGGGACACCATGGGCGGTAAGTTGTTCCCCAATATTTGATGTTCATCCAATCCCAAGGCCACAGTTTGAAACCGCTACATAGCGACATTTTTTTAAAGCTAATCACCAAGGGGTTATATAGATATCTAAGCTGCGATAAATACGGCATCTTAAGCGCAAACGCCCCCGCCGTATCCGCTTACGAATCTTTCATCCCAATACCTTCACCTGACTTACCTAGTACATTCTCGTTCCAGGTGGCAAGTGGGGATAGAGAGGCCTTCCTTTCCATAAAAGAACCTCGGGACACTTCTGCATCTACGCCTGCGACGGCGGTCGAGATCCGTGGCGATGCCTCAAGTATCTCATTCACCACTACCTGCCGCATCCGCATGCAGGCACGCTTTAAACCAAAATTAAAGGCATCCAAGGAGTCCAAGGCGTTGGAGAAAATCAGCCGCAAGGAATTGGAAGCCGTGGTGGGGAGGAAATTGGAAGACCACGAGGTGAAAAGGCTGAAAAAGGCAAGAAAGGAAGGCTCCTATCATGAGGAGATCTTGAATGTTAGGGTTAAGGGAAAGCACGATAAGTTTGCTTCGTGATGCGGGTTACCCCTTAACGCTTTATCATCAAGCCGGCTTCTGGTCAGCCAGACGTTCCCGTGTTTTCTCATCTCTTCAAGGGAAAATTGAGGGGACCACTCTTTAATCTGTAGGTTTCTTAAAGGGTTGCGACTTTCTTGAGGAAATCCCGAGTGAACATCGTCACTGCCAAATAAGCGGTCTGTATTCGCTCATAGCCATTCACCCGGAACTCACATGTTTGCTTGTCTGTACGTTCTCCTGCTACTATACGCTCAAGCCATTAACTCTGGCTCCAGAAACCATACCCGTCTTCTCGTCCACTATGAAGCAGGATCCACATGACCTATTTTGGTCTACCAGCCGAGAAACGCGGAAATTATGCCTAATATCCATTTTATGGTGGCTAGGGAGAAGGTTACAAGGCAGGCCTTATTTGAAGATATTATCGCAGTCTCCTATATCCCCTAAGGACCTGATTCTCCCTTTTCAATACGTATAGTTATCAGAGGCCGGGTTATGGGTCCTCAGCAGGCCCCCCAACACCTTACCAATCCTTTGAGTTGTCTAGCCCTAACCGTGACATATTCATTCAATAGCGTGAGCTATATCTCCTATTTATGTACATACATACACTACAAGGGTGATGTCAATCTGTCCGAATAGACACTGGTTGTATCAGTACTCTTAACTTGAAATTATTAGCAGCTTGATAGTTATATAATAGCAGGAAGGCCACGACAGAGAGGCTTACTAGAAGAACCCAAAAATAATGAACTATGGAATGCTCACAAAATAACCAATTACATATTATCACACCCTCGGTTTATATACATCTTTCCAGGTATACCAAAATCATTCAAAACAATATAAATAAACAAAATGAACCAAGATCCAAATTAAAACTCATATGCCAGCAGAAGCTGGGTTTCCGTGCTCCCGCTAAGCAATCATCGATATCCAGCGATTTGGAATTGGTATGTGCTAAGACAAGCAGAATAAAAAGGCATATAAGAGGTAAATCATCAGGAAATGCTGAGGAATGAAAGCGAAAAAAATGAACAGGAGAAACGGTCAGTACATTGATCGTGTGGCTTGGAACATCTCATTGAGGACTGGACCAGTAGATCATGGAAGAAAAAAAAAAGATGTGAAGGCGTCCTGCTGATGGCGCGTAACAAGCATGTACAAGAACATGGAAAACGAGACCTTTTAAGAATGCGCAAGAGATTCAACTATCGCCAAAAATTAAAATTTCGGTGGGTATCGCGCTTAGTTTTGCAGAAAAGGTCATATACGAAATGAAAACTAGAATACCAAAAAAATTTGTTGGGTAGGTGAACCACAAGAGGGCCAAGCATGACCAAAGTACGATGGCATCTAGCCTATCGTACTGCTGGAAGTATTTTATATAGGACCTTGATAACTACGAAAAAAAGATGTGTGAGCTCAGACGAATGCATTTAGCGCTCCTGGGCGAAGGTTGTAGAGCAAATAGAGAGGGGGAAAAACTATAGGTCGTAAGGTCTTTGGGTTGGCTTACATTTTGACCGAGAAGCGTTTCGTGTTCTCTCCTCGTCTGCAATCACAGGTCGGTCGCCCAGCATTGCCATAGCTCTCAGCCGCATTTCTTCTTGCCTTTGTCTTGAGGATCTATCACCCGTCGAAGGTGAAACTGTAACTTGGGAGCTATTTCTCGTCCGCCTTAGCATATCAGTAACGGAATTTCGGAAGCCACTGTGACGCTCAACGGCTCTTTGTTGGGATAACTGGTTTCGGTCACTTATGGAAGTAGGCATTGTCATTTCATAACCAGCTTCGCCAGTTTCTGCCGCGTGTGTTGGACGAATTCTTCGAGCAAGCCGTTCCTGACGAACCATACCACGAGTTATTTTTTCTGGGCAATACCCACGTGGTAGGACACTCTTTTTGCAAACTGGACAAAGGCTACTGTTCTGCAGGAGGAAATTGTCGATACATTCGGGGTGAAATATATGTTGACATGGAAGTTCGCGGACTGTGGTTTCGCCCGAATCGTAGTCATCGAGGCAGATTGGACAAGTTGTTTGTGAGAAGGTAAGTTGAGCATGGTGTTGTTGGTTGCTATTGACGGACGTAGTTTGCGATCTTGGAGAAGAAGGGGAAGCCTCAATGTTTGGGGCAGAGGGAGGTGGAGGTGGAGATGTAGATGGTGTTTTCAATGTTAGGAGAGCTTGTGATGCGCTTGGTATCCACCTCCAATTCGAAAGTGATTGAAAGATAGTCCATTTATCTATTGGTAACTTGGAAGGTTCATCGGTAGAATCTGGCGCGATTTCTGTAGTTGGAGGTATCAAACGCTCAATTCTACCGGACCCATCGCAGGTATATAGAGGCATTTTATCTAGAATATGTTGCGGCACGGTTAACCGTTTAATACCTAGAGTCTCTAGATCAACCTCTCCCGCTGCGACCCTCCTTTCCAGGGAGCGCAGTTGGCGTGCTTGAATCACCCGCATAGCGATGGATGAAAAAATTGCAACACCAATTAGAATTGCTACAACAGCCAAAAGAAAAATCCAAAGACTTGGGAGACCACCACTGGAGCTTGCTGCATGTACAGGTCAGTAAATAACTTTCTAAAAGCTCCCGTGGATAAAGAACCAGTATTACCTAGCGCAATTTTTGCAGACACCCGAATCAGCTCATCGCCCCGGAATTTTCTCAGTAAGTCTTTTCCATATGGAACGTCAGTCAAATTCCCAGAGTACTCGCTCAGTGCACGCATCACAACGACACCATATACGCCAGGGATCGCGTAAACAGGATAGCGATTCATATTTTTCCACTTGTCACCATCCCCTAGATCCCAGGTCGGATGATCGACCGGTGGAGGCGTTGTGGTCGATACATCGGGAAGGTAGAAAACGGCTGCATGGGGCGGGTTTCGTGACTGTGCTTCCAGAAAAGATATTGTACATGTAGAGGAGATCCAAGGAGCAATACTTATTACTTTTCTTATACCTGGAAGATCAGACAGACGAGTTACATTTGCTGGTATGAAAGGAGCTGTTGTTTGTCGGCACGGATCCTCGGAATCAAGCTCTGGGACGTAGAGCAAGCCTCGGATCGCGTCGCCATTTCTAACGTTTGTTGTTGATAGGGTTCGAATCTTATCACCTATACTGAGTTCAAAGGAGATGTTGGGCTGTAGGGTTTTTGCAAGCATAATCAGTGCCTAAGTTCAAAGGTTGGTTCCACAGGTTAGATAGGAGTAGAAATATTCTTCCTCACATCTAGTTGCATTGGCCTCGTTACCGATGGTCCTTCTGCTGATGGGATAGCGAGGATCACAGCATTGAAAGCGTTTGCAGCTATAACCACATATCAGTAAAGGGTGTGCCAAACATTTTTTCTTGAAAGTCTGGGCTTCGCAAAGATTGCTTCAGAGGAACCTTTTCTCGTCTTCCAAAGACGATTGTGCTTGTGCCTCAGAGGGGGGAGATCATACTCATTCTTTGCGAAAATCCCGCAGGATTCTGATATCAATGGAAGTACGTATTAAGACTCAAACTCCGAACAGTGTAGCTCATAACGACCGTCAACAAGAACGAGAGAGTTATTTGCTAGTAGTAGCCCAGGCGGTTAAAATTAGTGGCGATTATTGCCGTCCGAGACGAAGAATGAATATAAAAACGGCCAACGTAATTGACAGACAAAAATGCATGATTTACCTCAATTAACTACGAGACGGAGAAACATGCAGTACTTTGGCAGGCATCGCGCTTTAAGCCCTGAGTGGACGTCAGGCATGCGACATCCAACCACTGATCTACCTACCGACGGCCGTAGGCCTTTCTCGGAGAAGTTGGCGGCACGGGCGAGACGTCGGAGTTTCGCTCGGGCTCCCTCTTTAGCAAGGGTGGACTTGTCTAAAGTATGGAGCGGTCCTGTCTCCAGTATCATAAAGCTATTGGCAACTGCTCGCCTTTTGTCGTGGAGGTTGTTACATCGAGTGTTTCTTCTTGTCAGTCAGCTGCCTTGCTTCATGGCCTAGCCGCTAGCCCCAACGATAAGCCACCAAGCCCCCACCAGCCAAGTCCCTCTTTGGTGCCGCATTTACCGGCTAGAGACATTTGAATGTCAGATCTCCAGTAGACCCAAGCATTAGCTCAGACCAGATTGAAGCGAGGCCAAAGAGGTTTTTTGACTTTTTGGGCAGCCAAGATTTTCCTGCTCGTGGTAGACTCACGCTCCCGGTTTTTTTGTTTCTAGCTTCCGAGATAAACCTACCTACCCATGAGCTTTCTGTACCCGTGGCATTTATGATATGGGACAGCATCTGTTTCATAGATTTCCTGGGCATCGACTAGGGAAGGTTGCTGCTCTAATTTCCGAATCATATCCAAACCTCAACTGGTAATGAACATTTCAAGCTGGTGGTGGCATTGGCTACGTATAAATGCCCGATGATATCCCCAAAATTTGTCCCGTACATAACTCCGGGTGTACTAAATGGACTGGGCAAATTTCATAGGGCTTATCCGATCATCGCAGCCCGTGGCCATTGTGTGCAACTTTTCCCGTAACCCAACCCGAGAATATTCCGTTATCGGTGCTTTTTTAGCTTTTTTAGTTAGTTGGCAGACAGAGAGTAACACGTAGGTATCTAGCAGATTTTTAAGTGGTATTTGGGCAGTCATTACAATCACCCGCAGCGGGCCCAACAACATGCAATCACTGTTTGGAGACGTTGAACGATGGAACTCTCTCTTGTGAATCAGGTTGTTGAGTGAATGCATTGAGTCGAGGCAGGCAGCCACCTCTCCCACCAGCAAATTCGAACTTTTAGAAAGCCATTGGTTCAACATGCCGCTCCTTTCGGCTAAGCATTGGCTTCTCTAGGCCAAGTACGGAGTAGCGCCGAAATTCCCCAACTTCGAGAGCTAGAAGACATGCGCAGGCAGTCAGCAAGGGAATAAAGTGGGCTGAGATCAAATTTCCTTTTATATTGGACAGGGGTCAGTGAAGCTCTTATGAGCTCAACGTAAAAGGTTCCGCCTCTGGCGATAAACATTAGTGTAATGTAGGAACCTGGTTAGCATGTAATTCAAGAGTTTCCGGTGAGTAGTTCTTCTGGGGAAGTAAAGGCCATCCAACTACGGGGGTGTCCCATTGTTGGGATTCACCGAACATCACTAATATGGATGTTCCATGGCATGATATTACTGGCCCATAAATCGGCGAACCACGCCCATGGCAGATTCGAACAATATTATCAACCCAAAAGCCATACAGCTGTCCTCATCAAAAGACTGGAAGCTGTGGTATGCATATATCATGCAGATGGCTAAATTCTCCAAAGTCCAAGATTTTGTAGATGTTAAAAAACCGGATCGTATTGACGATCTTATGGAGCCGATGATGCCAGAACCGGAAGGTCGTACGCTGGAGGACAAGGCTGAATGGGAGATGAACATGACTATATGGAAGGTAAAATTAGCAGAGTACGAAAAATTGAGAAAAGGAATGGAGAAGATCAGTGACTTGATATGGAGAACTGTATCATCGGATGAGATGCGGCAATGCCCAACTGGCTCTGATACGGATGTGAAAGACATCCTCAAAGCTCTCGAAGCACGCCTGTCCCCCACTGTATCAACCCGCCAATATGATGTTCGTACGAAATATCTGGCTCTATGCAAGCCGCCGAAAAATCGAGGAATCGAGAAGTGGCTGGACCAGTGGTCGCAAATACAGGCAGACATGATAGATGCGAACATCGCCGGTCAATTCAACATGAAGATTGATTTTATCAATGCAAATTTATCAATCAATTCAGGATATGCGGAGGCTTGGGCTAAAACTGTACATCAAGATGGAGACTCCATTGATTTAGTTAGCATGATCAATGACTTCAAAGAACGCTATAAAGAAATGGGAGTCCTCAAAAATGATTACCTCGCCACCAATTTCGCCACACTCAATGGAAGATCCGCAGCACGTTCGCCAGGACGCCGGCCCGCAGGAGAATGCCTGTGTGGAAGTCAACATAGCTGGTCTAGATGCTATTATCTCAATCCATCAAAACGACCCACAGGATGGAAGGAAAATGCAGATCGAAGATTAAAGGTGGATAAAGCCTTGAAGAATGAAGATCTGAAGCAGAGAGTGAATGCAGCCATTTCAAAAGCTTCATCTGTAAACAAGGATATGGCTGATGAGGATGCATTTGAAGGCATGATATTGAAGAAAGAACATGCATCAAATGAAGCCAAATCTCCATCCCCATATCTTGATCTTCGTTCCATGGAACATTCAATGAAAAAGATGGCAATGTCGGCCAATAATCCACGCGAATACCTTCGAGACTCATGGATTTTTGATACTGGAGCTGAACAGCATATATGCAATAATCAATCACGATTCCTAACCTTTGAACCGGCGTACACGGAGGTGTATACTGGAGACTCAACTACTCGAGTAGAAGGATATGGGTCAGTATACACATATATGGTCAATGAGGCTGGAAAGGAATTCAAAGTTACTCTGAAAAAAGCTGCGTACATTTCGAATGCTCACACCAATATCATCGCGTGGAAGCCCTGCTATCATGTAGGGGGCATATATTTCGATGGAAAGACATTTAGACTGTGTAAATTAAAGGATGATCGCGTGTTCGCACGTTTGGAGGTGTTTGGGGGTCTTTTGATCGCTGAATATAGGAGTGGTGAAAAGGGTGTTTTTGCAGCCACCATCAATGGAAGCCCCAATGCGGCCAGTAATGCGGCCGTTGCACCCATGGCCATTAACAATGAATCCACCAAATCTTCAAGAATCCGCCCTTCGTACGCGCCAAAAATATCCGTAGCTGACAATGATGTATGGCACAGACGCCTAGGTCATCCTTCAAAGCTCGCCATTAAAAAGCTCGTGATTGATGCAACTGGCGTTCAAATCACCGACCTAGAAACCATGGATGTTCCGAAGGAATCGGCGACAAAACCATTATGCGAACCATGCCAGCTAGGAGCCGCCAAAAATCAAATATCTCGCCGTGCCCACGTACGATCCCAAATACCATTCGAGCGCCTGCATGCGGATATTATCCAGGGCCCATCTCAATGTTATAATGGAGAACGATGGCTCATCCATTTTGTATGTGACTATCTTCGCTTCCATATCGCCATTACCGCCGTCCGAAAGACCGCAATCCGAAAAGCTTTCATTAAAGCTATAGCATGGATAAAACGCCAGTTCAACTGCCAGACCAAGATCATTCGCATTGACAATGAAAGAGCAGTTAAAGAAGCAGATGAGTTCAAAAACTGGGCTGATGAAGAAGGTTTAGAGTTGGAATACTCTTCTGAATATCTTCATGAGCAGAATGGTGCCGCAGAGCGTGCAGGTGCCATATTAATTACAAAAGCCAGGACTCTACGGATTGAATCCATGCTGCCCCAATCCCTCTTTCCAGAAATAGCCATGGCAGCTGTATACTTGACGAATCGTACGCCGACCCGTCTCCTTGAATGGAGATCACCTCTACGAGCCTTAGAGGAATATTTGAAGCTCACACCGCATTCCTGTGCACATCTTCGGATTTACGGATGCCGCGCATATGCTAAGATTCCGGATGAAAAGCAGGTACGATCGCAAAAGCTTGATCCCCGCGCGCATATCGGATACCTCGTCGGATATGATTCAACAAACATATATAGGATATGGATTCCTCATCTAGAACGGGTGATCCGTACAAGAGATGTCATATTTGATGAGAACAGGAAATTCAATCCAGAAGAGCCACACATTGAGAAGCAGCTATGAGACTGGGTAACTCAAGAAATTGAGTTCATGAATATACCATTCATCACAGAACCAGATATCTCAGTTGCAGAGGCACTGGATCAAATGAATCAAATGAATGAGAAGCATGTTGGCATTGCGGATATGGATGTGTTCTGACCCGATGAAATCGCTCAGCGGCCTGAAAAACGGGGGGAGGAAAGAGATGAAGATCTATTAAACACGCAGATCTTTGCAGATTTGAATAATCAACTGCTCCCTACGCCTATGGCCACACCTGAACCAGATGCTAGTACGCCGCAATCTCATGCCATTACGCATACATCTACGGATAATCACACGGATAGCACTACCCCTATCCGAAACACGGCACCCAGAGCAGCCGATATAAGCTCTGAGTTTAGCGAATCAAATATCATAGCAGGAGGCCGAAGAATCAGAAATCGCCGAAATGCGCACAATAATGCAGTCATACAAGCCAAAGATCACCCGTACAATATGATCAATGCTGCATTCGCCACTGCCACTGCCATTGATTCCGCTAATAATAAAAATAAAATCACCACAAAAATCCATCGATCTATGCTGCCAAATCCGCCAAATAACTGGCGAGAGCTTGAAAAACATCCATATAATGAAGACTTTACAATTGCTGCAAAACGGGAATGGGAAACAATAACCCTGCTGAATACATATGAAATAACTAGCAGACCCAAGAAAGAAGTCTTTGTGATTCCATTGAGATGGGTGTTCACATACAAATTTGATGACAATGGATATCTTGCAAAGTTTAAAGCTCGCATATGTGTACGCGGAGATCTCCAACCACCCACAGATCTCAATACTAAAGCCCATACACTGGCCGCCCGAGATCTTCGTATACTGTTAGCCCTCACTGCAGCATTTGACCTAGATGCCGAACAATTAGATGGAATCAATGCATTCATAAACAGTGAGATTGATGAGCTAGTATACGTGGAACTACCAGATGGATGGTGGAAACTGAAGGGGGTATGGAACCTCAAACGGGAGATCCATACCTTGAAGCTTTTACAGGCCCTTTACGGGCTACGCAGGTCCCCATTACTATGGCTAAATGAGCTCTCCACTACCCTCCGCGGATTCGGATATACTGCAACGCCTGAAGATCGCTGCCTATTCTCCAATGATCGATTGATTATATTCTTTTATGTTGATGATATAGTCATCCTTTCAAGACCAGATGATCATATGGAATGAGATACGCTGATTGCAGACCTCAAAAGAGTGTACGAGATTCGCCATATAGGAGATCTCAAATGGTTTCTCAACATGCGAATCATTAGAGATCGGCCGAATCGGAAGCTTTGGTTATGCCAAGATGCCTATATTGATAAGATCGTACACACATATAACCACACACATGCCCGTAAGGCATATACACCCCTATCTGGAACACCATTGGAACCGTATAAGGATATCGCTACCCCGAAGGAGATCCATTACTATCAACGCCGCATTGGTTCATGCATATATGCCGCAGTCATGACCCGCCCCGATATCATGTATGCAGTAGGTAAACTCGCCACATTCATGACCAATCCGTCCGAACGCCATTCTGCCGAAATCGATCGGGTAATCTCATATTTGAGAGACACCAAGAACCTCGCCATTCTCTATGGAGGATCCATTGATAATGCCATGCAGATGAATATGAAGCCAGACGTGGCGGAGATCGCCAGCGATGCATCTTTTGCAGATAATGCCAATCAACGTTCTACGCAGGGATATTTATTCAAATTGTATGGAGGAGCCGTGGATTGGAAGTCCATGAGGCAGACTGTAATAACAACCTCTACCACTGAAGCTGAACTTATCGCTATATCTCATGCTGGAAAGGAGTCAATCTGGTGGGAACGGTTCTTCAAGCACATTAATTTCGACCCAGGCCATAAGATTCGCATTCAATGCGATAATCGCCAAACCGTCGGCATTCTTACACGAGAAGATCCATCCATTACATCAAAGCTCCGCCATGTGGATATATATGGCAATTGGCTCCGAGAACGGGTTCAAAAAGGGGATATAATGATTGAATGGGTCCCCACGACCGCCATGCCCGCCGACGGATTCACCAAGGCCCTTCCACCCCAAAAACATGAAGATTTCGTTGAATTGATTGGTTTGAAAAATATTACAGATCTCATGACTAATCAATCCAAATAAGCCATTCTCTTATATTATATTTCATTTTTTACACACAGATTGACATCTATTTCCTTAACCTTCTTGTAGGTTTTATATTGCCTAGTTTTATGCTGTTTTTGCAGCTTCATTACACTCTTTTTATTCGTTTTCTTCGCTGAAGGGGGTATGTTGGGATTCACCGAACATCACTAATATGGATGTTCCATGGCATGATATTACTGGCCCATAAATCGGCGAACCACGCCCATTCGCTTATTAGCTCGCACATTACGAACGAGCCCTTTTTCTAAAAAAACCATAGCTAGCTAGATAGATTATTAAAAAATGAAAGAAGCAATGATTATTGGCAATATAACGGATATACTAAATCCAATACCCATACTTTGTGTGTGAAAATCCCAGGGAAACAAGGTTGCAAAATCTCGATATTGAAAGACAAAGTGTCATACCAATGGGCTCTACCGTCAAACCAGGAATGTTTGACAATTGCACATTACCAAAAAATATAACGCCGAATTGTCTGTTACAATGCTGAAACTTGAGCCATATATTTTGGTTGCGAGAAGATCAGCCGAGGCAACAAACCTTAAGTAGGAGAAGGATCTGCTGATTAAGCGCCAAGATCACATATTGCCAAGATAAATCAATAATGGGAGTGATTATCACGTGATATGAAATGACCTCAGTTGTTCGCGACTTCGAGTTCAACTCGCGGCGCAAACGGGATGGCGAAAAGACCAACGTGAATCGGACACAGTATCTACCCAACCACAACTCATTGACATTGCTCCTTTTCGTGTTGGGCAACGTAAAAACTTTGATGCGCATACTAATTTGGTCAACTGGGACACCTCTTAGGGTTGAATGATATAGCCATTGTTTCCGAAGGGGTTCAGAGAATCACTCATCATACTTTATCCGATCGTGGCTCCACCCCCTACCCCTTAACCGGGGCCTCAAGCCTCCACGAGGGTATCAACGAACATGCCTCCCCCACTTGCGAACAAAAGTAAGGGAAAGGGCCGCGAAGTTAGGCGGTCCCGTAGTCGCAACACCACTCCCAGCTCCGTTAGTACTAATATCATCGCGGGTATCGGTTATCTGGATAACGATATTTCTAAGATGCTGGTGTCCACATCAGTGCAATATTCTGATATCCTTGACAAGTTGGGTGGAAGTGGTCAGATTCCCGAACCAAAAGCGCTCGAGTCATTAGTCGAGCACCTCAAAACCCTCAGTCAGTTCGCTGAGGCCAGAGGCGAAGCATGCAATGCTGGAATAAGGGAAATATCACAGAAACGCAAAGAGGTCCTTGAAGAGCAGAGAGAGCGCGAACAATTTGATCGCGATGCAGAAGAAAGACTGAGAATGAAGAGAGAGGCAGAAGATGACGAGGATACGGGGCGATCCTCGAAGGGGGGCAAACTTAAAAAGAGAAAGGAGAGAGGAACTGTCAAAGAAGAGCGACCTTTATCACACGGCGCCCATGGCTTAGCCAAACAAGATGGACCAGATCTGAAGACAGACAGTAAGCATGCCATTTTTTCATACCTTAACCGCAACCATGCTGTATTTTGTTTCACTTCTGGCAGCTCTCAACAGCAACAACCCAGTTTGTTTACATTCACTTTTGCCTCAACTTACACATTTGTGCATCCGATATTTGGGTTTTCATTTTGAATCTAACTGAGAATATAGTTCCCCATCGTCGCGGTGGGAAAGACTCGCTTAGTATGGCCTTACCCTCTTCAAAAAAATCTAAAAATGTGGTTTCGAGTACTTCTTCGCTGTCACCCACACCATCTCCGACTGCCACAGGGCCCGGAGACCAGCTCTCAGCTGCCGACTCACCTGATTCGATGGATAGTTCAGATTCTCATCAGCCGGAACCTGCACCATCTGTTCCACAGTATCAAGTGTTTGGGCCCGATCCGCTCGCGTTCGATGATCCTACTATCTATCATATCCGCGATGTTACCCCTGGAATGTCAGACGATGAGAGACGTGAGATTTATAGTGTCGCACAGTTTCCCAAGAGCGATCTCAGCCATATGATGACAGGAACTCCTCCTGACAAAGATTTCAGTAATGCAAAACCTACTAATCAAGTCAGTGCCAACACATTCGCCACTTACATTGAACCATACGTTCGTCCTCTAACGGAGGAGGACATTGCGTTTCTCAAGGAGAGGGTAAGTCGATCAGTATGGAAATCTCCATGACTCTGAACTAATTTCTCCAACCCAGGGTGACCGCACGACTCCTTTCCTCTTACCGCGTCGAGGCAAAAAGCACTATACTGAGATCTGGGCTGAAGAGGACGGATGCGTCAATGTTGATTCCGCTACTCAAGAACGAGAACAACTTCCCCTTAACCAAGGCCGTGGTAGTATCGATCAGATGACAGACGAAACTGCCGAAACGGAACAAGTCTCCGCACCGCCTCTAGTCAGCCGCCTATACTCTCTGCTTCGTTTCGAACATCGCACGCTGCCCGAGGAAAATCCCACTGGGTCTGCCCCTAACAATGAAGATACCAATATGAACGGCACCGTGAATGGGGATACAATGGACTTAGACAATCTTATGGGTGGTGTAGAGTCCGAGACGAAACCACTTAACTCTGCGACAACCTTTATCGATGCGTCTCCGAACGGTTTCAAGGTACCAGCCGCCAAGCTAGAACACGGACAGCTAGACGAGCGACTGAAAGCTGAGCTTCGCTACGTTGGGATTCTTGGCCAGGATGATAACCCAGACTACGATGCACACTATGATGATGACATCGCAGAACGCTTGCGTCTCCTACAAGCCGAATTGAAGAAGCAAATGATTGCCAACGGGGCACGCAAAGTCCGCCTACTTGAAATCGCCCGCGAACGCCTTGCATACCAGGAGTACAGCACGATCCACGATGATCTGGATTCTCAAGTCCAGCAGGCATATCTTAAACGCACGCGCACTCTTGGCAAGAGCAAGAAGGGCTCACAGGCTAAACACAGACCTGGCGGTGCGGGAGGTGGTAGCCATCTTGTCGCGGCCAATGCTTCGGGTGCGGGTGTAAGCAGGCCTGGAATTGGTGATGTGGCCCGCACACTGATGGATCGTCGGAAGCGGTGGGCTGATTGCATTGGTCCTGTATTTAAAGATTGTAAAACGACAGTACCCGGAAAAGACGAGAGCATCTTTGACCCGGTGGTTATGGAGGAGTATGAGAAAGCGGAAGTGGAGGGTTGGGATGAGGAACAAGAATAAACAATGGGGGACAATTTCGCTCTCCTTTTTCTGCAATTCTGCTTCTGCGGTGATATCTAGGTTTCCATTTTCCTCAAGGAAGGACTGGTGGATTAGGCATCATTTCATGTTGTTCTCATGGCATCTTGTTATTGCTTTCTGGTTTTTTGTAGGGTTATATCCGGAAGTTTGGCGTCTTCAGGGCATGGATTTGGGGGTTGAAAGGGGTTTGGGCGCAACGCAACGCAACGGAAGGGAATTACCAATGGCCGGTTGTAGGTGTATGTATGGTATTTCAAATATTATTCATATTTTAATTCAAGAAACCTCAGCCGTTTTATTGTCACACTGTTGCCGCTCGATCTCCTCCGTCACCCATATATTCCATATCTTCTCACCTCCCTGCGTTTTGGCCACTCATTTTGAAGAGTTGGACAAGTATGACGCCGGTATCCTCCCTATCAACGACGCAATAACACGAGGAAAACAAATATTTCCAATATCACATAAATATCTGAGTATGTAAAGGACAAGGGTATATTTCAGTACGCTCTGTAGGCATGTACATCAAAAAAGCATAGCGCACACAGGCTCTCAGCATATTCCCGGAAATATCAGGAAACAGCAACAACATACACCATCCATATCTAACCTACCGATCAATAATCTGCACCTCAAACGGATACTTCTTTAAACGATTGGTAAGTTCTTTCTCACTGATTTCTAACTCCGTACATATCTGATCGAAACAGTGCGTCCCATCAAGATATTTGCCCAACGTCATATCATCAATCACAACCTCCTCCTCGTCTCCCAAACCATACTCATCTTCCCTATCATCCTCAACGGCGTGGTCGTCGTTGGTATACGAAGCAGCTGAGAACGTTGGAGTAATGACCGTATCACCCCCATCTCGCGAACTTATTGACCGACGGCTCCGCGCAGACAAACGGCGCCCTCCTCCTCTTGCTCCTAAATCTAGTCCACCGCTGGCAACAGAACCACTCTTATTACTTCGTGAAAACGATGAGGAAGATGATGGAGACGCAAAATCATAGCGTTGTTGTCTGGTTGGTTGTGCTAGGTATCCAGTTGCATAGGCATACTTATGAACACGATACAGGAAGCCCTTTATGACACCAAATGTTATGAAGCGCCTTAGATCAATATTGGCAAGTTCACGGGTGTGTTCGATATACCATTGCTTGACAGTCTTTCCTTGCCTAAGACTGGCGTAAAGCTCAATTAGTCCGACTCCGTCGACGATGCTGGTGCATTGGTTGGCGGGATCACGGGAGGCAGTTCCAGAGTTGGCGACCAAGGGCCATATATCATCATGGTCCACGTAATCATCATTATGTACCTTCGATCTGCTTCGGGAGCCAGATGATAAGGCAGATTGGGTGGATGGGTTCAATGTTGGTGGCGCAGTTATGCTTGGGGTGGGAGCGAAGCGAGTATTTACATATCGTGCGCATTCACGTTGCATGTCTTCGTCCGCAGCGATGGTTGAACCGAACTGCGCTGTTGGGGCATATATTGCCGTGAAGGAGAATATGTCCAGGAGAAAAATGCAGCCGTAGTAGATCAGATGTCGGATTGCGCTGCAGGTCAGAGAGAAATCTGTATCGGCAAGCGATGAAATTATGCGAACGCTGTTAACCCCATTTATAAAAGGTACGATCTAGAGAAGGAGTGAGAATTGTTTCCCAAAACATATCAAAATTCTAGCTCATGGCGGTAAAGACGCAAGAAATCTTACCCTTTGCATTGTTAAATCCCAATTTTCATCCATGAAGGCTTCATATCGAACCGTAAATAGCGGCACATGCCAGGCTTTCACCATGGGAGGTGAGGGGTAGATAGGGAATAATTTGATATTCAAGGTATTGAGTTCATCTGCCCGATGGTATCAGCCAACGATCACACATATCAGGATATATAAAAAATGGTTCAAAAACTAGTGAAGAAAGTTTTCAAGAATACGGAGAGGATAACATACCAATCGGAATCATACACTCGCAATAATTATTCAAATCCTCCATCAGCGTCTCACATAGACTGTAAACTTTGCCCTCCCCACCTTTCGAGAAATCCCTCGACAAGAATCCAGACTGCTCCTCCAGCCCGCACATCAGATGCGCTAGCTTCTGTACCACGCTTTTAAAGCTGCCAAAGTCCTCGTCCTCCGCCAGCACGATGCAGAAGTTGAATATAAACTCATTTCGGTCGTACCGTGGTGAGGTCATGCAGACTGGGGAGCCAAGGATGCGATACCCACCAGAACAGACGTGAATTAGGTTACCACATAATTCCTGCCGCGGGATCACGAAGAAGGATATATCGGAGAAGGTAATCAGGGCAGGTTGGTTCGGGGGTGCTGTTGGGGACGGCACGATGGCTCCGTCAGGGACCTGATGAACGACCTTTGGGCCTGGGTAGAAGGAATGCCTATTAGCTTGGGGAAGGGCACAAAATATACGTGTGGAGCCTGAGAAAACGAGGAATATATATGATGAGATATAAAGCCGGCCTCTTACCTTCTTGGGTGTCGAACTTGCTGTAGAATATTGCCTTGATCATCTTCGGCCAAAAGGGTCAAAAAGCCAACTTGGTGTATGCTGGGAGAATACCGTATCCTCGCGTTACGGCGCGGTCATATCATCAGTTAGGAAATCATAGGTCGCACAATCGCTCGGCTTACCCATGGTCGACACTTGACCAATCCTGTGCTTTGTTGCGCTATATAAACATATATCCCTAGCTATACAGCTCTCGTCGGTCTTCCATGATTAAGAAGTTGGTGTTGGCGGAAGCTTGCTGGCAAGCTCCAAGTCACATGGCTGCTCTCACGATGTGGACATGGCTCAAAATGTTATTGTTTAGCTCTGCACTAAAACGATCGGTGTCTCTTAAGTTCCCCTGTTTGTTATTATATTTAAACAGTTCTAACTAAAATAGTACTTCATTTTGTTAAAAGTAAGGAAATGTAGTAGCTATATTAAGGTTTGAAAGAGAGGTGGGCAATTGTTCCCCATTATTAGCCCGCATGGATAGCGAGTAAATTATCAGCCAATTGCTCTCTCAACAAGAAATATGGTGAACAGGAAGAGAGGGGCAAATAAAATAAATAAACTAGAACCATCTTTAGAGAAATATCACATAACTGATTCGAATTCGCAAACGCGTTCTTCCATCCGCCAAAGTGAACACCTGACGAAAACTAAAGATTGATTCAAATAATAAAGCGATTCCCATTTGCATAAAGTTTAAAAATAATTGGAAAGTTTGGGGAGGTGGACAGAAAACCGAACTGTTTCTAGAAAATAAAAACCATGAGCATCGCTGAATAACTCGAAAATGACAAGAAAGTGACAGAAATCTATTTGGGAAAACCACCTGCAGAACCAAGCGAGATAGAAATGATGCAAGTATACCATGATCTTCCAGTATTAACGCCATCCTGACTATGAGAGAGGACCAATACACCAGCGACACAGTACACACCAGTAAAATGCATCACAGATAAAAAAAATGAACAAAGCCATCCATCTAGGCCAGGTAAACAGTGAGTATCTAAATTGCAGGGTTCAGAATAAAGTCCAATAGGATACTTTCGGCAGATACTAAGATCATAAAATCATCACCAGCTCCGAGGGCTTATCATTAGGGGCTACCTCGCATCATCCAAGGCGGAATTTGAAGAGGAACCGATTGTGGATCTGGCAAGGATGGTAGGTCCCATGACCGCTGATCCGGAAACGACACGTCTATTCGACATTGGAAAGGGTCCCTGTCGAGAATTTCTAGAACCGGCGACCCTATGGCTGCGAAGACCAGGTGTGGCGGTTGACGATGACGATGGCAAATGCAAAGGCATGTTGGTGAACGCAACGCTTAGCGGCTGGCCGCTTCGAATTGCATCAATCATCCCTGTATATCCATTATGTTCAGAGGCTTCCTTTAGCCACTGCTCCCAGTCTTCGTCAAGGGGGACATCAGCTCCTCGCTGCCTTGCCTCCGCTGCTTGAATTAAACGTTGGTTTAACATAACACCATAACTTTCCATTTCATCACCGTCGTCATCACTCGTTTCTTCCCCATCCTCTTCCCCGTTCTGCAGTTCCGATATGATTTCCAATTCCGGGAACTCTTCTTCGTCTTCTAGATCCGGAGGATGATGGTTTCGAGGGCTATCTTGTTCATATGTATGTATATGGACAGATGGTGGTATTGGTGGAGTGGCGGCTCTAATATCGTCTGCCGTAGTATCCCTAACCTGGACTGCTTCATCCCGTTCATAACGATCCCTGGCGGATTTTGTACCCTCCCAACGACAAAGCGAGGCGATTTCGGCTTCCGTCAGTCCTAGCTCGTCGAACGCTTTGAACAATTTCCGATGCCATGTGAAACGACCCAACCTCATTCGATGTGGGGGGAATGAATAATCGAGCCCAGGGTATTGGGCTTCAATACAGTCGAGGGTGCCATAGAAGGTCGACGTTTCGATACGAACCTCAGGAACAAGATGTCGGGTGATAAGTGACGCAAATGTGGAGGGCTCGTTCGTGCGTGGTTTTGGGAAGATGGCATTGTACACAAGCTGAGACAGCGAAGGCTTATGCATGTTGTGGATGGATGTTCCGTAGAGTATGGTCGTTTTCAGAAGTAGAAAAGGAATAGGAACAAGGTAAAACGAGTGAGACGGGAGAGGAAGAAGGTTTACTTATGAGGTAGGTGGTTGAAGTTAAGCTTAATAGGTCACGGTAACCTTATTGCAGAAAGAATGTAGGTAGATATAGCAATTCACAGAAGTTTCGGTCTGGAATTAACGTTCCAGTTCACTCCATCCCAAAGCTCCTAGTTCGGACGTCGATATTTAGAGGACTAACAGCCGCTGCAAGATCTGCTGCGGTTCCGCTGTTCCTGCAATCCCCGGCTCTGCCAACCTCTATCCCGTAGCTGTTTTTCGGAAGAAATCTCCTATAATGTTTCACGGCCTTCAGCTACGGGGAAAGGTTTTATCGACAATCTGAATTAATAGATATCGCGATTCGGTAAACCCTAGGAGAGGGTTTCGCTAGTCTAGTTGGCAGGATAAAGGATAATGTTTAAAGAGATGCTCCGGCTAGAGGCAAGAAGGTTGAACGATTGATACAGTATTAACACTGGTTTATTTGGTCGTTGAAGAGCTATTTCGCATTGACTATCGCCGCGAAATTGCAGGTGCAGAAAGATTCCAAGGACCTGGTTAAAAAGCTGGCTATTGGCGGGGACGGTGCCCGCACGTGAAGAAGTGGATGGCAACAAGTCCTAGGTTTCCGAAATTTGGAGGCACCACTGGTGTATTTCGGTCCTCTGTTCCTGTGGATCAGTTGGATAGAGCCGGTCTTCCAGGTTTTGCTGGTGGTAATGGTGGTGATTAGTCGTGGTAGAGGTGTGGTTGCAGTTGCTGATAAAGAAAGAGAGTGGTATGAGGTGCATTGGAGGTTGGGCGTCCTCGAATCGCTTTATTCGCAAGCAACACCGAAACGGCTAGGGATGATGACAATTCCAAACACATCACACCCAACAATAATATCACCCTGCGTGCAGGGCGCTTGGAGCTGATATCGCCGACCAGCGTGAAACCGTAAATTTGGGTGGGTTGGATGGAGCCTGCTGGCTAGACTCTTGTCAATGATATATGAATCATAGCTTAGCCCACGGGCCTTTGGACTAAAAAAAAGCGTGATGATCTCTCCACATCCAACCCGAAACCTGTTGAAAGATGGGATTGGCTAACAAGGATCGAGGACGAGAACAGTTCCTAGCTCCAGGAACCTGTGAACCTCAAGGAAGTCTCACCCAGTTCATAATCAAAAGGCGGACGGGGGGACATGGTTATTATTTAACTATTTATATTAAAGGCCAAACGACAGCGTGGTTGTGGCAGGGAATGGCGTACCTAGACCCAGCCTATCGAAACGCCGGATGACGCCCGCTGGCAAATTTCAGAGAATTCATGTCGTAGCACATATTCTCCAAGAATGCTAGCATGCATATTTGCTCCTTTATTACCTCACCATCACTAGGGGATACCCTACAGGCTCCAGCTCATCCTCCCATAACCAATCATCCCTCTATTGCAGCTACTCCAGGCTAATCCTCGCACTGCTTGACTCCGGCTGAATATGAAAGCGGACAACAGATCAGACAAAGGCTGGGCGGGTCTTGTCAAGCAACTTTCTGACATGACGCTGGCAAAATATGCCTATGGAACTTAACTGTGCATATGTATCCCCTCACCGAGGCATAATGGGGCGACCACTCTTGGTGAGTTAGCCAATCTACGAAAATCTATATCCACCCTCATCGTGGTCGGGTAAATCAATTCGCAGGCGGCCAAAATTCTTCCGGTCAGATGGCGCGCTGGCTTGTCCAGTGTGAAGGCTTGCTCAGTGCTGTTGATGCGTTCTACCCATGCAACAATCCTGCAGCAACCCAACTGTGCGTATTTAGCACACATCTCTCCAATAGTAAATCGTCACGTCTTTAACGATGCTGCTCCAGAGTTTTCCACTTCTTTTCCTTGAAAATATTCCACGAGACAAAAAGATAAAAAGCGACTCCCTTCCTTGCAGCTTGAGGCTAAAGAATGGCCACATTCCACGACACTTTATTTCCGATACACATCGACCCCCAGATGAAAGGATCTATTGGTTGATTGGCTAAACCATGTTTCTAGTTTAATGGCAACTTTGGGCCCTTATTCCCCGTCTTGATAGCGAGCCAACTCAGTTTTCAGCTACTTTCTTTTGCTCTCGGGGCCTTCCACGCATCATGATTATCAATATATATGTCTGAGTATCCTGCAATTTCTCCCCGACTAACATGCTCAGGAATGCAGGTTCGTGGGTGTCTGGGTATGCTTTTTGTTTTCTGGGATATTCCCAAGTAATTCCGTCGCTGAGATTCAATGCTTGCCTAAGCCATATCCCTCTGATAGTGCGATTTTACCATTATTATTGGTGAACGAATACCGATCTTTAAAATTAAACGACAGTTCAACGACTCACATCTCTTCGGACCTTCGAGCTTGAGCCTGGATCATCAACGTGAGTACCTTCAATTTTGATAAAACTAGGCTTCCAAATCTTGAGAAAATAATTTTGTGGGCGCTTTTTATCTCGCCATCCCTCCCCATCTCGAGGAGGCGTTGATACATGGAGGTGTCCGAGTGTGCTGGCAGACACCATGGCTCTCTGCGGTGTAGCTGTTATGTGATGTCGTCGCCTTGTTCTGCTTCCTATAGATGTATAAACGTTGATGTTAGTAGCCTAAGAGCGGACTGTGGTATAAAATTTTCGAGTTGTAAAAATTAGAGATTATTGATATTTTCCCTAAGTCTTCTGATTCTGTCCAGATTATCTATGGAATGGATTGATTACTATGAATCTTTTCTCCCTTGGCTAAAACAACCGTATTCGCCCTACCGCCCACATGCAACCACCATAGCCTCAGAGCAGTCATAACAACCATGAGTGCCCAGCGCACCCCCAATGCATTTGACTGCCCACTGCCCATTAGTTGAAGCGAGAACACATGTATAAGGCTCGACAAACCCTTCGCCCACTCAATCACAGCAACAGTCTCACCGCTCGCCGGAGATGAAGTGGAAGACAAGAGTCCCCGACTACCGTCCTGAGAAACTGGGCCGAGTCGCACAAGTTTGAATCCGCGTCCCTTAGCATCGCCATTACCCTTCTTCAACTTCCTCCACTCGAATACTTCCCGCGTCATCTTCCCATCAGAGCCAACTTCAATGGCAAAATGGAATGCAGCAATTTGGTCATCAGTGACAGTGCCACGCATTAACTCAACAGCATAGTTGCTGGCACCAGGTTGGAGAGGCGGAAGCTGAATAACGCTATTGAGATTGAAGGCGTAAGTGCTAGTGGCCCGCTGAGAATCTTCCCCCGCAGCGGCGAGGATGGGATCTTTGTTGCTCTTGCCATTATGCAGAAGTAAACCTGGCCTCGTCCCGAGGGCGCTGTTGTTGCTGTAGCCGGCATGAGTTTGGACTGCGTAGAGCCGCTCCTCTTTGCTCGCACCACAGAGGAAAAATGTCTTCAGAGCCGGGGGACCCCATTGATAATATGCATTCATAGTTGAAGGAAATGAAGAGTAGGGAGCAGGTATTGCATGGCTGTCCTCATCTGTATTTGCGGAATAGGCTGGAGGGTCGTCATTTCTGACAGCATCCTTTTGTAGGCTGGTCGATTTATCTTGGGCGTCCATGTCTTGCTATTTTCCCAAACGTAAGTACTAGTACCTAGGTAGTTGGTGCAGCTTTGAGAAAATACTAATATATTGCAGCCGGTTGCAAATAACGCGAAGAGTAAGAACCGCCTGGAAATTGCGGAGTTCTTATTTTGTTCTTATTTTATTTTAATTTTGTTATTTATGATTTAATTGATCACACTCCATCCAGGTCATCGTCGATATTTATAAGTTAGTTACCCCTGGCATAGAAAATCTATTTTGGGAGTTAAACCCGGTCTAGTTGGATCATGTGATGGAGATGCTGCCTGCGAGAAGGCCTGCTTGATAACGCCCAGTCTTGGGAGCCTGAGAGGAAAGTTTTTGAGAAAAGAAGTCTCAATAATATCTACAAAATGAAATGTAGATTTTCTTGCTGGAGATGTGAATGGTTCCAATGAGATCTGGAAAAAAAAAAAGGTGCTGCGCATCAGCCAAAGTGCACACTGACTATGTCAACCTTTGATGGCGTTGTGGAAGGTTAGTGAATGTCCCCGACAGAAATTAGCTATACTTCTGTACATCTCATGGCATCTATCGTCCTTAGCTAATTATTAATGTCGCAGAGTTTCCTCAAATTCGGAGTAAAGAATTCCACGTCGATGCATTTTCTGGTTCATTAGATAAATCAATATATTAACCCATGGGCCCCTGGTTGAGCAGTTGATTACTTTCGAAAGAACCCCGACCGACCAGCTCCATTGGCATGTTTCCTCAGCCATGTTCACAGTGACCATCTTCAAGGCCTAGAGTCGTTGAGAGCACCGTTCATCTACTGCTCCGCTGCTACACGAGAGGTATAGTAACCTGCATTTTCCCCGCCGGTTTGAACATTTATCATTAACCCTGAAACCAGATCCTTCTCTGCCTCGAGAAGTACCCCCATCGCATAAACTTCAACAAAGGCATACTAGAAACAAGGAAACAACACTATAAGCATCTATCTAAACTGTTGGTATGGTCCCCATGCTTTATTCTAGTTACGGAAACTACTTGCGATTAACACACCTGTTAACTAGCGTCCCATTCCGCTGCAAGTTCCAACGGAGATTGAGCTAAGCCCAAGAAACAATGTTCGAGTCACCCTCTTCGATGCTAACCATTGCCCTGGTGCTGTTATGTTCCTCTTAGAGGGTAATGGAAAAGCAATCTTGTATACCGGCGATGTTCGGGGTAAGTGTTTTCATTTTGGTTTCTGTATCTTACATTTCTTCAGGGGTGGATTTTTTCGAATCAGCTCGTTCGTTATTTTTTATTATTATTGAATATAACAGTAGTCTAGTCTTCCTATTTCAGTTTATTCTCCGTTGCAGTTGGTTATACTAACTTTGTCTCACAGCGGAATCTTGGTGGGTTGATAATCTTGTCAGGAACCCAGTCCTCATTCCATATACCCTCGGAAGCAAGAGGCTTGACAAGATCTATCTTGACACCACCTTCGCTACGAAATCTAACCTGTACCAGTCTTTCCCCTCAAAAGCAGAAGGAATTAGAGAACTTTTAGAGAAAATAAAAACCTATCCAGATAATACACTCTTTTATCTACGTGTATGGACATTTGGCTATGAAGATGTCTGGCTAGCGCTGTCAACTGCACTGAACACCCAGGTAAAATGCATCATTTCACTTATATTTGCTTAGAGCAGAGCTAACGAATGGAACCAGATACATGTTGACCGATATCAAATGGGACTGTACCAATCCCTATCGACACGCGTTACGAATGGATTTGGCGTTGATGAAGCGCCATTCCTTTGCGGATTTAGGCTCGGCAATTCACATGTTCCCGGCTGCTTAACTCTTTCTCGCGGAGCCAGAATTCACAGCTGCGAGCCTGGTATGGTCTGCCAGACCATTTCCGAAAGCTCGTCCGTATATATTACCCCCATTGTATCACGTATGGATGACGGCTCTGAGATTCCTGAGCTCGGGGCTGGTGGTGGCAAGGGCGACTTTTACCAAAGCCATGAGCTGGAATTACAGGATGATTTTGCATTTCAGCAGCTTTTAAACGTTTGCTCTGAGCATATTCAGGACGAGGAAATTCGTACGTCGATAATAGCTGCTCTGTCAGAAGCGCATTCGTCAAAATCGAAGTCGTTGTCTCTCGATGCCTACGGCATAAAGGTAGACGAAGAAATTTCAGTACAGCAGCTCGTGAGTATTCTAAGTAGAGGGGCACCAGCAGAGAAACTATTGGTTCAGTCAGAGCCTCCTAACCCCAAAATACCTTTAAATATGGAGGGACAATGTGGCCGTAATCTCCCAAACTCAATAGTAAGAATGCCTTCAACTCCTCTTCGATTGTTTCATCGTTTTCATCATCTTCTGGGGACATAAGTAACGTATGAATAGCGCTTTCCCTATTCCCGTCACTCTTCTTACGCCGAACTCTGCAATTTAGTGAAAGCCTTCAAACCACACGACATCTTACCCTGCACGGTAGACGCTGCGACTTGGAACGAAGACGTATCTATGCGCACACTATTTGGCCATCTATGTTCTGGTACTCATTTTGCCCACGATGAGCTCATGAGAAGGAGTATCCACCGGGGCGACGACCGGCCACAGAAGCGGAGACGGATGGGAAGTAATGCTTCATCAACAAGGCATTCAACTCAGCAGACAGATTCAGATATCTTGTTCATCCAAGAGAACGAGCTGCCGCCCATTGTTCCGTCAACTGCAATTAAAGGCACGAAATCCGATTCTGGTGAGGACCATTTGCCAGAAATGCAAATTCAACAGAATGATGTTAATTCTAAAGCTGCAGCCATCGCCTCCCAGCAGACATCGCAAGATACAAGTGTAGAATCATTTAAAAGTACTGGCTCGCAATCGTCATCCGTGAGCTCCCAAATAATCGCCATAAAACGTGCCCTGAAGGAAAAAGACCTAAACCACGAACTGGATTTCCATCTACCATCTTCATTTTCAGACCTGGGTAATGAAACTGAATACTCTTCACAGCGGACCTCGCACGCCCAATCCCAGTCTCAAAACATCCTAACTCTTTCCCTCCCAATTTCACAACAATGCCCAATTCAGGAGGACAGCAGTCAAACACCCACCAGTGGCAATAATAATGAGGACGGCAGCAGCCAAGCTGACTACCCCTCTGACGCCGAAAGCACCATTTCACTCTCCCCGTCCGCCTTTGACTCGCAACAAACCATCACTGCTTCTACTCCGCCGGGTAGCAGAAGGAAACACCGCATCGCCGCGTACCACGCAGCTCGGAACGGTACTTACGACGCATGGTCTAGTTTCTACTCACCTGTCAGTGCAGGTAATAACCATACCGAGGAGGAAGTAGAACTATGAAAGCTAGAAGTGGGCTGTATGATGTACCCGTACTTTTTTGTTTTCTATATTTTTCCTTTAATAATGTGGTGTTATTGGAAAGATGGAGTATGGTATTGACTTTTCTCATGGAGTTACGAAAGCAGGATAATTTCGGGATGTCAATAGCTTTTTTTTTCCCTTCCTATAAACGGTTGAAGTATTGGGAGGATGGCGCTCTATTTCTTTCCGTGTCCAGAGATAAACTCCCATTTTTTCGTTTCCGTGGTCTGCGTGGAACTCCCTCTCGACTAGGTAACAAGAGAGTAAAGGATTCTAATTCCTCTTGGACTCTGAAGCAAATATCCCCGTAAGCAGATGGCGCATTTCCCCAACAGGGCGGAGTAGACTCAAAAGCCGAAAATGGCCTCTGATCATCCAACAGCTAGGCATTCTACAAATACCAAATGCACTCTAATGAAATATATTAATATTGATACATTGTCTTATTCCCCCAGCTTCATATTACTACCTCAGTCATATTCAAATAAAATATGTGTCGCGGGAACGCCATCCCTCCAGTACAGTACTTTTCTTTCTCATTTAAGATTTCAACCATCCTCATTGTTTAATCAATAAATATCTCCCGCTGTAATAGCACCGGAGAAGGGAGAAAATGAGAAACTGAAATTAAAATTAAAAGACAAAATGTTCCTGCGTCAAAGGTAATCGTACTGACGGCTCCGCCTCACAAATTATCCCATCTGCTTCGACAACCTGTTTTCGAAAAAGGAAAAAGTGGATTTTGTGTTAGTAACGTCCCCGATCCTCAATAAAAGTGTAGAGAGCAATTAACAGGCCACTCCCGGCCCGGTGGGGGAACTCGGGGATAAAAGACTTACATAACTCTCCGGATCAACTCTCATCTTCGGCATCACATCGTTGAATTTCATATCCTTCTTGCTGATATTTCGGCAATTCCGTACCGCTTCGACACGCTTCTTGATCCCATACGAATCAATGATGCCCAGGCTTTTCGATGCTTGGGAGACAAACATGATGGATGTTCTGGGAACGCGGTTCTGCATTGGAGATTGAAATGGATTCTTTGTTAGTGATCGAACTAAAATGAAAAAAAAAAAAAGGGGGGGCCCCAGGAAAAGGGAGAGAGAGAACAAACTCACCGCATACATCGTCCTCATCATAATAGGCTCAACCGTTGAAATCGAACCGTTCGCATCACCCTGTTTTAATATGTCTATTAACTTCTCACGTCACCCCAAAATTAAGTCTCCGTTGTTTCCAAAATATATATATCTGGCGTTTACGTACCACCATCGCTGCAGCAATCATCCCGGACTTCATCACCATACTAGGCTTCGTCCCAAAATTCGCAAAATTCCACATAACTAGATCAGCAACCTTCCCCACCTCGACGCTGCCAATAAGATGGGCCATGCCCTGCGCGATTGCCGGGTTAATCGTATACTTGCTGATATACCTTTTCACCCTAAAATTATCCGCACTGGTTCCCTCGTCTTCCTTCAAAGTACCGCGCTGAAGCTTGTTCTTATGTGCCGTGTTCCACGTACGAAGGACCACCTCACCGCAACGACCCATGGCCTGGGAATCAGAGGACATCATGCTGATGGCGCCTAGGTCATGCAGCACGTCTTCTGCCGCGATTGTCTCAGCGCGAATGCGGCTCTCGGCGAAGGCGACGTCCTCGCGGATGTTTTTGGAAAGATGATGGCAGACCATAACCATGTCGAGGTGCTCGTCAAGAGTATTTAAGGTGAATGGGCGCGTGGGATTGGTACTGCTTGGTAGAACGTTGGGGTGTTGGACAACGGAGATGATGTCTGGCGCATGGCCTCCTCCCGCCCCTTCGGTATGGTACGTGTGGATGGTTCGATCCTTGAATGCTTGGATTGATTGTTCGACGAAACCAGATTCGTTGAGCGTATCGGTGTGGATGAGACATTGCACATCGTACTCATCGCAAACTGCAAGGCACGTATCGATGGCTGCTGGAGTGCAGCCCCAATCTTCATGTAATTTCAGACCTGCAGCTCCAGCACGAATCTGCTCTCTCAGACTTTGGGGCTGACTATCATTCCCCTTACCCGTGATTCCAAAATTCATTGGGAAATCGTCGCAGGCCTGGATCATATTCTTCATGTGATTTGGCCCCGGCGTACATGTCGTTGCGTTTGTTCCCGTACTAGGACCCGTGCCACCACCTAACATCGTGGTGATGCCGGATGCCAGAGCTTCATCCACCTGCTCCGGGGAAATAAAATGAATATGAGTATCCACACCACCGGCGGTGACTATGTTCCTTTCCCCAGAAATTACATCAGTACCAGCTCCAGCAATCATATTCGGATGGACACCATCCATAACGTCCGGGTTCCCAGCTTTTCCGATACCCACGATATTTCCCTCTTTAATACCAATGTCGGCTACATAAATCCCGCTCCAATCGATAATAAGGGCGTTCGTAATAACGGTGTCCAGTGCCTCATCTGAACATCTTCCGGAAGCTTGGCCCATGCCTTCTCTTAATGTCTTGCCTCCGCCAAATGTACACTCATCTCCAAACGAAGTTAAGTCCCTTTCAACCTTCACCCATAGGTCCGTTGAGCCTAATCTAATAAGGTCGCCGGTGGTGGCGCCAAACATGCGCAGGTACGCTTCCCTATCCATCGAATGCGCCTCGATATGAGCCATGTCACCTGCTGGCTCAGGGGTATGTGCGAACCCAGCCTTTTGAAGCCGTTCAATAATTTCGTCCGCCCTGTTCATGTCTATTTTACCACTGGCCAGGAAACTACCACCATGAATTTCCTTGTTTCCACTTATTTCAACAAGAGTAACTGTTTTGGTGTCTCCCGGTTCGAACCGGATAGCAGTCCCTGCGGGAATATCAAGGCGATAGCCATATGACTTGAGTCGATCAAAATCCAGATATGGATTGACCTCGATGAAATGATAATGGGAACCAACCTAAGAAAACCCTCCCCAGGCAGCATATGTCAGCAAGTCTCGAAATCCACGATAAAAGAAAGTGGCAGGAGCAGAAACTGACGAACTTGAATGGGCCGATCCCCCCTACTAGTTACTTTAAGGGACAGTCTTTTACGTCCCTCATTTAGTACAATTCTGGACTCTTTAACGGGGATAACCGCGCCGGGCATTTTCAGCGGGTGATAATCATCGGGATGAGGATCCGGGAAGATATCCTTTGAAGGCACCGGCAGGAAACTGCCATACAAGGCCTTTTCCAAATCACCGTCCTCGGTGCTAATGGGTTCCTGAATGGTTACCAAATACGTGCCGGAGGGGAAAGTACCCTCAACAAAAATTTCATGAACAGTGGATGTCACCGATGGTAGAACATGACGGCGTCCTAGCATCATCTTGCCAATGGCCATCAGGTCGGCCACAGTGTGGTTCCCATCGCGGATAAGCTGTTTGGATGTCAGTATAAACTCGGGTCAAAAATGGTCAGCTATAAATATACATCCGTATATTTATCATATACACTCATATAAATCCATGGAGAATAGTATCAATTGGGTCAATTTGGTAAAACGTACTTCTTGTATGTTTGAAGCTATTAATGCCTGCAACTCTCTTTCAATCAGCATCTTTGTGTAACTGACGAATCAATTTACAAAAGAAAATAGTACATGATAATAGTGAGTATTTTATGCATATGAAAAATAAATATTACGAACCGTTGCCTCTGCATGATTCAACCGAACTCCACGAGCCAGACGCCGCTGAGCAAGAAAACCCAGCTGGGAGATGGTGAGCTTGTCGAGCTGTGAGAGATTGAGACGTCAGCATTGATTCAATTTCGATGAGCGTAATACGAAACTATGAAAATAAACATCAATTGAAAAAAGGGAAATCTTAATAAAACAGTAGGGGCATTAAAATAGTATTCCCAAGCTTTGGCCGTCTTGTTTTGATTCTGCACAAAATTGAAAATGAATTGAACTGAACTGTGTATCAAGAATCAAGAAGAGAACAAAATTAACAGAGCCAGGCGTCATAAAAAGGAGAAAACCCCTGGGGAAAGAATAGTAATTTAAGTTACCTCTCTCGGAATGAGCTGCATCTTTTCAGCAATTTATCAATTGATCAATCCCTTGCCTTCTCTTCTTCCCTCGCCAGCCAATTCTTCAATAATAAGCTAGTTACCGGCGTCTTTCGGGGACCGTTCCACTAAGTTACTCCTGTAGCTTATAAAACGGACCAATAATGGAGACCAAGAAAGTTAGATCTTTTAACGCAATTATTAAAAAAACCCCGCACGGAATAGAGTAGAGTAGCGGATATGCACAGTGTAATTAATTCATGTAGGGTCGGTCAGTCGAAGCAAAGCAAAGCAAAGCAAAGCAAAGCAAAGCAAGACCAGGAAGCAGTGGTAGCTTGAAAACTCGCTGATTCGGCGTCCAGCTTTCCAAGGTTTCTTTTCCCTTCTCTCTTTTTTTTTTTTTTTTTTTTTTTTTTTTTGCCAGCAACTCAGTGCCGCACACTCGCCCCACCAACGACAGAGCCGACATAGTTTATACTTTTTACAAACTTCTTTTGCATTTTCCTAAACATATAACTAGCTTTCCCACTCTACGTAACCTTAAATACATCCATCCATAGAGATAGGTTTATTAGCTGACGATACTGTTCACCCCAAGAGCCTCGGATGGAGGAAGAGACAGACACTGGTCAATCATAACGCGGGGAGAGAGAAAAACCAACCCGCCCACCTAGATAGAAGACACCTCTAGGGGAGCTAAGAATGTCCATCAGCCACCCCTCAGTACGAGCTAAACAAAAACAAAAAACAAGCAAAACCAAGGCAACCCCCAGGTGCGGCTTGCTTGCTTGCGGGGCAGATAAGGATAAGACAGAGATAAGGGAAAACAAAATTCTTATTTGTGTATGTAGGTGTGTATGTATGTATTCAGAATGCATGCATGTGTAAATTTGCCTAAATTGATAAATGATAGCAGGTACCTATCCAATAGGCTTCCCTTTCCTGTCAAATATAAGAATATAAATTAAAAAGAAGAAGTAGTTGAATCTGAGTTATGTTTGTCAAAAAAGCCCATACATCATCAAAACTGACAATAATCAGACCAAAAAAATCTCAAATGGTAAACAATTAGAAATTAAGTAACATCAGCATAAAGCAATAACTAAATAAAAGAAAAGAAACAACAATCAAAGGCAAAAGAAGGCATGATACACTTTTTTGAATCAATCACAACTTTCACTCAAATAATAATCAAATCAAAACAATACTCATCATACTTAAGTAGTAGCAACTCATACACATACACATACTCATATTCATATCATCAAAACATATTCAGCTCAACTCAATTTAACCCAACCCGGCTTAACTCAGCGTCACAAGAATAACATTAGCAACAGCAAAAAAAAAAAAAAAGAAAAGGAAAAGAAAAAGGTGAAAAAGGTGAAGAGAAGACCTCAGATTCCAAACCCCACAACAATAACAAAACAAAAAAAGAGAAGAGAACAGACAACAAAACAATTCCTCCAAGAAAATAAACAAACACAACATTTGACAGTTGAGGAGGCTCTCACTACATTGAAACTGCAAACCAAAACCAAAACCAGACCTGATAAAAAAATTTTTTTTTAACAAAGGAACCCAATCCAACCCAGAGCAACTCAAATCAATTCACAAATCAATCCCCAGCCTCACTCTTCCTCCCCTTCTTTTTCCCTCCCTTCTTCTCACTCTTGGGCGTCTCATTCGCCGCGTTCGCAGCAGCAGCCGCAGCCGCAGCACCACGCTTCGGTTTCCCACTAGCCGCAACATCCCCCTTCTCCTTCTTATTAGCTGCAGCAGCACCCCTCATCTTCTTTTCCGGTGATGCCTTTTTCGCACCCGCGGCTACAGGAGTAGCAGCAGGCTTCGCATCAGCACCACCGCCGCCAGTAGTCCTCCGCCGTTTAGTAGACCGTGGAGGTGTAGGTTCCCGTACAGGTTCTGGCGACGATTCTTCTTCGTCTTCCTCTTCATCCTCTTCAGATTCCGGTTCAGATTCCTCGGAGGAAGCCTCCTCGCCGACGGCGGCGCGATGGACGCTCTGTTGCAATTGCATGGCGGCAGCGGCGTTGGCGTTGGCCGCTGCGGTGGTGGCGGAGTCATCTTCTGGAACGGGCAGGCCGGCTTTATACGCGCGCATTTTCTCGTGGTAAATTGCTAGGTTGTCGGCGTAGAGTTTTTTCCAGATCTAAGAAATGTTATTAGTATTGAGGATATGTATATAAGTCAGGTGTGTTGGCGGAGGGGGAAAAATAAAATAAATATACCTGTTTCTCCTCATCAGGCATCTCAGCCCAACGCTTGGTCCCCTCATCAGCAACCTCCTTCGGTCTCGCATTTTCCCCCAGCTCCTCTGCAATCGCAGCGCGGTTATGTTGCATATAGAGGAAGTAAGGCGTTAAGGCACGCTTGGGCGCATTCGGATCATGCGGGGCGCGTTTGCGCTTCTTCTTGCCTCCAGCGGTGGTGTCCCCACCAGGACCGCGGCCACCAGCAGCAAGACCAGCAAGGCCGCCACCGGGGCTAAGACCACGGGCACCACTGAGTAAGCCATTCTCGAGCAGGCTAGAAGTGATCCCGCCCAGATCGAGGGTGGACGGGCCACGGTTCAGCACGGTGTTGGCATGGTTGATATAAGCGCGCGACAGGTCTGAGACGGCGGATTGAAGGGTGGCGAGGGAGACGATGACCTGGATGTATGTTAGAGCGTTTGCATTGTTGTTTGTTGGGTGTAAGGTGGCGGCGACAAGGTCGTCGCGGGCGATGGAGATGGGGTTGATGACGCGCTCGATGGTGTCTAGGAGGGATTTTGTGGAAGTGGAGAGGGGGAGGATATGGGGCTGGGGATGGGAATAGGGGTGAGGGTGAGGGTGAGGGGGGATGGCGGAGGTGGTGCCAAGGGAAGTAGACATGATGGGGGTTAATGAGCAGCACGTTGGTGGTGGAGGTGGTTGGCTGGTTGGTGTTGGTGGGAGTGGAGATGGATGACAAGGTATGCAAGGTGTGGCTGATACAATACAAGTGAGGAAGAAAAGTATAACTGGAACTGGTGATGGTTATCGGTAAAAGGCAGCACAAAAAAATGGGCGGGCTGGGGCAGGGCAGGGGCAAGGTTTTTGTTGTTGTTTTGATTTGGTTTGGGGCTGTATAGGCGAGGCACCGAAACAACACAACAATAACAACAACAGGAGGGTCAGCGTTCAACTTACACTATCGCGTGTCCTGGTGAAATCATCAATGTTGACAGTCACAATAGCAGTGCTGTCCTTGGCCTTGTCTTCTTTCCGCGACATCTTGATGTTCAGGCGTACGGAATAGGATGCAGATGGGGTGGCTGGTAATGGCAGGTAAATATGAATGAAAAAATTAAAATATTTATTTCAGTGATAGTATATTTCTGTATAATGGGGCCAGTGTTCATTCGCAAGCTGGATTTCCGGGGGGTTGAAGAATGAACGCTTAAGCGTCTTCTAGCAGAGGGAAAAAGGGAAAAAAGGGAAGGAAACTGCGAACTGAAATTTTGGGGGGGTGGGGGGGGAGTGCTGGCCCCTAAATACCTTTAACAGGAGGGGGAGATCGCCTGGGTAAGAGCTAATACAGTGCAATCATAATTAATGAAATAAGTGGGCGGGCGTCACACACAGCATACAGTGCGCGTAAAAGTGTATTGTTGTGTACAGTAACATGTTTAGGCGGCTTTTTAACTAACCCGCTGTGTCTAACCTACCGCTGCTTTTAGGCGGGGTGGGAGCTCGGCGTAGCTGGGCGCGGATGGCGCTTCTGACAACTGACTGCGCCCTCTGCGCACTCAGCTGCAGCAATCTACAGTCTAATGCTGCAGGGGCACTCATGCATGGCACACCCGAGTCACTTCAGTCTCCCGTCTTCCTCCCCCCCCCCCCGCAACGCCCGTTGCTATTGGTTCTGGCCCTGGAAACACTCCCACTGCAGCCAAGCTTGTCGCTGCCCAGAACGCCGACATACCTAACAATCATACCTTTATGCTTTCTTCTCCCCCCCCCGCCTTGGCCCCAATTGCAGCCACTCTCTTCGCCAAAAAAGACTCTCGATTAATAGAAAGCTTGCTGGTGGCGGGGCCTTCGACTGGGCAATCTCATACCCATCTAATCTAGGTATCCCCCCTTACAGTCAAAGCATATTATGAACATGGCACGCATTTTAGGCCTAAATCATTCAGTATTTTATTTTAGTTTTCCATTAACCTGTTCAAATATTATTTAAGAGGGGCTTACAGCATACTGGGTATATAATAAGAAAAGAAAGATTAATTACTGCGCATACTTCTGAAGTTTCTTAAATGGCCCATAACCATTTTCCCATCCATCACGATTCATTTGATTATTGTTGTGTTTATTATTACCTCTCTCTCTCTTCCCCGTGTTCATTTTTCCCTTTTTTATCTCTTCCATACGTAGCCCGCCCTCTCGCGACTCTTGATCGCGACTCTTGACGGGGGTGTGGTGTGTTGATACGCCTAGAGCTCAAAGGCTGTTTTTAGCGAGGGAGACACACACAGCTCCCCTCGCCCCCTCCTTTTCACCGCTAATAACCTTCCTCTTCCCCCCTCTCGCCCTCTGGAATAATGGGGGAATAAAGAAAAAGAAAAAAGAAAACAAACACGAAAATTTTCGCCGCTAAGCACCCGAACCATTCCGGTATCCCCATCACACCCACCCCCATTTCCCTCCCCGCTACAACTTGCCCATAGTTGCTGTCAGCGTTACTCCCCAATCGAGCCGCCTATTTTTCCAGTGTAACTCTAGCGCCAGGGGCCTGGGACGAGGGCCTCTCGAGGGACTCCCGCTCACTCATAACCATAGCACACAGCTAGACCTCTCCCCTCGCCACGATGCCTCCATGGTGTGGCTGGGTGATACTACAAAGACAGAGCGTTTTGATAACAATACCGGCACATAATTAACCATCCATATAGACGAGGGAGCCAGGGGGGACGCGCCTTTGGTCCCCCCAAAAAGGAGAACAAGAAACAAATTGGGGCCTACGATTTATTATATATATTATTTTAAATGTCTATCTCCATCATTAACACAGGCGCAGCCCTGCTCTCCAGCCTTTAATAATTCATCATCATCATCATCATCATGCGGCGTCAAAAAGATTATGCAGAGCTGCTTGTAATATCATGATTATCTTTTGTCCATTAGCGAGCAACCATCTATGCTTGATTTAGCCATCGAATTCCCCCCCCCCCCCCCAACCCCCGAGCCACCCTGGGTTTTCTCTCACTTCTCTGTTGATCATCCGCGCACTTATTAAAGGCTAAGGGACCTAGTTGCGGTGTAGGGAGAGAGATACAGTGGGGCAGCTGCCTCTGCCTCTATTCTCTTCTCTTTCAAATAATGTTGTTTCTCTCTGCCTCTCCTACTATACACACAGTTCATCAGAGAGGCCCAAGGTAACTCCCGTCCCTCTCTCCTCCCCTAACTAACCTCAACTCTGAAATCAAATAATTTGTGTGTCACACATATGAAACTTTTCTCCTTCATCTGTCATAATCTCATGGAACAGGAGATATTGATACGTCAACATTGATATATATATACGTTATATCTATCAGCTGCATAACCTCTGATAATGAGTAATTTAATCAATCTATTCTGACACTCGGATTTTAACATATGTACAGCTACAATTTATTATAGCTATACTTTTTTGCCTTACTCGTATTTCTCAACTCAAATCATTTTTTTCAACTTTTTCTCGCACATTTAATAACGAGACAAAAAAAGAAGACTGAAAAAGATACATAAGTTTCAACGCTTGAGTTATTCTTTCACACAATTTTTTACATTGAAAGATAAGAAAGATTTAAGAGAGAGGTAAAATTAAAGAGAAAGTGAAGAACTGCCTGCGTGAATAATAAAAAATTTATTGCTGACAGAAATTTGAGGGATGTGCCCTTCTTGAACATTTGAGCCGTGGGGACGAGGTTTTAAACTACGACCTAAGAGAGATATGAAAATGACAATAGTTTCCAGTCTTTTAACTGGGACCCTTTTTTTTGGATATTCGGGAGGTACGATCTCTTAACTCCTTCATTCATACATGTTCATATATCAAAACAAACTTAATTTAACTGATCAACTAAGTTAACCAACCAAATGGCGGCATTGCATTGCATTGGCACTCACTCGTCCGAGGAAGTAGACTCTAATAGAGCCTCTTAACCTGTCTCTTTTTCTCTCTTTTTCTCTCTTTTTATTTTTATTTTTAGTTTTCTTTTCGATAATAATTGCATATGAAGCTCCTTCAGTTATTGAGTGAGGGGTGTATTAACAACGTATATAAATAAGTTTTACATATACAATGAGCGCAAGCGGGGCAGCCTTTTGTACTGTACTGTACATACATACATTACGAAAGCAAAAAAGAAAAAGAAAAGGAAAAGTCGTTGACTGTTTTTGAAGGCTGTAAGGGGCTGACTGACAATTGTCCATGCATGAATTATTATTCAAAAGGATTGATTGAATGTTCAATGGTTCAGCAACGTAGGCAGAGAGAAAACATGACTTGGTGTTTGCATGCATTACTGTGCCTTCTCGCTCTTCCTGGCTGGTTGGCTCCATCATCATGGTTTGTAGTCTTATGTAGACTGGTTGATTCGGGGCCACATCTGGTTTTCAGAGAGTGGTGTCAGCTGGCAACATTCGGTTTGTGCATGCTTGGGAATCGTTAAGGAGGAGAGCTGGCGGGAGGAATCATGTTTTCCATTGGGGTTTGTGGCTTGTGACCTGTGGTTTGCGACTTGCCGACTTGCGAATCTGTTTCCCAATACCTTAGCTTCGGGATGATCGATTGGCGCAGATAATTGCGCTTCATCATTAAAGGATGTGACACGTCGGTGAAGAGATCAGGACGGCAATTTGTCGAGTTTATAAGAGTAGAGGATATTTATATGAGAATATGTGAAAAGTCGAATTCTACTATAACAAGCCAAACGATATAAATACAGGATCCAGAAAAAAACAATTGACCTCATCCCTTCTAAATCTAATAAATACGGGCCTTTCATGATGGATAGCAACGAAAAAAGATAGATGGGAAATCGTGCTATCCTCGCCTCCGTCCAATAAACAGGCTTAAAACTTATAGACCTGATCCTTGCTATATCCAAGCTCCTTAAGGAGACCAGTAAGTTCGCCTTGGTCCTTCGGACTAACCTTAGGCCCGCTGATAGCTTTATACATGCCCGGAGGTCCACACACGAAAATCTTGATATTCTCCGTCTTTGGCTCGGGCAGCACAGTCTTGAGCAATTCTTTGGAGATGAAGCCAGTGCCCTGGGGCCAGTCCTGAGGAGGCTTGTCGAGAGTATAGAATGCGCGGAAACGTCGAGGGTACGTGTTTTCGAGATGCTCAAACTCCTTCTTTAAAAGGATGTCTTCCTCCGTGACGTTGCCGAAGACAAGAGTCACTTTGGTCTTGTCGTCGGGGTTGCTGAATATCTTGCGAATCAGTTGATACATGGGTGTGATACCGGTGCCTCCGGCGATCAGGCAGATGTGATCGTGCTTGCTAGGTTCCCAGGGATATTTGGGCAGAGGGCCCTTGAAATCAAGTCGTTGTCCGACCGCCATGTTGTGCAAGTGGTTGGACATCGGGCCGTCTGGATATCGCTTTACGAGGAGTTCGAGGTAGCCGGGTTGGCCTGTTAATTTTGGATGAGCAATCTGCCATCAAAGTCACCGATATGTTTGATACTTGATGTACATACTTTCCTCGCTGACAGGGGTGTAAGGACGGATTGTCGGCTTCTCGTCCGTTGGGCCCTTATATTTGGTCAGAATAGCGGCTGTTTCGCGGAACACAGATTAGCTGGATATATTCGAAATATTAACCGTCCCTGGAATAAGACTAAGACATACAGGCGATATGAAGACCAGAAACACTCTCAGGATCCTCAAACTCGAAGCGGAATTTCTTGACGTTATGGCTAACATGGTCAATGTGGGCCAGCTTCAGGTCAATCCAGCCCTGATCCCCTCCCTTGAAGACTTTGCTGCGTTCCTTCAGTTCAGCTACAGGCTTCGCGGAAGTAGTTTGCCAGTAGTAGTAGCCGGCGCCCGCTGCGAGAACAAGACCGCCAATTAGCGGAGCTCGCGATGACTTTGCGGGAGCTTCCGAGGAATATTTGCGCACGCCCTACACGCAATTTTGAATCGAAATGTCAGCAAGGCGGGCACCCGATCGTTGATTTGAAGAACGGAACTCACCTGCGCCAGAGGCTGGGCGGATCGGAATGTGTATCGTGCAAACATTCTGGGCGGAAACTGATGTATCCGGGGAATCAATGGATGCGTGGATGGGGAGGGTGGTTGATGGAAGTTGAATTGGGTTTGAGGTTGGTGGGTGCTTTATAGCACAAGGCCTGGCAAGGGATGGTAGCCATGACGCAATGGGGTAGAAAATCTGGCACCCAGCTTTGCAGAGCTGCCATTGGTTACAAGCCCGAGCAAAAAGTTACGAGGGTTTAAAATACCAGCACAAAGTGCTATTTAAAAAAGAAGATTATGCTCGAAACCATTCATTTATGAGAACTACAGAAATATTGGTTCTAACGATTGGGCAATATAGCCAGGTGAAACCGGACCGGGAAGACCATGAAATTTTATGAAAATTATTAAATTGAAAAAAGTTTTTGCTCCATAGACTAAAAGAAGGCCAGCTGGATCTTGGAGATAACGTAGTAACACATTCCAACCAGTCCATCTGTCCAGCATACACGTGCAAGTAGCCATAAACGCAGTTCATTCATATCCCGCTGCCCACATTTTCCACGCCAACAATATCCTCCATATTCACTTAAGCAAAAGTCGAAGGTCTCTGGGCTGCAAATACCTTCTTGGTGCTGGCCTTAGGAACGCGATGGGGGAGAGGGAACTTGAGGTTCTTGGTGAGGAGCTGTTTGATGTATGGTCGTCGGATGAGGTCGGTCTTCTCGATCTCGACAACTTTCAGGATCTGGGGAAAAGAACCAAGTTAATAAAACAAGATAGATGATACAGATGGCAGCGGAGATCTCATACGTGGATGGAGCTGAATCTGGCGCGATGGCGGGCGGCCATGTCCTGGTAGAGGGATTGGACAGCATCAGTTCGCGACATTTCCCGATATTCCTTGTACATGTTGTGTGTGCCGGAACGCGAATCGTAACGAATCCAGATACCGAAGTTCTTGACCTTCATTGGGCGCTTCTCGTGGATCTAAAAAGGAAAATGGCAGATTTCAGTAACGTGTCAGGAGAGATTTTTGGAGATAGGAAATTGAAGCCAGTGAAAAATTTTCCAGGAAGATGTACGTACCACATTGAGAGAGACAATTTCGCCATTTGCCTTCTTCACTTTTCGCAGCTTCATCAAGAAATACCAGAATCTCGACTTTGCAACTACGGTGTTAGGGGCGAAGATGCGCATGCGATACAGCTTTGGCGTGGGGTTTGCCTCTGTGGGCAGATGGCGCCCGATGACCTGGTATTCCGTGAGACGCCCTAATATAACACACAAAATTAGACAGTGTTCCCAACGGTTGTTTCTGAATCATCGTAGGCGATATCAAAATGGTAAACGCATGTGTCGAGCTGTCCATCAGTCCATCCAAATCTCTAACAATTCGATACGAAAGAATCCAAGTCCAAAAACGTGCTCCAGGGAAGGGTTCCTGCGCGAACATATCCCCATCGGAACACAGCAACCAGTTTTCTTCACTGGCAACGATCGCGATATTCCATCAAGTGCAACTCCATGAATTGGGATTTTTTTGTGTGGGTAGATAATTGCAGCGCTATCTCGAAGGGTTTTTGGCAGGGTATTGCAACGTGGGGACTCGAATCAAGGGATAAAACTCACCCATCTAAAATCCCAATGTCAGTAACTCGCAATTCAAGATAGCTATAAGATAAGTACTTACTTTGTCTGGTTGTCGTGCTGTGTCGTGAGATGGATACCGTCTTCAACTCACGGAATTTCAGATTTGTTGGACTTGTGGTGGCTTGGGCTGTCTGTGGCCCTTCGCTTAACTCGGGACCCTCCTCACGCTAACCCAGATGGGCGATGCCAAGACATCCCACCTTCTCTGGCGCCAAAATATACTTAGATACAACACACCGCGAACATCGAACAACAACAAGGAGGAGGGACTGACTGACTCGGACTTGGAGATGAGGGTATAGGGTCTAAATACTAGGGATATCTTACGTACCTTTGCTGGGTTTTGTCTTTGCAATTTTGCTTCCCTCACCAACACCCAGAGCACGCAGTACAATTAGAGGGTTGGCCGCAAAATGAGCGCCATATTTGCTGATTTCAAAGAAGCTCAGCAGGTAGGCTCTGGTTCTGCGCTGGCAGCTACAATTACTCCCGTCGCCCCTCCAAATGACCCTGATAGGCTGCGGAATTTCTATTATTTCACAAATCTCGCCAATGCTCAGCCGGATATTCGATTCGGCCTCCTGCAAGACCGATCGACGGGGATCAAACTCCCGAAGCAGGAAGCCAATGCGTGGGTAGAGCTTTTCGTGGCATTCTGGAAAGCTGTGGCTGAAATAGTCGAACTCGAAGAGTCACCCCAGACGGGGAATTGGACCAAAGTCTTCAATGCTTGGAAGCAGGTTGCCAATCTTCTTATACGCGGGTACACCAATGGAGGATTCCAGGCGTGGACGTTGCCCTGTCTATATGTCGTGGGGAGATATCTTCGAATATTCGCGATGGAAGCGGATTCTAGCACTTCCCAAGATTCAGATACATTTAATAATGGTTTCCAAGATGATGTTATCTCCGACGCCGGTAAAAATGCCAAGTTGGAGGAATCATCTCAAATCATTAACCGGATGTTCACCTTATGTCTCCATGACAGGTATGTTTCTGTCTGGGTGTCATTCTCTATTACTACAAGTTATTCATCTAAACAATTTCTTCCAGGGCACCCCTTGAAGAGTCTCGTAAATGGGGCGTGTATAACACTGTGAACCTTTCGTTCAAAACATATTTCAAGGTACCAGATTCCTGGGGCATTGTCATTCCTGACATCTAGTCCGTTCTCTAACCATTACTTGTAGCTCGGCGCCATATCATCATGTAAGAGCTTGCTGCGCGCCATAAATGCATCGCACGCAGATTTACCACCTATTTCAGCCTTCCCCAAATCGCATATTGTCACCTACAAATACTATCTCGGAGTGATATGTTTCCTCGAAGAGAACTATGCAGAGGTATGTACCTCCGGTGTTTTGGCACTGCTTAGATATCTACGTTTGATCGGTATATTGACTAGTGAATCGCCTAGGCTGAGGAGCATTTGACGTACGCCTGGAAAATGTGCCATCCTGATGCAAAAAAAAATAGAGAGTGGGTGCATGATGACCCCTTCCCTTGTCCATATTTGACAACAGTTCTAAGCTACTCTATCTAGACTAATCCTTACCTACCTTATCCCCTGCCACATCGTAACGACCCACACGTTACCAACACATCGACTCCTTGCTCCCTATCCACGTCTCGAGGGGTTATACAGCCCCTTGAGCAAATGTATCAAAAAGGGCGATCTTACAGGTTTCGACGCGGCCATGGCAGCAGGCGAGAATGAGTTCGTGAAGAGGCGTATATATTTACCTCTTGAGCGGGGCCGGGACATCGCACTCCGTAACCTCTTCCGGAAAGTGTTCTTGGCAGGAGGATATGATCCACCAGTGAGCGGGCAACCACCCATCAGACGGACGCGAATCCCCGTTGCGGAATTCGCTGCTGCAATTAGGTTAGGCAACAAGGTGGATGAAAAGGCTCCACTAGATATGGATGAAGTTGAATGCTTTCTAGCAAATCTAATTTATAAAGTGAGAGCAGGCCCTTTTTCTCTCTTTCCAAATGATTCTGTCCTAATCCCTGGAGAGATCGACACCTCCTAAAATGTTTCTCTGCGAGCTGCTGACTGAACCACTACTCAGAACTTGATGAAAGGATACATTTCCCGAGAAAGAGGTATTGTGGTGTTAAGTAAAGGCGGTACCGCGTTCCCCGGAACGGGGGTCTGATATGCCTCACTCCTCAAGCGTATATACAAACGTGGCACATATCTGCAATGCGATATACCAGGAATAAGCGTATTTTTACTTCCTTGGCTCGCAAACAAGGAAGTTGAAATGTTATTGATATGAATAATCAGAAGATCCCGGTCCCCGCGATTCCTGGGGAGTTTGTTAGTGTGGCTGTTCATAAGTAGCCTCATATCACCCCCGTACCTCCTCCGGATACATTCGAGTCATTAACAGGGAGTTCGCATTTCTGCTATTCGAAACCTAACAAATAGCTCTCTTTCTCTTTCCAAAGATACCCCCCAGCTACCTTCTTCCCCACCTGCCAGAGTTTAAGCCCCAGCAGGCATTCCGCACACAGCCATCCAGTCCAACCCCAATACTGCTTTTAACTACTCATCTGCCTGTCCACTCATCTCACGACCAATCACATACCCATTGCAAAGCATCCTTAGCCAATGATGCCCCCTAGACAAAACAGGGATAAGCCACACAACCACTTCCCATCCTCCCCCTATATAGGCTGCTTCTTGAGGGCTGTAAAATAAACCTTATCACGACCGTCACGACACGCAGGAACTCGGCAGAAGCGAATCTTATTATTATACCAGCGCTGTCATTAATCATGGGAATTTTGTGGGGTTGCTGGCATGCGATATGGGGTGGAGTTATGATTCGACATCCAACCGGTGCAAAAATCTTTCATACGTATGCTACGTGTCATGCGCTTATGTATCTGGTTGTTATGGATAACATCTTGCATGAGAACATTGCACGTACCTCCATACAATGCATCCCTGCGTTCAGGCTGTACACATGAGTCACCGCCCACACCACAGGTCAGTCAGAAAGAGGCTGCGGGACGGGTAGAATGGTGGCAAAATAAACGATGGTGGCACATTCTTATATGCAATGTCAATGTAACAGCAAGCTACGGATATCTGTCACAATAAACATATGTAGTTGCTGATGATACACAACCATTCCTTTTCATGGATCCTGTGGGAAATAGGAGTTGCCTGCTGCTGATCACGTGCAGCTGTCTTAACCTAAGGTTGCTACTACTTACTCATACCGCTCTCTGATACAATACAACTGCGTGAGATAATTGAGCAACTTTCAAAATAAAAATAAAAATAAAAATAAAAATAAAAATAAAAAAGAGATTTAGATAGCTCAGCCTCCCTGTATCTTCTACAGTTCTAGAGTAGTGAATTTTACACACATGTATATACATGTACAGTACACCCATTGACCTAGATGAAGGTCTGCATTTCTGCGGAATAAAAAAGGTCTGAATCACATTCGTATTCGTTCTGGATCTAAGAATGGGAGAATAAAATTTCCCAGTGTCTGTGAAACAGGCTCATAGCCATCGGAGGGAGAAGACTGTCACGTTGTGATATATCGCCAAAATCTCTGTGTCCGCTACCTGAGAATGAGGTGGTTAGTTAGTTGTAAGCCGGCACCCGGGTGGGGGGGGAGGTTGATGTTGAGCGAGGGATATAAAGCGTGATTTATACACTATTCAAAAGACCCATTACTCTTAGAACTTGAAATTTCTCCACAATCAACTTTTTTTTTAATATATATTTTTCTCTTCAAGATCTATGTTTATCCAGTTTTCACCTAAGTAGCCAATCCCCAATCTGTCTGATAAGTTAAAAGAACACGACAAAGCTAAAACATTGACCATTTTCCTCCTCGCACCTCCTTTTTGAATGGCAATTTAGATAGAAACACAAAGAGCATGCCATCCTTAGTTCAGGCGTACATACGGGAAAAGGACGTATAAGGAAAACAAAGGGGGCGGGAAAGGAACCAAAAAGCCAAAGAGGAAAAGAAAAAAGCCGCTGGAATGAAAGGAGATCAAGTTAATGAAATTTAACTCGGACATTGTCGATAATTTTTGTTGCAGATTGTTTTAGAATCAGAACGTACAAAACCAAAACCATACAAGTCATGTTAAAAACGCTATAAGCTTAGAAAGGAAAATCCGAGAAGCAGAAGAAGAAAAAAAAGTGCTACTGAAACCGAAAGCAACAATGCAAAGCAGAGAGTTTTGGGAAAGAAAGCAACAGCAAGTTGAAGTCAACCTGGTAATAACAGCAGAAATAAAAATTAAAAATTAAAAAAAATTAAAAAAAAGGTAATCATCCATTGCGTACGTGCCATTGCCTCGACCAAACGTTATTTTTCATTCTGTTGGGAGACGGGGGAAATGGTTTTTGGTTGTTTAACACCCTTGCTGGTATATAAAATAAAACTGACAGCAGACGAAAAAGTAGAAGAAAAGATATTAAACAGCAGCAACAACAACAACTGATGCATCGCAATATGAAGTGGTATATGATATGAAAAGGGAAAATACATATGAAATAAACCAACAATGAAAAATAGTAGAGATAATATACAGAATACAGAGCATCATTAGCAGTAGTAGCATGGGGAAGACAGGGAAGATGGATAGACAGATAGCTAGATTTTCTATCCGGGGGGTTTTTTTTTTTTTGTGTTTCCCATTTTCTGTTCCCCATGTTTCGAATTATTCGGTACTCAGACTGGTACTGAGGGGCGGTGGGGTTGTTTTGTTCATAAATATATAACCCAAAAAAAATATTGTAGGAAAGGCTTCGATTGTCGATTGGCAGAGGTGTTTGGTGAATCTGTTGCGCATTGTGTGTTTGTATTAGGGCTTTCATTTATACTGCCAATTTTTTAATTCTTTTGCTTTTTCTTTCTTTCTTTTATATGGTGAATCTTAGTGTACAAGGTAGGTAGGAGAGTGGTATGACTAGGTGGGATATTAAGTTTCGGGGGGCGGTGATGAAATATCGAGGACGGCTAGGGATAAGAGGAGTAAAGAGGCGAAGAGCTCGTACCGACGGCTTTGGATGCGATGGAAAGAGGTGAGATGAAGTGCGTTACCGTAGCGGGTAATATAGAGTGGTGAGGATCCATCCGGAGTTGAGGGTACGCATGTGACGCATGGAGTCATGGAGCAAAGGTTATCTTAGCGGGAGAATGGTGACTTGGAGGCGTTGGTAAGGTCATCCTGTTCAAGTAAGCATGGGTATTGGAGCTTTAGTAAATAAAAAAGAAATCGAAAACAAAGTATAAAATAGCAGAAACTAACCATGTGGTTGCACATGGCGACAAAAAGGTCGAAGAAGAGCTTTCCTCCAGCCTCCATTTCCATCTGCATGGTGCCACTTCTCTTGAAGGTTGACCTGCTACGGATGATTAGGGCAAGATAGTGCGCACGGAGCTTTGAGTCGTTGTCTGGCGTATTGGCATAGGCAAATCGAGCACTGGAGAGAATCGTGCTGCACTGCACCGCGACCTGAAGTCCCTGCTTACGCAGAGCAAGTCGTTTCAGGTCATCTAGGCCGTATTTCTCCGCAGCACAACTTTTGAAAACGGTACATTCATTAGCCCACATTCATATTCCAGAAGCCATCGATTGAGATACACGACGGTGAGACAAACTAGACAGCGGTATCCTTCAAAATGACAGCCCCGTCGGCCTGGTTAACAATCGTCGACTCTGAAACCTGTTGACTCGATCCATTTCCTGCATTTTCCAGCTCCCACGAATCTCGTCGTTTATTGTGTATCAAACGCGGATAATAATCGCCCTTGTAAAGGTACTCGAGGATAGAAGAGAGAACCTCTGGTTGTTCATCGGGTAAATTGACTCTCTTGCCATGGGACTCGAGGAACTGGCCTCGACAGCAAGTGGCAAAGAAAGGGGAGGTACACAGGACATCCTCGTGAGCAGCAAAGAGACGTTGATCTGGACCCACGCAGAGGGTTATTATAGCAGAGGTAAGGTTGCTAATGGCACATATGTCAGCAACCAGCAACCAGCAAACTTGTGCATGAACCAGAGCTTCTATGTTGACTTACGCGCCAACTGGAGGGCTGTCTGGTTTGCGAGCTGCCCTTTCTGCTCGTCTGGCGCTTGTTGTTGCAGGATCTCTGAACGACTTTTTTGATCGAGAAGAGGATTTACCAGCTCGATATTTGGAAGAAAAGCTCTCTGTATGGCTTTGGGATGACCGCCTAGCAAACATGATGTCCGGTTGGAGGGTTGTTCTGTCCTTGAGAGGGATTTCTGGTTTGGCCTGTTTCTTGTTTCCAAGAAGCAAATTATCAGCTCAGTTGGCAAGCCCAATATATATAACAGCAAACTCCTATATATATAAATAAATATATATATGTATCCTCGAGTTTGACAGATTTCAAGTTTAAATCTGTTTTTGATTGCCTGAGGACATCCACGAGAGAAGTTCAGGGAATAGAAACGAAGAGTAGGCGAGGGAAAGGGGGGAGAAAAAAAAGTAAAATTTTTTCCTTCTCTCAGCGTGGAGGGGAGCATGGCTGTCCTTTTAAGTACAGATATAGGGGGAAATATATAGTAATCCACCCGTACAAGGGGGGGCTAGGCAACGCCGCCTCGGTAGCAGATGGAGGAAATGAGCAGCAAGCCGCAGCCGAAAGCGTGCTGGAACATGGCACTATTTAATCGCAGTGTCAGTTCCTGGTAGCATGAACAGAACGGTTTACTGTTTATCATTGTGATGGGCCTCCAGAGCTGCGGTGGATGGCCTCAAAGCAGCAGTAGTGGGCGACGCGGCTTGTACTAGGGCGACGTGTAAAGTGGCTACGCGAGTTCAGGTGACTCACACGAAGTCATGTGCTGCGCTAGAGGGCAGCTTCGGCCAATCAGCAGCCCCCTTGGCATCAGAAACGGAAAGTTGCTGCCCAGGGGTAAGACCTTGTACCGGCTGGTAATGCTGGTAATGCTGGTAATTATCGTAATAATGGAGAAGGGGAAAACATGGCTTGGGCGCGAGACATCGACTGCTGGCTGACTGCTGGATGTGATGTATCATGTATCTGAGATTTCTGACATGCTTCCGCTTGGAATGTGCAATCCAATTGCCTTGGCGGTAATCTGTATTTTGGCTAGTTTGAGGGGAACCATCCTACTGGGTCTCGCTCCAAGGTTGAACGCATGTTCAGAGTCGGGTGGAGAACCTGTTCAGGAAAAAAATTGACTGATCATGATGGGGTTAAGCGGCAAACGCAGGAACCAAGCAGCTCGATTTCAAAACAATCTTCATCTGCGTAACTGCGATGCACAATCAGGGGCACAATGACAGTTACTGTATCTCTCTCTCCCTCATCTGCTGCATCGATATCGAGTGGAGTCCTTTCAGGCGTGAAAGCTAACCTGGGCACACAGGCACCACCCCGCCTTAAGCACTTGGAGAGTCAAACAGAAATCTGAAACCAAATTCCAGAAATAAGGACTCCAGGGATGGTCGTCTTGGCGTGCAGCTCTCCCCGGACCGGCTGCAGGGGTTCAGGTTGGAAATGTCCCCGAAAAAAAAGGGCGAACGGAGCTAAAAAAAAATATAAAAAAAAGAGAAAGAAAAAAAATATAAAACAAAAAACTTCTTACTCCGTATTACATGGCAGCTTTCTAGCTTCATGATGGTTATTATTTGTCTGTTATTGGCCAGGAGCAAGGATCCGATCCTCTCGACGGACTCCTCCCCCAGCTACCATGCCGAAGAGTGGAGGAGCCGTGTGGCAAGAAAAGGCTGAACTGAAAAGAAAAGAAAATTATATTACTGGTTGCTTGGAATGCAAGTATCCGACCTAACTTAACTACCTTGGTCCTGACTCCTGGAATCCCGTGAAATGGGACCCATAGATGTTCCATCCTGGCTAGCCATCAGAGAAACAAGGAAGAGCTAATAAAAGACCTTCCGAGGTATGCCTGTACCGTAGGTTGCAATTGACGAATGAGATTGAAAGTCAGACCAACCCCAGATACAAATCCAGTCATTTCTCGGGTTTCGTCGCTTGAAATTCCAGGCAAAATGGCTACGTATGTAGCCTCAGAACAGCATCACTTTGCACAAGCGTTTGACTGACTGCCTGCTGCGGAGTACAGAATCACTGGCTGGTTGCTGCCTGACCGTGTCAGGATGTTGGTGCCTTATCAATCATTCCAAGAAGCGCCCAGACATATTCATGTGGTGACATGTGTTGTGATCTTGATTATCTCAAAAGACCATACGCCGTCAATATCTGTAGCTGCTCATAAATATATCATACATCTCACTAACTATCAAAATTTCACGCAATACGAAAACATAACCCACACGGAGTACAAATGCCTTCAAACCAAGAGAAACGATTCCCCTCCTTCCCCTTCGTCTATCTACTGATCTAAGCTCACTCAGACCTCGTCACACTCCTCAAATTCCCAAAACTCAACACATCCCCAATCCGCCTCGCCCCTGTAAACAACATGCACAATCTATCAACTCCACACCCCCACCCGCCAGTGGGAGGTAATCCCCATTGCAAGGCCTGCAGATAATTTTCATCCATCTTCCCGTCCCCCTCCACCTCCACCGCATCCCCCTGAAACCCAAGCTGGATCTCAAACTTCCGCCTCTGCTCGAATGGCGAGTTCTCCTCTTCATACATATTAACCACCTCCCGCTCGTCAATGAAGAGCTCCGCCCGCGCCGCTACTGTCTGGCCGCATGTAGGGTGGATGAACGATTTTGAGAGCGGGGAGAGACATTCTGGGTGGTTGATGATGAAGGTTGGGTTTTTGCATAGCGGTTCGAGGTAGATGGAGCTTAAGCGGTCGAGGAGGCGGGGGAGTGTGGCGTTTGCGGGAGGTGAATGGTTGAGTTGCTCGAAGAGTTGGAGGACTTTTGTGGTTGCTTCTTCGGTAGGGGTAGAGGTAAGGTCTGGTAGGCTTAGGCCCATTGCCGCCTCAAGATCTGGTATGAAGTCTAGACGACGGAAGGGGGCTGCGAAGCTAGCTGTGGTTGGGGATAGGGTTTCTAGCGTTTGATTTAAGGTGTGGATGTGCTGGGAGAGTCCCGTGAAGAATGATTCGGTCAGTGATATTAAGGTTTCTAGGTCGGCAAATGCGTGGTAGAATTCACAGGTTGTGAACTCGGGGTTGTGGGTTTTATCCAGCCCTGTGAAATATATATCAGTATATAACATTTTTCTTTGAATCACAGAGATACAGGTGAAGCTGGAAAAACGGGCTTACCTTCATTGCGAAATGATGGGCCGATCTCAAATACCTTATCGAACCCGCCAACAACAAGGCGTTTGAGCCATAGCTCTGGGGCAATCCTCAACGACAGAGGTCGGTCGGGGAATTCGGTTGCAGATGTCTGGAATGGCCTAGCAACCGCGCCGCCAGCCACAGATGCTAATATTGGGGTCTCGACCTCCATGAAGGATTTGTCCAGGAAAAAGTTGCGGATGTATTGTATGATGGATGACCGAGCTCGAAGGATATCGGCCGCGGTTGGGGAGGAGAGTAACTGAACGTGTCTGTCATATGGCGAAGTTTCTTGTTCTTTGATCCGTAGCGGGATATCGTGTAGACATGGCGCGATGAGCTTGGGAAGCTCAGACGCAGTCACAGAGAGTTCCCCACGACCTGTTCTATGGGGGCTTCCTATGACAGCTATTTTCCCGAACCAGTTTTAAATGTCAATTGTGTGTTGTAACTTTTTTTTTTTGGTAATAATACGATAAATATACAATTCAGGGTAAAATGATGACCTACAGAAAACATCCCCACGCCGGAGTAAATGGTAGAACTGCTTGAACTTTTCTGGCGTCACGCCCACGCTATCCAGATGTCTCTGGTTGCAGAGGACCTGCACCTTCGGGCCATTCTGCACAAGGTCAAGAAATATCAACTTGCTCCCCGCAATACGTGCTGACTGTATTCTACCTAATCACCTAAGTTATGAGCGCACGCCAACCGTTTTCTTATTGTATTTTCCTTTCCTTTCAGAACGGAGTTCCCAAAATCCAGGCAACTTACCGTACATAACCACTGAGTCCTGCTCTGCGGTTTCATTCGGCTTTACGTAGTTGTATTTTGAGTGGAATTCATCACAGCTGATTGACCGCTTGTCGACGGACAGTCGGGGATATGGGTCTGGGCACGTATTCCTAATCTCTGAGATTCTGTTTTTCCAGCCCTTTTTTTCGACGGTACTGTCTCCGTCCGGACCAGTTGGTGTATTAGTAGTTGACGACCAGCGCACCGGCCGGAAGGTCTGCTGCGTCGTCGTCGTCGTTCTAATCAGGGATGAAATGTGTAGGCGGGTGCATCTGGAATTTTCGGTGGGATTTTGTTAGCAAGTGAATAATAACAACACGCTCTGGCACACATTGAATATAGCAAGTAATTTGCATTGCGTATTTTCAGATTAATGTACATTGTTCTAATTCCTCTGCCTTCAGAAGGGTGATAAAAGAAAATTCCCCTCCAAAGCATGATCTGCAGCGGTTCTGTGAATCTGGTATCTCGTCCTCGCAAATTACTGGAAATTGAAACCAGTTGAAAGTAAAGTTAACGGCGATATGAACGTACCTCGCAAATGGCCTATCCAGGCTCACCTGGGATACCCATCGAGAGCAGGAAGTCCGCATCTGCTCAGCGGACGGTAGCACTCAATGAGTGTGAAGTTCAATGGCTGGAAATATCGAAAGGGGAGAGGTACCTAGGTAGTTGAACCATATGGGTGGAAATGCGGCCGGGTTTTTAGATGGGTGTGGTTAAGCATTCCTAATGTGGTTAGGCTGCTGAGTTTATTCTGACGATGGAATTTTTGGCTCAAAATCACCCCAATTGATAATTGATACAGAAGTATATATATGTCAAAAGATAGGCATAAGAGAGTATTGGGCAATTGAAAGATTTTATTCTTGAAAAAATCCTCTTCTCATTGCCTCGGGAAACGCATAGCCCTACAACTGAGATATTTATCACGTGACATATATCAAACTCTAAAGCTGAGCAGAGCTTTGGCAGGCTTTCTCTCCAGACTGCGGCCGCGCGAACAACAACTATAACAATACCCAAGGCCCTTCGATTTATTTAATTTGGCAAATCCGAACCTAAATCTCTCACATAAAAGGCCTCAACCCGCGCCGGCCGGACACTTCCTTATCACACAACCGCAACCTTTAACCCCATAAACCCACCGGACTTTCAAGATGTCTTTCCTATTCGGAGGGCAGCCAAAATTATCTTCGGATGAGAAAATCAGCAGGGCTGAGATGGAAGTTGAGATGGTCACAGATATGATGACCCGGTGAGTTATAGTCACATTGCCCAGAAACTGTTAGAAAAGAAGAAGAAGAAGAAGAAGAAAAAAACATGCGACAACCAAATGATCATAGCCGGGATTCGTTGGTGGTCACCCACCAGACTGCGAGCCAGCCTCGGCGAGTGGAAGCTCCTCTTTCTCTTTGTTTATTGGCAGACTCCGGTTGGACCGGAAACTGCCAAAATAAAAAAGGCCATTGCTAACACATATATTTTCTATTCCATGACACTAGTCTCTCAAGCGCCTGCATGAAAAAGTGCATTCCACCCGACTACCGCGAGGGAGACCTGAACAAGGGCGAATCCGTCTGTCTCGACCGCTGCGTCGCCAAGTTCTTCGAAGTCAACATGAAGGTTTCGGAGAAAATGCAGCAAATGCAAGGACAAGCTATGGGCGGCCAACAGAGCGGTGGTGGTTCTGGATTCGGAATGTAAAAGACCAATATTTTTAAAAAAGGAAGAATATGACACCGACAGATAGGGGCGCGGCCAGGGGATGGGATGGGAATGACATATATACAAGGGATGACGACGACGGCATTTCATCGGATGGCTCATCTCCTCTTCTTGATCCTTTTCTGTTTTGTCTTTCTCGGTTCCTGTTGGTTGCCAGCGCACTGCCATTTTTTTTCGCGCTTCGGAATATAAATGAGGTTTGCAAGTTTTGAGGGATATAGGATTTGTTTGATATAGGGGACCGACGGGACAGGGGAAGGGATTAATCAAGGGAACGTTGCCAGAGGGATGCTATTGTTCTTCAAGAACCTATCTTTTGTCGCTTCTCGATTTCCGTGCCATAACATTGCTGTGTGACAACTGTTTAGATATGGTTATGGAGGTGGGAGAGTATTTTGGCCTCGCGCTTCCTTTATATACTACTGTGTGTCCTATCGGGGATTCATTTTTGTTCATCTATGGGGCCGGAAGATTTTCTATTTGTATTGTTATCGATCAGATTTTAGTACGCCGTGGTTTTTTCTTCTGTACTGTACAATTAAGGTTTATTTTTCACACGCCATTTAGGTCTTGTAGGTAGATAGATACCAATCGAGTGTTCGCCGTCTAGTGAAATGCTTTCTTGATTTGCTCTGCTTGTTTCAAGCTATAGAACGCCTTGCTATGCGAGTAGTAATTATATGTACAGCACAATTAAACGGGGTATAACCGGCTCTAAGCGATATGCATATGGAGTACAGCAAAACCATAGATCAAAATAAAGGGGGAAAACAAGAACATGCCAATATGTACTTCCCAGAGGTAATGGGGAAAAGGCAAAGAAAGAAGGGAAAGAAAAGGCGGCCGGCGTGAATCCATTGTTGGACGGTCCATTTCACCGTCCAAGAAGCCCACTTCCCCAACCAAACCACGATTGCCGCGCTTTCCGCTTCTCATCTTGGACCAGGTCCCGGACTCGATTTTCGACCCCAACAACATGGCGCTCGAAGTCACTCAGTCCGACCTCCACCTCCTCGATCCTCGACTGCAGCGCACCGAGCTCATAGTCAAGTTTCGCACCTAACAGCTCGACTTTCTTAGCACCCTCCGTGAGAGCCGAACCTTCGACCGCAACCAAATCAGCAGTATGGGCCTGTAGCGCGCGAAAGTCTTCGATCTTCTCTTGGTAGACAGAGTTGAGCTCGTCCAGCCGGGCCTGTGCGCGGGCATCAATGTATTCAACAGCAGAAACCTGGTTCTCAGCCCAGGGCGCAATCGTGTCGCGTAAAGCGTGAATTTTACAACCATAATATTGCATGTCAGATGCGAGGATATCCTCCCGCAACATCGCGTCTGCGGGGGGCATGTCTTTGGTATCGAGAGTTGGTTCCCAATCTGAGATATTATTCCACGCAAGGATCGTGTCTTCCACAGCGCTGAATGATAGGTGCCGGGGCCAACGGGAATCGCATTGGTCCTTTGAAGGCTCAGAAGGTAGTATATAATGACTTCGTGGACGTCGAAGGGGTATGTCGGAGGGTAGCGTTGCCTCTACTGACTCTTCTGGTAATAGTTTAGCATCTTCGAGCGTAACTTTGCCTTCTCCAGTGGATACCACAGCTTCCTTGCTGAGTTCTAGTTCACTAGTAGCTGAATGCTCGTCGTCGGAAATAGGTTTCTCGCGGACTTTAGGGGAGACAGCATTGGAAGCAGGTGCTGGTTCATCCGATGGCCGTTCATACAAAGCTTGGATGGTGCCGTCTCGATTTTCTGGATATGCGGACGGCAATTGTTCAGCATCCGGGAATTCTTCGTACTGAGTTTGAGTAGAGGGTAGTCCGAAATAATATTCCACGTTTGAATGAGAAGACAATTCACTTTCAAAATCCCCGCCATCCCTAGACCGTTTGTGATGATGAGATCGTAGCCCGGGTAAGCCAACGGCGTCTCTGAACCGACCAAACCCTGCACGTGCATCTGATACCTTGCCCGTGACGGAACGTTTAAGGCCACCTTTAGATTGCTGTTCCCGGTCATCTAAAAACGTACCTGGGGAATCAAGCAGCTTCCCAGAATACTCAGTTTCGAGACTATGGCGGCCAGAGTTATGATCAGACGCAGCATCCTTTTTTCTACTTGTCCACTTATATCCGCCATGGTCATCATTCGTAAAAACCATTGAGTCGTCGCCAGCAACATAGCGGAAGATATCGCTTCCGGTTTTGCGTGGCTTTCCATGCCAGAGCCATTTGGGCCGTTCACCACTAACAAGTTGAACAAATCGGTCCATATCTATGGTTTCGATTTCTGCAATACCAGCTTTGTCACGCCCGGCAACTATTCCCATAACCATTTCACCGCCCTTGCCTCCCAGTTCTGCAACAGTAGATTTTACCGCGCGTGGTACATTCCAGCCATCACCACTAGCAGCTTTGGCAGTGACCCGATGAAGCCTATCTAATGTCTGTCTGTCGAGTCTGCGAGTTCTTTCAAGCTTCTGGGATTTTTGAAAATTCTCTATTCCTCGTTCTAAAGTCGCCACATCAAAAACGTCTTTGGGAACTGGAGCGCCGTAGGCACTAAGACGGTTCCTCGCTCCCATCAACGTCCCAAGCAGTGCAGAAACGGTCGATGGACCTAGAATTCCATCGCTTGGCTCGATGTTGAAGAAGTCGGTTCCAATATCCGTCCACCAGTCGTTTATGGCCTTCTCAGTTACATCACAGAGCAATCCATCCACATACTCCGAGACCAGCTTATCGAAAATCATCAGCGCCATCTGGCATTGCTTTACTAGTTCCATGACTGCTGAATAGAGTGGCACCCGCTCACTCGTCCTATATAATTGGTGAAATTTGGCCTGCGTGGCGGCAGTGGGCTGTTTTAAGTTCATGCCCGCTCGACCCGAACAACAAAGGCGTTTCAGGTTCTCGTTAACAATGAAATCCTCTCTATGTCTCTTCACGTCACCATTAGGTACGGGAATCACAGTCAAGGCCGAAGGAAAACTGCTCAAGTTCGTCACCATCAAAATCCCAAGCGGAGTTTCTCTCTTTCGGGCATGAAATTGGGCAACCGCATCGAAGTAAACTTTCAATCGTGGGGACCAGGAGTTTTCATCCGTTGGAACACTGAGCACAGCCACTATCGCCGTATTTGAAGGATCACCCGTATATGTGTTGATGACAAAAGTAGGATGGACCCTGGAGCACGCCCATTGCTCAACAATGTAGATTTCATAACCCGTCAATGTACGTCGCCGGTCCAACACTATTGTAGATGGGTCCTCCTCCAGGTATCGAAAGGCAACAGGGTCTGTGAAAACGAACCTCTGATGACTCTGCTTAGGAGAAGATCTTTCAATCACTTCGCTATGAGGAGGTGTCGAATAACCTCTACCGGCCGTCCTATCATCATGACGAGGGCTCGCGGTGGCAGGAGAGAAGGCACCGGAGTCGCTGGGATAGGCCATGACGTTTCGGACGTAGAATGTGAAATAGCCCTATATCTTGATAGGGCCCTCTTTCGAATAGATATATGAATGATCGGTAGGAAGATTTGGGTTAAGCGCTTGTCAGATTCGTCAAGCAGTGTACCTCTGCTGTATTTGCAATGGCTGGGGAGAGCCAGGACTGAGCGAAATAGGAATTGTCAGTGAAAAAGGCCATCATCGGTTTGATGGAGGATAGGGCCGTATGTGATTGAAGGTATGCATCCTTCGAAATTGTGGTTGTAGATAGACCGCAATACTGAAATACCAACAACTTAATTGTGGTTATTGTGGCTATTGTGGTTAATTGTTGTGAGGATGAACTTGACATCTGCAAGCATCGACGTCACAAGTGGCTGAAAATTGTCACCAGACTGAGAAGGCAAGCGTATTCCGGGAGTGGTACGGTATGATACGGTATAATACGCACTTTTTGGCATACGTAAGTTTCGAAATATTGTGTGATACAATACGGTACCTGAATAAATCTGAGCCACATCATGGGATGATCCGTAATACCGCCATGTAATATGGCCATGTTCTACAGTTACATTACGGTATGTTACATGCTCATGCGGTGTTGGAGCACCTGCAATCACTCTCCAACCACCTCCCGATTGCTCACCTGCTACTTCAACCGCCCATGATCACTACTTCACCGCCATACAAAAGCACTAAAAGCGAGAGAAAGACACAGAAAGACAACATATTCTTCTTGGAACTCGTTTATCTGGCTGGGAATCTTCCATTTCAATACCTCGAAGCTCAACCCGGAGCTTCACGATATGTCCGCCATTCCCCAACGCCGGTAGAGCTCTGAAAGGCGATATTCGTTGGATTCCCCACCACACCACCAGCAAAATGGATATACTGCAGAAGGAACACCAACGGCTCTGGAAGCAAGCTCACAGTGGGAAAAGCATCAAAGATGTCCAGACCACAATTGACCTGCTCCAGGAGGCAAGAGACATCATCGCCAAGAGTAAGTCGCTCCTCATATTCCCGAAACCGTTAGCAATATCCAGGGCTTGCGGGACGGGGGATTTTTATTTTGAAGGTTTTATATTAATATCTTATCTATTTAGATCCCAATTCAGCCTCCATAACTTTGGCGAAGCTACAAAACCCAATCAAAGCTTCCTTCGATGCGACCAACCAGAGTCTCAAGGATGCCCATAGCGGCCTTAACAAGTATACCAAAGCTCTGGATAAAGTAAGTCTCGCAGCATTTGGCCCCCATGCACGGAAAGTCTTTGCCTATGGGATGGTTCAACTAATCTTATCTTTATTTTTTCCCTCGCAGTTATTTAAAGACAAGCCTCTCCCTTATGACGTTCTGTCAGCGCAGCCAGCGCTGGTGAACAGAGCTATTGCCATGCACCTTCTCCGAGAGGGCCAGTTTTCCGTTGCCTCTACATTCCTCTCGGAAGTATCCAAAAACCCAACTCCCGCACAACCCGCTTCTGAGCAATCCAATTCAGACTCCGTCGACATTCTCATGGAAATGGAGCAGATGCAATCGGGTGACATCAGGAAACAGTTTGTTCTCATGTATCAAATCCTGCATGAGTTGAAGGAGCAGCGAAATCTACTACCAGCCATACAATGGGCCTCTGAACATCGACATCTATTAGAAGCAAGGGGGAGTAATCTGGAGTTTGAACTGTGCAGGTTGCAGTTCGTGTGGCTATTCCACGGAGGCAAAAATCCACAAACACCCATGACGGTTGGCCGGCAACTGGCATTAGAGTATGCCAGGAACGAATTCTCAACATTCCAGAGAAGGCATTTACCCGAAATTCAACAATTAATAGGGGCTATGGCATTTTGTCCTAATCTCGCGGACTCCCCATACAGAAACATTTTTAACAATCCTTCTGCCTGGGACGATGTAGCACACTCCTTCACTCGTGAATTCTGCTCCCTGCTGGGTCTAGCAGCAGATTCCCCTCTATACATAGCAGCCACAGCTGGTGCAATTGCACTCCCCACGCTTCTCAAGCTGCAAACCATTATGAAAGAGAAACGTACCGAATGGACATCTCAAAACGAACTTCCCGTAAGAAAAACTTCCCTACTCCCCAAAATTTTTCACTTCAACTACGTCCTCGCCCTATTTTGCACGCTCATCACTAAACAAAATGCAGGTTGAAATTCCCCTCCCGCCCGCTTACCAATTCCACTCTATCTTCGTCTGTCCCGTCTCAAAAGAGCAGACCACCGACGAAAACCCACCCATGATGATGCCCTGCGGCCACGTTATTGCCCAGGAATCTCTCATGAGACTCAGCAAAGGTGGTCGATTCAAATGCCCATACTGCCCGAATGAAAGCCACCCAAAAGAGGCTCAGAAAGTGTTCTTGTAGCCAGAAGATGAGGAAAACCGACTCAGCTCTGACTATTTTTCCTTTTTGATTTTACTTTACATTACTTTTTATTTTTATTTTTTATATACAACGCATCTCCCCGGGCGTTTTTGGAGGGGTTTAAGCTTTTGTTTTTAAGCTGGTTTTACGAGTATCATTTGCTATGCCATATTCATAGCGGCGCATGGAGTTGGAAGGGACCGTCCCCGGTGGTGGGACAGTCTGGCAAGGACAGGGCAAGTTGTGCTGGCCGGAGCAATGAATGACATTTAAATGTTTTTCTCCTCTTTATCGACCTTTCTTTTACTTTATTCTCTTGCATTTTGGATCGAACCGATTTGTCTACTTCGTTATTTCATTTCACTTCATAGATCGATTTGATATTGTCTCACACATTGGATCTACAAGGTAATCAACTACATCCTCTACGTTGTGAGTATTATTATACTTAGCTAAGAAAAATAGGGGGAAGAATATATATATTTGAAAAAAAATGCAGTTATTGTCATTGCGGTTTGAATTAAAGCCTAACTTCGGGTAGCTAAGGTCATAAACCTAAGAAAGTCTGCGCACATGCATATCTAGGTATTGGTCTCCATCAATGCTCTGGATGAAGAGACAATTAATCATGAACCTTTAGCAGAATAGAGGGTAACACAGGATATTTAAACGCGTAAAAGACCATTGGGAATAATAACATAAAAGAGAACAAAAATAGAAGAAACAACAATATCAAAGGAGTAAAGCAAGCCTTCCTTTCATCCTACCATCCGTCCATCCGTCCATCCGTGAACACGCGCACAAGCTATAGCTATGACCCACTCTTCAATCCCATTAACGCCGCCAGAATAAGGTAAAAATGCCAGTGTAAAAACCCCATCGTAAATATTTGCATACCCTCCACTCCTTTCAACCCACGCATCCCTCCTCGGCTAATTCAGTTTTGAACTCGCAGTAAGGTTCTGAATCTTCTTCCACTCCTCCACCTCCTTCTCCGTCGGGCTCCTCTCATCTCCCTGATACCGAATGGGTGTTTGTCCCGGGATCCTCCGCAATTTGAACCGATGCAACATCGTCTGCGCATCCAACACCTCCATCGCATGAATCTCATAGAGCCCATCGTATCGGAAACCTGCAATAGGTCGATAAGGGTTAATTCTTGGCAGCTTAGAACTGCGCAGGACGCGGATAGGGTTTCGTTTCTCATACGATTCGATCAGTAAATTCGTCCCAGCGGATATTTGACCATCTTTGCCGCGCGTGCCGCAGTACGAGATACTATCTCCCTGGTCGATGTCTGGGTAGCCTTTCCCCGCAGAACTGAGAATGATAGATACGGCACCAATTTTGTCGCGGCCGGAAATTCCAGCTTCGATTTCACCGTGTGCGCCGTCCCGTATTGCTGTAATTTGCAAGGGGAACCACTGGCCATTGCGCAGCTCATTGTCACCAACAACAATACTGTCCTTTCTGAATTTGTAAGTATGGTCTAGTCTGCGGGAGGTTCTGGCACCTTCCCCGATTCTGATACCACGAAGTAAACTCGTGTCGAAGTCGCCACGTTCCCAGCGGATGAGAATTTTTTCACAATCCAGCTTGATGTCCCAGGGGACGGCGCTGTCAGGGCTGTTAACAATGGCTGGAAGGCCAGTGTTGTGATCCATGAATTTTTGAATGAGGGAAGGGAGAGCTGCACTAATTTCGTAGAATTGAAGTTGCTGGACGCGTTCTCGCATTCTTTTGAAGATGGCGGTGCGTTCACTCTCAGGGGCAGTGGATGCTTTTTTGAAGAGCATGAGAACCGGCAGGACGTCATCAGCTGATCTCTGGAGTCGAGCTTTTTCTTTCGTTGAGATATAGCGGAAGCTATGATGGGAGAGTTAGCTGTGTTGTTTTCTCAACATGATATACGTGTGATTCCGCGTTTCAAAAATTATATTTAAAGGATAAAATTAAAAGGAGAGAGAGATACTCACGGCGTGTTTTCGCGAGCGGGCCTAGGGCCCGTCGGTTTTCGTTTGCGCTTGGGGATGGGGACCCCTGGACCAATTCGACAGTCTGACACGCCATCCCGCGCCGCCCTTTGGCATTCTTCAGAGACAGCGCAAGTGCATTGGATGGGATCGACAGCGAGTCTCTTTCTCTTTGGAATTGGGCTTGCTGTAGGCTGTTGTATGGTCGTGGGGCCATCCGCGCGCGCGGCAGCCTCCTCAAGGGCAGAAGCAGACGCGGCTTCATCTACCAACAAGTTGCTGCCACGGCCTGCAGCTGTGCTTCTAATGACAGGAGTTGTTCCTGCTGATGCTGGTGTTACAGACGTCTCCGTCTTCACAGCAGACGCTGTGCCGTCGAGCTGCTTCTGCCTTAGTTCATTGAAACGCGCCTCGAACTTTTCAGAAAACGAGCGAGTTGAGGGAGAGATTCCCTGTCTTTCATTTAACTCCGGCCTTATATAGAGGGGCTCCATTGTAAATTTAGAGGTTTTAGAGATTGAAGAAGAAAATGAAGTCTGTTTAGAGCTTTAATCAGAGCATCAGGTAACTTCACAGAGATAAACTGTGTGGAATGTGTGATTTCAAATGATGAAAAAAGAAGATGACTTGAAAGGGTGAGGGGAAAGCAGTAGTGAGAATGCTAAGCAGTGTTAAATTTCTGAGAGAGTGTTTTCATCATGCCTGAACGTATGAGAAGGCTGATCTGATGGAAAAGAGGGAGATTACAAGTGCAGCTGAATGAAGTATTTCTGCAATGAACGGTGCAAAGTACGCGTTGATGTCTTTAGAAGAGTGGCAGAGTTGACGCAGCAACACAACAGGCAGCAGTTGACCTACGAAATGACCAGCAGCATTTCGATGCCTAAACAAGTATTGATACAAATTGCTGTTCTACCTGCCTTTATAGACGCTGTACGGATTAAATGTATCCAGTTTCTTCTTTTATATATTTTTCTTTTAAATATTGACGTTCACTATGTCTGAAGTTAGGGCATTGAATCTGCCCAGGTAGCTGTGGTAGCAGTAAGGTTAAGCTACCTAGTAAAAAGGCGGACGATTCAACTTAGTAGCTTTAGCCCTGGCCCACCCCCACCTAGGTTCTTCTAACAATTTTGATGTCCCTTTAGCGCCTAAAAGAGGCGCCAAACTCTGCTCTCGAAGCCTGGAACCAGCAGGGATCGCTTTGGATAGTTTACCCCGCCATGGCTGTTTCATCAGGAGAGCTGCGTTTAAAGCTTGTCAGAGCCAGCCGATCCCCCCGTGAAACTCTGCTGCCAGAAACGACCAGAATATAAGAAGCGTATCTCAGCTTGATAGAAATGGTGATCTCTTTTGATGCTCTTAACAGACATAAGAAAAGTCTAACGAAATATCAAAATGGACTCCTCTACACCCATCCAAGGACACGCAGTTACGGTTAGCCTAAAGGAGCTTGAAGAGGGTAATTCAATCTCTACGTTCTACATATACCATAAATTGCCATATAATGTAGACGCTGACTTGATACATAATGGTGTAAAAGGTTCAGTTTCATTCGAAACATTGACAGAAGCCTTTGGCCCTTCCTCTCTCGGTATCATCGTCGTAAAGGACCTCCCCACCCGCTTCAAAGAGTTGCGTGCCACAGCCCTCTCAAATGCCTCTTACGTGGCTGCACTCTCACAGGATGAGCTTGGTATGTGTCCAGTTAACTACACAGTTAAAGCAGTTAAATCACTTGAGATGAAGCTAAACTGATACAACCCAAAAACCGTCCCAGACACCCTCTCCAGCCCCGTGTCCAAATATCTTGTTGGCTGGTCCTGTGGCAAAGAAACTCTGCGCTCCGGCCACTTCGACACGCTCAAGGGTTCCTACTATATAAATTGTGCCTTCTACCAGGACCCATCCTTGCAAAATGCGCCCGAAGAGGATTTTCCAGATTTCCCGCAGTACACGGCCCCGAATATCTGGCCCGATCCGCAGCACCTACCCACTTTCCGTAGCAGCATTGAGCAACTGTGCACCATGATCATTGATACGGCGGTGTTGGTAGCGCGCGCCTGTGATCGGTATGCGCTAGCCAATATTGAAGGGTATAAGAGTGGTTATTTGGAGCATGTTGTCAAGACGAGTTTGACCACCAAAGCGAGGTTGTTGCACTATTTTCCTCCGGTGGAAGAGGTGGGGAACGGTGAAGGGAAAGGTGGTGACGATGAAAAAGACGAAGCTGAGGATGACTGGTGCGCCACGCACATTGACCACAGCTGCCTCACTGGTCTCACCTCCGCCATGTTCGTCGACGAAGAGGCAAATCCGCCTTCCATATCGTCATCCATCAATATCCCCGAATTACCTAAATCTCCGGACCCGAAGGCTGGGTTGTATATACGCTCGCGGACAGGACAGGTTGTCAAAGTGAATATCCCCAAGGATTGTCTGGCGTTTCAGACAGGGGAGGCTCTGGAGCTGATTACGAGGGGGAGGTTCAAAGCTGTGCCGCATTTTGTTAAGGGGGTGAAGAATGTGAAAGGCAATGTTGCGAGGAATACTCTGGCTGTGTTTACGCAACCGAATCTGGGAGAGGAAGTGCAGGAGGGTAAGACGTTTGCGGATTTTGCGAGGGAGGTAGTGGAGCGGAACCACTAGCCTATTAATAGCTGCCTTAGTTTTATATTTCGTGTGTTATCTGGATGGGCTAGGTATGGGGTTTTTTATACGTATAATTTGTATATACATATATATGTTTCATTTCGGAATGTATTTACTCTATGCGTGCGTGTGGGTGTGTTAAGCGTCTTTTTAACTATGTATGGCGTGGCCACGATTTGGAAAAGGAACAGTAACTGGAAATGACATTGCATGCTCAACTAACACTTTAGGAGCCACCTGCTGTTTAAAATGCTGAAAAGGGGATGAAATACAGAGGTATCTCGCGAGTAGTACACAGTGAAGAATAAGAAATAGAAAAGGGGACAAAGAGTAAATGTGCAGACCAGAGTAACGAGATGGTGCAAGCAAAATCAAATCAAGGGGAAATGAGATATGAGATATGAGGAATGAGAAAGTCTGAAAACAATTTGTCTTTGCTTTCAAGTAGCACTTCCGTCTCCCAAGGAGCCCCACGCTTCGCGAACAAACGAACAAACGCCCTGCTCTAGTGTAGTGAAAAAATAAAGAAATTTGTCAATTCATAACGCCGGGAAATAGCGGATTACACGTATCTAGCTTTCTTGGTCTTCGATCCGTTCGGTTTGTAATCGCCGCCTTCACTCTCCTCTGTGCCACCACGAGCTGGGGGTATTGGCGCGAGAACGCTCTGCAGTTCGTCACTTTCGTCACTCTCGCTACTCTTACTATCACCAGAGTCTTGTGCTTCGACGTCCGAGGCAGGAGCAGACGTGAGATCTATAGGACTCTGATTTGCTGACGGCTCTGGGGGCCCAAGTGCGCTAGTGACCAGTGAACTCATCTTACCCACATTTTCAAAAGTGGAGGACACAATTCTGCCGCCAATGAGCCCCGCCCGTGGCCTGCCCATAGCACGGGGGATTTTGGCGTCTCTGAAATCTGCGCTGGTGGCCGTTCCATCAATAATTTGCAAGTTTGCGCGGAACATCTTGGGATCTCTAGTGTCATCATATACGCCAACCTCCTCCAAATTCAAGCTTTCCAGGGCAAGCGTCTCGACTCTGGAATCTCCGCAGAACCATTCTTTGCCCGGCGCTAACCGTTGATCGGTCAATCGGCCATATTCACGACCAGCTATCACCCCCTCCAGATCGAGTCCGAGAGAGAGATCATCAAACATGAGAGACATGAGGTCTGATTCGTAGCAACGACCAACAACATTATCTAGAGATATTTGAATACGATGCCTTTCTGGTTGCATGCGGTACCATTTGCCATACCCACGCATTCCCACACACTCGAAAGAATCGATGACTTCAGCATCGGTAAGAGGTCTCGGGACCCCCTTGGAATCCGGTTCTCGATAAGCATTTTTCGGGGAGAGGGTGTAGGCTTTGCCCACAAGGCGAACTGCTGTCGATTTGCATAGTAGGGGAGAGGCAAGGTCGGCGTCACAGTTTCTGAGTTTGACCTGAATGCTCTCTATGACTAGCACATCGGTGACCCGATTGTGGGGCTTTGCCGAAACTGATTGTGACCGTGGCATGAGTCGAACGCCATCACCTTTGACCAGGAGTTCAGAACCAATAAATATCCCTTTACAGTATACCGTTGCGTCCGGCCACGCCCCCTTGATATGGTACTTGTCGACCACGGAGCACGAACACATGATCGTGAGCGCGTTTTGAATAGATGGGTGATATTCGTCAGGATGGATTCCCTGTAGAAATATCTGCCAGTAGTTCAGAGGCCGAATGCAGCTCAATGGTACATATTTGTATTGGCGTGAAAGGTTCTTGTTAGTGCTATTTGGGTCCGGGAATGTCTCTATCCGGAAGCCAGACTTGTTCACAGCAAATTTTTTCTTAGTTTCCGTGATTATATCTTCGAGGATAGGAGGCTCTTCAGCCGTTTGTGCAACAGTTCCTGCTCGCCATTCAGGCGTGCCAAGGAATTTTCGCCTTTTCCGGCAATACATTTCGAAGCTTTCAGTTGCCCAGTTGAATTTTAGCTCCGTTCCCTGGAAGGAGTAGCACCATAGAACAAGTTCACCAAGGCGGGGGATAAACGAGTGTTGCATAAACATCCTGGTTAGGTGTTCTCGTAGCAGGTTGCGTTGAGCTCTCCAGTCCATACTTAATGGTTCCTTGATCGATTGATCGATGCTGCCTCTGTCTTTTAGTTTTAAAATCAGAGTTTTGAACACGTCTGGTGTTCCCTCCTCATCTTCAGCCAAGAATTTACTCGTTTTTGGACGGCCTATATCAACGATCGGAAGTCAGAGGTTCATATCGATGAAGGAAACCGTGATCAATCCTCAAACAGCAAACGAGTCAGTCTTACCAGGTCTGCCTACTGCACCATTTGTGGGTGTGTTCACTCCACTAAGCTTGATCTTAGGCTTAGGGCCAGGCTTGCGTCGCTGTTTCGCCATGGTAGGGTCGTCGTAATTATCTGCTTGCTTACCGGCGCTGCAGAGCTCGCATCGGCACGGAGCAGTACCGTGGGTCATTAAGTAGTAGAAATGAGGCCAGAATCGATTTGGAGAGTTAAAGTAGTATCCAGAAGGGTGGCCGTACAGATATTTGTCCCGCTGGTATTATTTTGATGCAAGTCAGCTTGTGTTCATGAATACACAGATATTCACAGGGCAGAGGTACCAGTACTGACAAGCTCGGGATTGTGTTGACGTGCCCGGGACATATACACATATCCTTCGGGCAGTTGGTCAAGAATATAATGCTTCCCTATACTCGAGCGGAATTGAATCGATTGTTAACATGGCAACGATTGAGTAAAAAGGGGGAAGAAACATAGCAACAAAACTGATATATGGAATTTCAAGCCCAAGGGTACAAATAGCTGTGGAACTAGCGTATATGATTACAAAAATTTTGAGCTTCAATTATTCATGCATCCTCAATCAAGTTCTCCTAGCCTTGAGTGGAGTAAAATATAGAGAAAGAGGGCGCATATGGTGCAACGATATTGCAAGGTACGCTCATGCATTAATATACAGGGCAGCATCAAGAACATCAGATCCTGAACAGCAATAGTACGACAAAGAAAACGTGGATATTGAGTAGATCAAAGACACTAACCTGGTCTCGCCTCACCTCTCTCTTTCATCCACATACTGGCCAATTTCAGCAAATAAAGTTGCGGATCTTCTCTTTCAAATCGTGAATGTGTCGGCCAGATATTTCTGTCTCCATCAGTAAATGTCCTGTCTATAGGGACGACGCCCTCGTCACCTTCGACGAAAGGCGGGTGGAGAGGTGGCATAGTTTATCGAGCAAAAAAAGTCGGCCGGCTAAATAGGAAGTTCTAATTTTTCTTTCATTTTTTATTACGTTTCTTCCCTTGAAATGAAATTGTTGACGTGTTTTATGAATTTTTTTAAGAAGAAAACCAATAATATATCCAGAAATAAAATGAGAAATTCAAGTTGAGCGCGAGGAATGAGTGGAGGTCACGTGCAACAGATGGCGCATTCATATGAGCCAACATTTAAGAGAGAACTGGGAGATATTAGATTCCACTTTTTAAAATGAAAAGACGGACTCCCAGTGGTTCTTTTTCGACTGTGTTTTGAGCTCGTTGTAGCTGACGGTGTGATGCACAATTTGTGCTGTTTATTTCGATAACAGCACGCCGTGATCAGAGTGGGCTTGAGTTACCCTCGTTCTCGCCCCAAGGACCTACCTGATGCAGCATACTGACATGCACAGCAGTTAGACAAGCACTCTAGGGTAGTTAGCCTTTACCCTCACTACGCAAGAGCATATCGGGTGCTTGGGCATTTGTTTGTTCATTTAACCTTCACGGGCCAACCCAGAAAACCTTGCTGGCTAGCTGAGGGAGTGAGATCGTTGAAGTAAATAAATAGAGGGCTGGAGCAGGGCAAACTTTTCAACTAATAATGAGCCACAAACAGTCATCTGCAGAATCTGCAGATCTCACACCAGTGATTGTTTCTGAGCCATCGGGGGGTATGAATGGATTATAAGGTTTTTTAACATGTTGACAAGCAGTCATCCAGCGTCATGGATCGAAGGATACAATCTACTCTTTTTCAATTACAGATTAGTCACGCATTGAGCGTGAACCTGTGGATATTACACATACTATCATCAGCCTTCAGAGTGGAACAGCAAGGCGGATGCGTCCGGAAGCCAAATAGACTACTGGGTATAAAGCACCATGTAGTTAAAGAAGATATCAGAAGCTATCACAATCCATACAATTACTAGGATATCAGAAATATGGCCATATTGGTATACGCCCCCGCACGGCTTGATGTAAGTTACATCAAACCTTCACTGACCCAAATTTATCCTGATATCTGATACGTGCTTCCAGGGACCAGAACTTTTACTTCCTGATGCCGGGGTCGACTTCTGAAGGGTTATATCAAAGTTCGAATGCGAACATAGAAAAACTCATATCTAAATATGAAATTCTGCAAACTTAGAGACGCTTTTAGGTGCGTGTTTAGACACCCGCTGGCAACGGTTGTCAGTGTTCGGTACCGACTAGCGCTGAAATATGAATAACTACCCCGCTGGTCTCAACGACTCTTTGCAGACCGCGACATGGGCACCTGAACACTTTTCGGCTCCATCTGTGGCGCTGGTGGTGATCTTAGCTGGCGCTAACCTTGCCTTTGGCATTGCGCTGAGGCTCATAGATACTGGACTTGCGGATAGATTGAAAGGAGTGCTGGTTTTGGATCCCTGCAGGGTGCACTTGGACGCGTTCGAGAAGGAGACAAAAACAAAAGCACTCTTACTGCTTACTCAAAAAACGCTAAATAACCCCTTAATACCCTGGCTGTGATGGAATGCTTGGTGGGGTTTGCGGTCCCCCACATCAAAACAAGAATTTTTCAGTGCTCCTCAATCCACGACTGGAGAATTTGATAAAATACTATATTGTTGAATATGGAACCTATACGTTGAGGGATGATGCTTGTTGATGAAGAAAGCTCTGGAACAAGCCAGCGAGCCGATCATATGTGATGCATAATTATCCAATTTATCCCCCTTATTTGTGGTCATACCCATCCCAAACAGTTATAGCGACTTCAGAGAAGTTTTATACGACCATGTTCCGTGTGATGGAATGTATTAACAGGGAGGGAGTCAAAGTTTTGGGCTTACGAATTAAAAGAGCATGACTAATGATTCAATGTATGTATAATGTACATGTCCGTATGGCTCATCATGGATTTGTTTGAGCGTTTTCATTTTGATCTCATTGAAAATATAGCCTGCTATCCTCTTCATATATCCGCGAAAACTAGGTATGTCGGTTACTAACTTCAAATACACACTAATGGAATATATTGCCATTGTTTACCCCCTATTTCCGTAACAAATTTTATCTTCGAACCTACTGCGAGTTTGGAAATGTTGGTTAACCAAGCCCAGTAGTTTTTATTTTGCAGCCCGCTCGCCTCCTCATTCTCACAATAAACTGCCTATCAGGCCCCATTGTTCCCGACAAATCAAAGTTCGGTTGTGGCATTCCATTCGAAGACAGTGCTTCTTTATCAACCTCGATCTCGAATGCCGACAATATGGCCACCAGGCTCACAACCATTTCGTACATCGCGAGGTTCCTTCCGGGACAAAAGCTAGACCCTCCTCCAAAAGGGCGCATCGAATACATTCGTTCTCTCGACCGCTTCGACCGTGTTCTGCCAGGCATCGCCATTGCGTCTGCCGATAGTGTCATCCCACTTTTAATGCTCACATGCTGTTCACTTCCATCCAATAATTTGGTACGCGCTTTAATTTCTGCTCTCTTGTTGCCATCAGCGTCCTGTTCCTCAATAAACCTTTCGGCCCAAAATTCGGAAACATCTCGAGATGTGCCGTCGGGAGACCAAACGTCTGGATTCATTTGCATTTCTCGGCCGGGAATTAAGATCGTGCTTCCCTTGCGAAACACGTAACCCCCAAGTTCAGTCGTTTCTGTGATCAACCGCACTGACGGTGACGACACATAGAGGCGAAGTATCTCAAGGAATAGCGATTTTATGAGCTCGTTTGCGGCTAGGCTTTCGATATCTACCGTACCATCTTGCCTTTGAGACAATGCTATTGCACGACGAACTCGACAATGGAGTTGCGGATCGAGAACGCAATGTATCAACATCCATGTGGCCGCCGGGGTGGCGTTGGCATTTGTTCTTATTTTCGACGATAATTAGCTATGCAGTTGTTGGAAGTAAGAAATACAATTGGAAAGGAGAAGACAACGTACGCCCACATAACTGCTAGATGGAAAACAGCCCGCCCTCGTTTACTGATACCATTATTCAGAAACGTGCGGTGCCTTTGCCTCACCAATCTGGCTCCCCAATATTCATCCCACGCGGGATCTTCCGATTCCACGTCCTCGAAATTTCGGTGCTTGGTTGCTTCCTCTTCCCATCGTTCTAAGACGGAGACCATCGCCTCTCGACTTGCAGTTGCCTCTTTCATGAGCATGTTGGGTAAGTTCGTCGTGAGCTCTAATGCCCAGGAATCAAATTCCCAAAAAGTTTCATACGCTCGGGGCCAAACTTCCATCAGACGAATCCCCATCAACATCGGAATGGAAGCAAGCGTGAAATGCCGCATAACAAAGTCTTTAAAATCCAACCTTACCCACGAGTTGTCGGTATCATAGCCTTCTTTCCTTGGAAACGCATTTTCTAGGCTGGCAGTCAAAACTTCACTGAATTTAAATACCATAGGGGGTAAAGTTGGGCCATTGAGGTAAGGGAAATGTTGTCGATGAAGTTCTGGGATCATGCTTTGGTCACCTGTGCCGTTTGGACCGTGAGTGTGACCCGGGAGACCCTTCCCAAGGACATCAAGGTCAGCTCGGGGGGCTCCAAAAGCCGTATTCACGAGCAACACAATGGGATCGAAAGTGAAAATCTTTGGGCGGCGATCTATCTGGCTTGCGAGTTTGGTGTCGAAAATCGTATACAAATAATTCCCTGCCATTAATGTTCTCGACACGGGGAGGTTAGGGTATTTTTCCCTAGAAGATGTGAGGTCGAAACATAATAAGCAAAGGCTGCCAAATTCCATTATAATTTTCCCCACCCCTTGTTCCTTTCGTTTCATCTTTTCCCCGGGGGTATCTGATATGGGAATACCCACGGAGAGCAGGGGAAGGATAAGAAAGGGTTAAACCAACCTCACCCAGCCCGAGAAACGAGTCGTCCCGCGGCGGAAGAACAGTGCATGACCAAGCCATGGAATGGTATAAGGGATTAATGGAGGATCTCCTCCCTGTCGGAACCCATAATGTGCCTTGATGTTAGTAACAACCCAAGTCAGGAGGAACGGAGCGACGAGCAGAACGATGGGTATGCATATCGCCATCTCCAGCGGAGTAATGTACGGGATATTGGATAGCATTGTGGTGGGTTGGGGGAATACTACTCCGTCATATATTGCGTCGTATGTGAAAAGCAAATATACTTTCTTTCTTTCTTTCCTTTCGTTCTTTGTCTTTTGCTTTTCGTCTTTCAACTGATATCTTCATGAATATGATAATCTCAAACCCAAACAAACATTGGATACTTCTTAATCAAGCCGAAATCCGCTCCAGGCCGGAAGATGAGACGAGAGATATATATTTATATATGTTTGGCGGCCGTTGTTGGCTCGAGATCATTGGTGTGGTGCACGAAAGAGACATCGCGGAGATACGATATCCGTGCAATGGTCATATGGTGGAAAGATCCCTGTATTTGCCTCTTTTACCCTTTTCCCTGCTTTTACTTTCCTATGGTGAGACACATTCTTATGGCTGTTCATGTGCTGCTTGTTTTTTGCTTCTTCTGATTTGTCGATTAGCCGGGCTAGACGTTGAGAGGGTTGTCCAGTCTGCGGAAGAAGATGGGGAACCAAACAACAGGGATGCCACTAAGCATTTGACTGTGCCGCCAAAAAGGGCGTTTAGTGAACCACACCGACACCTCATCCAATTATTGTTACGCTCTGCGTGGACGCGCAGATGTGATAAGATAGTAAAGGTGAATTTCTTATTCTGAGAAAATGTAACTAGTTCCATATGGAATATGTATCTTATGCTGGTATTTATAGAAATACACTATGATAGGTAAAAAATAGACGCATCCGAAAGACAAAGGCTCAAAATCGACCAACAAAATAGATGTTCTATTCTATGGCCCCAGCTTGTGCATCCAGACTATCCCTATTTGCATCGGCATTTGCATCCGCATCCGCATCCGCATCTGCATCTGCATCTGCATCCCTACCCCCCTGTTCGTTTTGCCCTTTAGCTTCGACCTCATTTTCCTCCCCTTCTTGGTATGGAGGAGGAGCCAGCTCAGCCTCGCCACCACGAACCCACACCTTACGCAGCTCGTCATCGATTTCTTGTCTTCGCACCTTCCACCCCTCGACTTCATCAAGCCGCTTCCGCAGTTCCTGTATTTCCTTTTCGACGCCCATCTTCTCCTTTTCCGTGCCGATGCGGTCGATTTCCCATTCCGTGCCGTCCTCTCCCATGCCAAGGGTGAGATTAAAAGTGTGGTACTTCTTCAGTGAAACCCTTGTGGAGATCGTAATCAAAGTGATCCCCCGCTGCTTGGCTTGTTCATAGAGCAAGCCTTCCACATCAGAAGAGACAGCAGAGGTGGCTTCATCGACGAATGCATATTGAGGTTCGTGGTAGAAGAGCCTTGCCATACCCATGCGCTGCTTTTCACCGCCACTCAGAACATCTTTCCATTCCTTTCGACAGTCCCAGCCACCCTCCCGATCAGGTAGATAGCCTAGGTGGACATCGTTCAATACGCGAAGTAGATCAGCCTCGCTCTTCCCGACTTCTCGCATGTCCATTTCGCTATGGGGATAGATGACTTGGTCACGCAGGGTGCCCACGCTAAGGTACGGGCGCTGCGGGAGGAACATTATCCCATCTGCACCAAAGCTTCTAGGCCGACTGACTAGGCCACGGTAAACCGGCCAGAGTCCCGCGACAATGCGAGCAATGGCAGATTTTCCAACACCATTCGGCCCAGAAATCAGAAGATGCTCGCCAGAATGGACTATAAAGGTTAATGATTCGATAAGCTCATCACCACCTTGCGGGAAGAGAGATGGCGCTACGACAGGAACATGCTCAAGGCGCACACCGTCGAAACCACTGTGGATCGTGCCTTGTACATCCGAAAGTGAGTATAATTCCGGGTGAGAACCACGGTGATACGCATATGCATTAGCGTGTACGCGGTGGAGCGTTGATATTAACGTATACACCCGAGAGGTGTATCCTGCCAATTCCGAAAGGTCTTTGATGCTATACATCATCCGGCCACCTGCATCCGCTAGGGAAAGCATGAGTCGCTTATTTGTAATGAAATCTTTCATACGGTCTCTCTCCCTGCCAGAAGTTTCGGCGGAGGAGAAAGTCATTTCGGAAACGCCAGCTAGACCGCCCCATGCCGGTAGAAATATGGGCAGTGATGTGATAAGATACCCGAAAGCGGACCAAGAATACTTAAGAATCATATCCTCAAGCATATTATAACGGATTTTCAGGCTGTATATACCTTCCATCCATCGTTGGAGATCTTTAAAACTTTTGGTCAGGAACACACGTTCCATTTCAGCTCCGCCGTAGAATGCCACCTCTTCAGCATTTGCTAGAAGTCGAGAGTGGAGACTTCTGAAGTCACCCTCCTTTTTACCCTCAACCGCTGTCAACTTTCCGAAGGGCGGAGAAACCCGGCGCAGTATTGTTGCCGTGCCGAAATACCCACTTAAGATTCCTGTCAGTGCTAGAGGTCCTAGCGAACGATAGAGTTGATAGTTGAAAACGAAAAGGTCCACTAGTGGTTTCCCGATAGAAGAATATAGCTTCGCAGAGGAGGCACAGAACCGCGTAAGGTCCTGTGTGATGAATTGATCCGCTGATTGGCCAACCCCTCCATCAAGATTGGAGAGCTTGTAGTAATTTATGTTATCGTTGAGGTAAAGATCATGTATGTATCTTGTGAGTCGCGTTCGGAAGGCAATCGAGACTTTGGATTGGAGGAATTTGATCATTGCATTGGTGTAAGACGCGAATGTGCCAATTCCACACCATTTGATGAGGCCCCAAATGAAAGCTTTGCCCTTGCCGGCGACCAAATCTCGGACAATCTCTCCATCAAGTCTTGCCACCACGAGGGATAAATATGTCCTGAGCATGAGAAAGACACCGTGACTAACTAAAAACCCAGTTTCCTTGCTATTCCACCTCGGAATCATGATACTTAGGAGGCTGAGAAACTGATGCAAGAATGCCAGATTCAAACCCGGTTTGGTGGAGGGAGGTGGTATTTGGGTTGGTAGAGATGATATATCACCAAAGCCGGCCGCCCTGGGAGGATTCAGGAATAGCCGTCGATGCGCATCGAATGTCGTTTGCTTCGTCGGGCGAATGGTTACTTTCGAGTTATTGGAAGACGATACAGACGATTTGTAGGGAACGTATATTATCCGCGTTCCATCCTTGCTACGAATACCGGAATTCTTCCTCAACAGACGTTTCCCCTGAGCCCGCTCCCTCGACCACTCCTCCCACCAGCGATATCCCCCATATCCGCTTCCGATTATCGACAATAGGAGAGTTGTAGTTGCAAGTAGCCTGGCGGTTTTGGAAGATTTGCGGAATCGGTCTTGCAACAGTTTCGAATAGTGGGTATATAAAAGAAGCAAGGGGTCCTCTGGAGGTCGCAACGTCGACTGAGCAGCCATTGTGCCCGTGTATGGAATACGGTGTACGATCGCTCACAGCCCGGCTGAACTTGGGCTCAAATATGCCGTTTTATCTCCCTTCCAGGTATTGCATTGTTAGCCTCGAAAGCAACTGGAAGCAGAAAAGGGCAGGTTCCCGTCTTTGGGATTGCAATCCGATTTCTTTTTTGCAGTGTCAGAATGCGTGAGTACAAGATTAGGTCATCCCTTGCTCTTTTGCTATTCTCAGTCCCTGCTGTAGGTCGGGGGAATGCCAACTATACCAGACAAAGGTGTAACTTGAAGGATGAAGTTCAAGAAACCCAATACTTGGTTACTCGGCTGAACACAGTCCTTTTGACATATTCTTGGCAGCATCAATGGCATGTGATGACGCCTAGAATCTGGTGTGGAGACTCACATGACATTCAAATCACGTGTCACAGATTTATCGTTGGTGTGGCTTGTTTTACTGGGCGGTACTGGACTGTACGAGTGTTTGGGTCGAAATACGATTACAGGAGTAATAATACACATAATGTAACTTGATTCGCCTCAGCCGCCCATGGGGTCTGCCCATGCAGGCGAATGATAAATCAATCAGATTGCAGGGCATCAATTATCAAATCCCTCCACCTCCATGATTTTGACAAAAGAGTGCCTCAATAACAGCTTGTCGAGTTTGTGAGTCATGGAGTCACCATCCTTCAAAAGCTCTCTTGCCAAGCTAAAGTTTTGCCGAAAGTTCCCCAATTCATAACTTCTATCTCTGGCGCCAGGTTGGTTGCCTGACTCCAGATGACTGAAGAATAACATGCTGCATACACCCGCATACCATTCGCCGGTCATGAAATTTGCCTTCCGAAACCATGTCGAACCAATATCATCTGTACTGCTGCCCTGGGCTTTGTTCGATCATTGTCACTATCACAGTGGAACCAAGCACGCCTCGTGCTGCCAAGCTGCAGCGGCGGGCTTGGCCGTCATTGTTAGCGGTAAACTACCCGTAGTGGCTTTGGTGGGGAATGGTAGTGGGCAGCCAGTTGGCTAACCGCTTTCCGATCTAGATTCGTGTGTAAGCGCCGTGAAGAAAATAGACTGCCCAATGGCAGCAACGAACTGTACCCTTGGCACTAGTGGGACATGAAGGGACTGGGCATTTCTAGGAATGCCTCGATCCCGCGAAGCATCTCCGTTCGATGAGCTTGCTTCTCGACCATATTGCCGCCGTTCGAACTGACTGGCATTTTATCATTTGCTTGACATAATATACAACTCCCAAAATTTATTATGCCAGTGGCTCCGTAGCCTAAAACGCGACAGGATTGCATAGCAGAGGCTTGCGCACAGCCCATGTACGACCTTCAAAATCGTTAATGACCAAAGCGTAGGGAGCATAAGAAACATGTTTGAGTTTGCACAATGCTCATAAAGAAACACTTGAGTCCCTGAGATATCTAGACGCCGTCGGTTTCGTTAGTTTCGGCGAAAGGGAGAAACCCCTGCCTGAAACGGGGTCAGGCTGTGTGGTTGCACTGCGAAACCTGCAGTTCAAAACCACGAGAAACAACCATAGTTCTGTGTGCACGTACATGGCAAACCCATGCAAGATTCCTTACTCCGCTTTTCAAGGGTTGCTAATGTTTCATGGGTTGCTCAGCTCCATCAAGCCGATATTAGCCACCGGTCTCGACTGATTTGAGGCCTTCTGGAGCAAATGATTATAATTGAAGTTCTTCGGTTACGTCGATTGATCCCCCGCCATAGAGCGCGCGCTACCTTGCAGCCTCTGACATAACTTGAAGTGGGAGGAGGACACAAGAAGTCATATGCCGAGCCTATACCTTATTTAATTGAAACGGAATGAGAAGAGGAACTGTGATTGGGTAGCTATTGATCGGCACGCAAGATGGGCCCAACAAAATCTATTTTGGGTGAAGAGACGCAATTTGCTGTTGAAAGAGGGCCTGTCGCCGTGTAAACGCAAATCCATATCTTAAGTACTCCGTGACCTCAGTGCAATCGCGGTCATGAAAGAAGAAAGGTTGTTGATCAACTGTAATACTCTTGGAGGTAACCCACCGTTCTGAACATCACGTGACCATGTATTTTTTAGGCAGTTGATGTGTTAGGTAATGAGAAATTCAAATTCCGCAAGCTGTACGTTGGGGGTAATATTACCAAGGCTAACGATACGCGTGGACCTAGATCAGCCAATGCAACATCATAATGAGATTGCCCCAACCACAAATACTAATAGTACTCTTAAAATGCGCGTAATATAACCTGGTATGTGCATGGATTGAAAATGGTGCAGCCGACGATGGCCTGAAATATTGGCATCTGCAGTATGGTGAACAACTGGCAGATCTGCCGTAATACACCCGTAACAGAAGTCACAACCCTCGTATGGCGTATTCTGCTGGAGCCAGCCACAGTATATTACAGTACAGTATAGTACAGGACTCGGTGCCCCCTTTCCTCTCCGCCCAGACCACACCCTGACCCATCCCATTCCAACCCAACCACCGCTGTGTTGAACCAACTCCGCTTGTCCTCCTCGCCCTCCACCTCTGTTACTGTTGGTATTCTGTGTTGTCTTCGTTTCTGCCCTGTTGCGAGCAGTATCACCCCTGAGACGGTTGAGCTGGTTCCGTGCCCTGACACTCTCCCCCTTGCCAATTCGCTTGTGCCAGGCGGGATTCGACCTGAACTCACGCCCAGTTTTTCTCAGCCCTTTCTCCCTTTCGGCTGGACTATTCCTCCTTGGGCTGCTTGCTATACCCAGCCTTGGCTCGCTTCTGCCCGTCGCAAGGACCTCCTCCAATCCGTCGTCGCCTCGTCCAGCCTGTCTCACTTCGTTCATCTCCCGCTGGAGACCTCGTGGAGCTTCTTCGATCGGCTTGTAGGTCCGTTGGGATAGCACTTGGATGAGCTTAACTGCACACCACTACTGTTAACGACATTCACCTAAGCGCGAAGACGCGAGTTTGGGGAAACTTCGCCCGCTGGAGTCCTTCGTTCCTTGATCGATACAAACATTTATATCAATTCTTGGTCTGTTTGCGAACATTGACAGGTTAAAGCTGACTGGGAAAGCGATTACGGAGCTGCCGATTTCGTGGATATATTCGTGGCCGGTTCCTGTGGCTGGATGAAGCTAGTCTTATCGTTCGCTATCCCCTTACAAGCAAACAACAAGTGTTCAATTCTGGTCGCATAGACTCAGGAGGGAAAAGGCTGGAAGTCCTCTTCTCGCCAGTCTTTTGATTCGGCATACAAGTGAGGTGGTGGTTTTTGAGGTATCACATTTGTGTTTAGGTCTCTCACAGCTTGTGTTAAACCGGCATATTTCCCCCCCCCCCCCGGATCGTTCATTGAGAGGTCAACACATCCTCATTCTTCCACCCGCCGGAGTTAGCTTTCGCGAACCTACCCATGACGGCTTCATCCAACGGCCCAGGGTCCAGTGAGTTATTCTATTCACCTCAATTTGTTTAATTATCATCTCTCGAAAACCATGCCTTTGCTGACACCAACCTCGCTTTTAAAGACTCTGTCTTACCTCTTCCTAACGATGCGACTTCCAAAAATTTATCGTCGACTGACACCGAACAGTCAATTAATGAGGCCCCTCTAGAGCGACACACATCGCATACGAACTCGATTCAAGGTTCATCGGGCAATGCTGAACGCCCAAAGAAAAAGCGATCATTCCTTCGCGTCCCGTCTCGGTCGTCTTCCAATGCAAAACAACGAGGGCCGCCCGCCGCTCCAGACAGGCCACAAGATGGCACTGAAAGCAATGCTGGAAACAAGAAGCGTGCTGGAAGTATGGCAAGTAGTAAGCGGTCCCGGCGCACGGACGCTCCGAATGCCGCCGGCACCAACCCTAAGGTGTCCACGCCCGATGCGGATGATCCGCCCAAAGAAAACTTGGGGAAGGGACCCTCGAAGCTGTTTTCGTTCCTCAGTTGCTGTGGCGGCGCATCAAACGACGATCAGGAAGACTCCAGCATACCCCCAAAGAGATCCGTAAAGCCACAGTCGTCCCATGGTAGGCAGCCAACGCCAGTCGAGAAAGCAGAACCCAGCGCGGCAGATTCGAGCATCGCCGATTCCAGAGAACCAACTTCTTTTGACGAAAAAGTTGCGCTGAAGGCAAATGCGGACCGTAAGGAGCCGCACACAGAGGATGGTGTGACCGCAGTCCCAGGAGAAGCTGGTTTGGATAGCTCTGCTGCAAAGCATTTTGATAAAAATTCAAACCTACCAGCACCATCCAACTCAGGCTCAGGCTCGGGTTCGGGTTCCAAGACCTATACAGGTCGAGATTCGGATTTACCACCCATCCCCGCATCCGAGAAGTCAGCCTCTTCAAACACAACTAGCGTTTCCGTTGAGAAAAAGCCGGGGCCTATGGACGCCGTCTCCAAACAGCCCAACGGCGATCACGATGTCACCATGCAAGATACACAGTCTACGGATAGTTACATAGACGAAGACGTGGATCCTCCACTCCATGACGAACCCGCTCAGCCAGCGATGGAAATTCCACCTCCACCCCCGTTAGATCGCAATGCGGAAGCGACAAACAAGTACATCCCACCGGTTCCAGCAATTCAGCCAGAGAAGCAACAGTGGTTATTACCTCCCATTGAACCCCACCTTCAGAGCCGCAAGTGTCTTGTCCTCGACCTTGATGAAACCCTTGTCCACAGCAGTTTTAAAGTAAGACAAGCGTCTCAGTTTCGCTTTTGGTGATGTTGTTATGCGATTGTACTGACGAAAGTATTTTAGGTCCTTGAGAAAGCGGATTTCACCATTCCAGTGGAAATCGAAGGGCAATATCATAATATCTACGTGATTAAGCGGCCCGGTGTGGATCAGTTTATGAAACGAGTAGGAGAACTCTATGAGGTTGTCGTTTTTACAGCATCTGTATCAAAGGTTCGTTAAAAGCTGACATTTATGCGGGATGACGATATGAGTAGCTAACATGAGTTCACTTTGCAGTATGGTGATCCTCTATTAGACCAGCTAGATATCCATAAAGTCATACATCATCGGTTATTTAGAGACAGCTGTTATAATCATCAGGGAAACTATGTCAAAGTATGTCTCTCACTCTACGACAATAAGAATATTCATTTAACTTACCCTCTTGGTGGCCGCAGGATCTTTCTCAAGTTGGCCGCGACCTCCGAGATACTATTATCATCGACAACTCCCCAACATCTTACATCTTCCACCCCCAGCATGCCATTCCCATTAGCAGTTGGTTCTCGGACGCTCACGATAATGAACTATTAGACCTTATTCCAGTTCTCGAGGATTTGGCAGGTTCGCAAGTTCGGGATGTGAGCTTGGTTTTGAACGTTGCGTTATAGCGACCGCGTGGACGTGGACTTTGACAGCTTCGCTGTTAGCTATTTACGTCGCGGCTTGCCGGACTCTTTCCCCCAATCGTACCTTTTGCCCCATGGGAGTATCAGGAGATATTTTTACTTTGGCCCCGAATCCGTCACACCAAGCGCAATGTTCATTATGGCTCGTGCTTGTTCTTCCACCGCTCGTCTCAAATTGCCAAAGATGGCTCTGAACGCGGTAGATATGAGAGCCAAACCCACCCAAAAACCACAACGACGGGCACGACAACCAAAGGAAGAGTGGGTAATATCGTGCGTCTCGATTTTAGGGGGGACTGGATCTCCCATAAGGCCAGATTTTCCCCACAGGTTATCACTTTTTTCACATTATAACCCCCTTCACGTCCTTCCATTTATACCCCCCTTCACTGCAACCCCTGAACGGGGCCATGTATTTCCTCCGAGTGAGCGTTTCATTTTCCCTTCGAGCATTTCCTTGCCGTTGCATCAACCAGGCGTTTGTCGCTCCCTATTTGCAGACCATCAAAAAATGTCCTTGCTGGGTACATGAGCCCATTCCTATTCTTATTTCTGCCCAAACGGCTTGACACAAGCACATACACAAACACACTGTGACCATGCATCTCCTTTGTTATTCCTTTAATCCCCCCTGTGTTATCGTTCCCTTTTGTCAGTTTTCTTCTACGATCTAGTCTTCGTATATCATATATGTTTTCTCCCCTTTTTCTGTTCCGGAACTGAAGCAGCGATTTTCGTTTTGTTTTCTTTTGAAAGATATCACACAAGTAAAGCAACTGATTTACGGGAACTTATTTATCCTTATTACTTCCCTTTCCTATTTCACTCCGATATTTTCCCCCCATTCTCATTACTCGTTTTCTTTCAACTTTTATTACTATTACCATTATTGTTTAGTATCACTGGCAGGCCAAATTCTGCTGTTACATTATTCCCGTGCCGCTTTATTTTTTATTCCCCTTTTTCTGGATAATCTTATTCCCTCCCTTTCCCATCTCTGTTTTGTAGGGCAGCATCACAATTCCCCATTTTTTCCCTCTCCCTGCGTCATTATGGTTTCTCTGGTGAAACCATAGTCATTAAGTTCGATCTCTTCATTTATTCGAAGGCCCTCTTGGGGTCCTCTCCAATCTCCCTCCTTTTTATTTATACTTAATTCACAAAAAAATAATACGCTTATATTGCTCTCATATTTTACATACCTACCTACCGACCTATCTAGTTATCATCTCATATACTATTACAGCTTTCTCTCACTCTGCATTTTTTGACCATATCATTCACCTGCACCGTTTAACAATCCTTTCTTCTTTCCTAGCTTCTAATATTTTGCCTCTCTTCTTTCTTTTCTTTCTTTTCTTTTTTTTTCCCCCTCCCCTCTAAAATTGTTGGAAGAAAGTATTGTATGCATCATTTCATCCCTTCATTTTTCTACATTGGTATGCAAATCTTCAATCTTGATGCTTACTGAATGAATCATATTCATGCATTATAGTGAACCTGTACATAGGTAGCTAGGTTTGGCGTGAGCAGGCCATATCCTTTTGAATAGTTCACGGGTCGTTCGAATCTCAAATTAATGTACTCCGTACTGTAATACATTTTTCTCCAAGCATATCTAAATACTAGAAAAATTGGTCCAGTGATGATAGTATGTCTGTCAGCAATTAGAAAAACGTTCAACTCCAATAAAATAGGTAGAAGCTTAGATATCCACTAGGTACCTGGGTAGATTATCGCTAGGCCTGTAGAGAGGAAGCAGAGCATTTGGGGCTGACGGCGCCAAAATAAATAATTGAAAGCTTGGCTGACATCTTCATTGACACGTCCAACTCATTACATCATCCACCGAGTTTCGGTTCGCAACATCAGCGGAACCAAACCTCACCCAACAGCTGCAGATCAGTTTCTCTTCGACACTGCACTTATCATTCCTTTCCAGAAACCCTTTTCTTCCTCAGCTTCCAGACAACCACCCACCCACAACTGCTACATGAATGACGGAACCTAACCCAGCCTCAGCAATCACGAGCGCGGCTCCGAACCCGACTCCGTCCCCAAACAACGAAGCAGAAACCAGCAGCGCAGCGATGAAAGATGGTAAAGGCTGGGATGGCAAACTGCGGGTTGAACGCCATGCCGTGCTCGCCAATCCCGAAGCTCTCGAAGACCCAGACTATTCAGATGAGAATGCCCCGCCTGCGGAGGAGATAGAAGCGGATGAAGGTATGCTTTCCTCGGGTATTGTACGGAAATATATCACTATTTGCATATGGTTTCGGTTTCTATTTCTTGTGCGATGTTATGTGTATGACGCTAATTTGTATACTTTATTTCTTTTTAGACCTGCTCTCGGATTTTGGCAACGATGTCGAGGTGTGTAAGCATGATACCCCCAGGCAGGCCACCCTGCCGCATGGCATTCACGCGCTTTTCGTTTCTCCCTTGAGAGAGATACTTGGGAAATGAGCTATTGTTTATTCAAATAAATAGGACATCGATCTTGTCCATTGCCGTATATCCTCCCTGCCAGCACTTCATTTGGAACGCTTCACGCATCTAGAGGTACTTGGTCCCCTCCAGTATATCCCAATTTTTAATCGCGCCGCTTACAACCTTCAAATCAATCTAAAAACACAATACAGAAACTCTGCCTCCGACAAAATGAAATATCTCGACTTAGTTTTCCTGAAAATCTCGGCCCAACGCTTACCGATTTAGATCTCTATGACAATTTGATATCCCATATCAAAGGACTAGATCATCTTACCAAGCTCACTAGCCTGGATCTCAGCTTTAACAATATCAAGCATATCAAGAACGTCTCTCACTTGGTACACTTGAAGGACCTATATTTCGTGCAAAATCGAATACAGAAAATTGAGGGGTTGGATGGTTTGAGCGAGCTGAGGAATTTGGAGCTTGCGGCGAACAGGATTAGGGTATGTGTTGTGTCCTACTACTCGTCGGACTACAGTTCCTTTCTGGCTTCACTGGGGAGTGCAAATGAGTTGTGCTTACGAGTATGATTATAGGATATCGAAAATCTGGATGACCTCACAGCTCTAGAGGAGTTGTGGCTAGGAAAAAATAAAATCACTGAAATAAAGGTATGCACAATATCCAGTACATTTCTTCAACAGCAGCTGCCTTTAAATACGCACTCTCCCAAAACCTGAGGGAATGCATTCAAATACATATCTCACCATTTCAATCCAATGCCATCCAGAACATCGACGCCCTGACGAACCTAAAAATCATCTCGCTCCCCTCAAACCGCCTAACAACCATCTCAGGCCTCTCAAACCTCCCTAACCTCGAAGAGCTCTACGTCTCCCACAACGCCATCACTGCTATTTCCGGCCTAGAAAACAACACCAACCTCCGCGTCCTCGATATCTCCAGCAATCAAATCAGTAAACTAGAAAACCTTTCTCATCTCTCCCACCTCGAAGAGTTCTGGGCATCCAACAACCAGTTCACCAGCTTCGATGAAGTCGAGCGTGAGTTGAGGGATAAAGAGGAGCTCAAGACGGTGTATTTTGAGGGAAATCCATTGCAGACGAAATCTCCGGCGCTCTATAGGAATAAAGTGCGGCTGACGCTGCCGCAGATTCAACAGATCGATGCGAGTAAGTTTTTATTGTTGCTCTTTTGTTTGTTTACTAATTCCCCACATTGTGATCTCATAAACCTACACACCTCGAAGCTAGGCCTCTTTACAGAAAAATGGTAATTTGACTGACGAGCTATGCCATCATAGCATATGTGCGCGTATCGTGAGAAGCAGATTACTTTGCCCTGGCCTCGATCTCGGCCGAAATTATCAACCTGATGCAGCAAACAAGAGGCAACTTATCTAAAAAGTGCCATCAGATACGGTGTACATTTTCATCAGGCATCTCTTTATAATAGATATTACGCCGTAGACATGATAGACAGGAAAAGGCTGGAATTCTACCCCTCAAAAATTGAGAATGGAACGAGTGTGATTGAAACTATCCATACACCTATTTTCAGGTTTCTCCTTTCGTAGTTCCTTTTCACAATGGACAATTATTGATTTTTATGCATAATTCTGCATGTGTAAGAAACTTGTCCTGAGCAAATAACTACATGGGGCTATTATTAATAATATGCGTATATCCTCGCGGCCTTCCGTCGATTCGATTTTCTGTATATTTCTTAAACCGCCAAAATCCCTTCAACCCTCTCCATTTGAAGGTCCCTTTTTCTCTATAAGCTAAGCAGGCAATAATTTATACAGGGTATATAATACATGCGCATAACCCGTCGTGCAAATAAAGTTCCTTCTCCCCTCGATCTGGACAGACGGCAAACGGATCCAAGGGTTGAATGGCATATGAAATATTTGATGTACCAGTCAACCGAGTATTTTGTCTCCCTGCACTCTTCGTTGAGCTTGCGCTTTGGGTCTGGTTGGCTGGGCTGGGTTGTTTGATATTCAGATGATCGTCACAACTTTAGGCTTTGGATCGGGCATTCCAGCCATCCAAGCATTATTGCACGAAGGACATGCCCTGATCGAGAGTTCTTCTGTTCTGTCGGATAAGTGTAAGGAAAATGGAGGGGGGAACCCTTTCAGCATCTTTTCAGGTGAGGAGGACAGTAGATGTTGATATTTTAACTGTAGATCTTGGGAACATTGCCTTTTCCCCCGCCCCTAGCCGTTTCAGCCAAAGAGGGGGAAAAAATTGCCCCTTCTTCACAAAACCCCTCATTCCACGACATTTTCGTCCCTTGTCTTTTGATCCTTCCACCTAAACTTCCATTGTCCCTCCTTAGACCCCTCTTCCATTTGCTTCGTCCAGAACTCGGACTTCTTTTCCGCAACCTCCCGACCTTCGCGCCACATTTGCATAAGTGAATCACCATGCAGTTTCTCGGCAATTCGCATAGCGTTAATCTGATGGCGAATTGGAACCGGCCGTTTTCTCTTCGGAAAGCAGTCGACATGTCCTCGCCACGGCGATGGAGCTTGGTTTGGAGTGTGGTCGTCATCACTATAATTGGGACTGCGATCGCCGCCATTGGCTATCTGCAGAAGATCCTGAACCTCGGCTGTGTTAGACGTGACGACGAAGCTATTATGGTATGGATTCTGCTTGACAGCGACGCCGTGGTCGTGGTGGGAAGGCTCAATATAGCAGAGGATTGATGATTGGGGCTGGTTATCATCATCGTTATCATAACAGTTAATGTTTTGTTCCTTTTCCTTTTCTTTGGCTTTGTTAATTCTGGCTTCTTTGGTTTTGGCTTTGATGCGTGGTTTGCCAAGGGCGCTTTTTGTTGGATATTGTTCTCTGTCAGAACCTGGGGGGTATGATGTTGGGAAAAGCGTGGATAGACTGGGAATGGGAACGACAACTGGGGAAGCTTCCACGGCAGCGTTCCTGGCATGAGGATCTTCGAAAATTGCGAGGGCCGAGCGGCCAGTATTTTTGGCTTCTCGCGACGGAGTATTCTAATCCATTTTCGTTAGCATCAATTCGGACTTTTTATTAGTTATGCCTTTCCATGGCTCCTAAGATAACCAATGTAAGTGATAGGATAAGGTGCTTGGGTCTAAACTTCGATTGCAAGAACTAATATGAATATACTGCGATCCTCTATAAAAAGGCGAATAAAATATTGTGCAATATAAAACGGGTCAGGGGAAATGCAAGTCGCCGTCTTCCAAGGCCTCAACGTGTGCTATTGTTTAATGCCAATAAGCCATATACTTGATAGGGCCAAAATCGACATCCTTCCACATATGAGGGGAAATGGTCCACCCCGTTTCCTGTTCATAGGACTAGTTGTTCGAAAACACATAGATAACCGGATAAAAAAATTATGCAAAATTGAAGCAAGTAACCCCCCTCCCTTTAAACCAAGGACACAAGACAAAAAATTTGCCACGAAAAAGAAGCAAAAAAAGGGGCCCAGCAACATACCTTCAAATTTAAGAAATACGACACCTCGCCAAACTTGCGTATCGCCCCAAGAACCAATTGGGATTCGGCGAGCGTGCGCGGACTCGGTATCATTTTGATATGAACCTGTTTGAGATTCGCAACATGGCGGGCTGCAGAGGTAGCCATGGATAGACCGATAAGATACAATAAGGTAATCAACTTCTTGTCATCAACCTTTTGGAAGATAGTAGTCAGGCTGCTTTTTGAATCCTCCGGTCATAGCAGTATTTGCTTGGACTTCATGCGGTATCCTGTAGGTATTGGAACTCCTTTGGATGAGTAAAATTCCGTGCGCACGGTAGCAAGATCCCTTTCGAAATTCGAACTTTCTCCCCAGACTATTTGGATGGGGCTCAATTGAGTAATTGTATGACGTCTGTGTATAGGATACGAACAAGGTGTATATCTAATTCATTCAAATGTTATGAATCAATTGACTGATGATCTCTTGTCCTATCTGTTCTTTTCCCTTTGGCGTTATGTGAAAACAAAGTTTTGGTGTCTGGTCATGTGATTTATGGTGTCGGGAATTGACCGCACAACTGGGTCTGATGGGCCTGAGAATGGACATCGTCTACAATGTCTTCAACTCCCGTGTCATCTTTTCACATATTCATCTAGTCAAGACAGGGACAGCTCCGGTGATTCAATATATCACTCATATACGTTTTGAAGGTTCGGAAAATGTCTATGTGGTGTTACATTCCACAATGATGAAGTGTAGTATCACCGATTACAAGCAGGAACTAGATACTACAAGAAATGTTGAGGACAATATGCTACATTGTCTAAGCGAATTATTATTACCTTTTTCTCGAGGCATCATGAGTTTTTCCAAGAAAGGAGCCACCAGATGCCAAATTGCCCGTTGCCATTGGGGCCCAGAAAGACAAAGGTTCTAAATCCGTGTTGGATAGGCATCCTGCCAAACCGCCTAAAAATCGCGAGGTCAAACCCAAGCAACAACAAAGGGCTAGTAAAAAAAGGAAAGGAGACCTTAAGGGAGGTTTTCTAATAATGGCACATATTTTCCATCTTTCCTTTTAATTTTGATTTAGTCGCCATCCTTTTCAGCTCATTTGCTGATTTAACCGCCCTGGTCTGGCCAAAACAGACAAATTTCACAATGGAAAGGGGAGAAAAGGGATAGGGAGTTCTTTTCTTATGACTTTGCAATAAGACAATCCCTCAAATGAGCGGATGGTCGTGGCCGCCCCAATCATCATTCATTTGATAGACCAGCGTTTCTCCAGGCCAAACAGGAGTAGCCAAGCAAAGAGTTAAGGTCAGTCATTTGCTCGTTAGCCCGGGATCAAAACAGTAGCTACTGTCACTAGGTTCGGCCTTTCCTGCTAGAAGTGGCAGCCGGTTAACTAGAAACATGCTAGGGGAATTGACTACTTCGATCTCTACATCGTACACTTCCCCATAGCACTGAATTATGTTAGCCCCGATGTCCGCTACCCCCCAGGTTGGTTTAACGATGGCGAGAGCTCGATCGTTATCAGTAATACCACCATTCAGCAAACATGGGGTGCCATGGAGAAACTTGTTCACAAAAAGCTAGCCCGCAGCATCGGCATCAGCAATTTCAACATCCAGCTTGTCATGGACTTGCTGCGCTACGCGCGAACCAAGCCAGCTACTCTCCAAATCGAGCACCACCCATACCTTACACAACCTCTCTTGGTTGATTTCGCTCAGGAGAACGGTATAGTCGTCACTGCCTACTCTTCGTTTGCCAACTCGAGCTTCGTTGAGCTGGACATGCAAAGCGCAAAGGAGGTTCCATTACTGTTTTCTCACTCCACTATTACATCTTTTGCTCAGAAGCATGGCAGAACAGCTGCCCAAGTCCTCCTCCGTTGGGCCACACAACGAAATCTTGCTGTTATCCCCAAGAGTAACTCTCAAACCCGTCTCGTTGAGAACCTGCGGATCAATGATTTCAATCTCGAGCAGAGCGAAATCGACGCCATCAGTGCCCTAAACAAGAACCTTAGGTTCAACAACCCCGTGAACGTAAGTAGAAATTACTCTGGCGAAAACGAGATTGATTGGTAAGGCGCGATTATTAGCTATCTTACTCTTCCATTCCAACAGTACGGCATCATCCCCTTGCCAATCTTCGCGTAAACATTAGTGCCCAACGTAACTCCCAACGTGGGCCATTCTCCCCATGTTTAATGTTACCTATGACCTCAAAAAGAATATACAAATTTACCAAACAGCCTAGATATTATAAGCCCTTATTTACTTTATTGCCATAATATTTTTTTCCTGTTCAGAGCCTTTCCTTTTATTTTAATGTCATCTTCTATAACGCAGATACGAAATAAAAATTTAAGAATCCATGAAAATTGGTTTTTGCATTGATTCAAATTCAGGAAAAATAGATCCCATCGTCAGGCTTAGGGGGAATGTGTCCAGGATAATTTGCTTCCTGGTCAAATATGAGGTATTAGGAACACTCTCGGAGAGAAGTGAATTCCGGGAATATGTTTATTAATTATTACGCCATTCTGGGACGGGCTATAATAAACAACACGTGGATATATAACAATTCAATTCAGTCATTCATCCTCATCCTCATCGGCATCGACATTAAATTTCTTTCTCCCAGACCCAGTAAGATTCTTAAGCTTCACCAGATTCAGCTGAGCATCCATCTTCTTCTCGATGTTCTGAATCTCCTTCTCAGGATCAATAGCTTCCTCCGACGCAAAGTCCAATACCAGCCGCCTACCCAGAAGATGAGTATTCTTCAGCGCGTCCATGGCATTCTCCGCCTCGCGCGCACTTACGAAATCAGCAAACGCAAAACCACGAGCCGTGCCGTCGAATTTCTGTGGCACGCGGACAGAGCGGAGTTTTCCATACGCGCTGAAGAGGTTTCTGATATCTTTCTTCGTGGCTTGGAATGGCAAGTTTTTGATAAGTATCTTGGTTCCTCGCATGGCAATTTTCTTTGCGTTATTCTCGCGCCTTTGTTCCTCGGCAGCATCCATGGCTTTGTGAGAGGTCTTGATAACAAGTTCGTGTTGGTCCAGTTTGTAGCCGTCCATCGCCGCAAGAGCAGCACGTGCTTGAACACTTGTGCGGAACTCCACGAATCCGAAGCCCATGCTAAGCGTTTCTCCTGGCCGTTTTGGATCGGTTTTAGTTTTTACCCTAGCAGACAGGAATCCTTCCAGGGGTTGGAACACCTCTGTCAGACGAGCACTTGTTGTAGAAAAGTTAAGATTTCGAACGAAGAGAGTAGATGTCTCCAGCGGAGTCTCAGCTTCTTCCGTTTGGGTCGCCTTGAAAGTATCTGAGGTTGAGAATGTTTGCGAGACCACCTTTGGAGGAGGGGCCATAAACTGTGTCGCGGCCGCCCTGTCATCAAACAGGTCTTTTGGTGCTCTTTCCAAAAACAGTATTGAGTCACCCAGCTTTCGATAAGCGAGCCCTTTAAATGCCTTTTGGCATTCGTCCGCCATGACGAATTCGACAATGGCTATCGTGCCACTGGGAGGCATCAGGAGTCTCTTGATTTGCCCAAATGGCTCAAATAGCTTTCTTAAATCGTCAGTTTTTACGCCGAAGGAAAAGTTCTTAACAAGGATCGAAGTATTGCCTCGTTCTCGTTGCTTAAACGAATCCAGATTTACCCCATTCGATGAAAAGTAGGCCTTTGTTTCTTGGATCACATGCGTTTCAGCATGGGCTTGCTTGACTGCTGCGTCAGAAGACGTGGGATCAAGGAGCTCTGATTTCGAAACCCCAAGCCGTTCGGATACCGACGACATAACTGCATCAGCCTAGTAAAAAGTGTTAGGCAAAGGAAAATAATTTTGGGCACGCAAAAATTACGGATAACGTACATTCATATACAAGGAATTCCAGCTGAAATTCGATGACGCGGCCTCTTGTTTCCGTTTGATCTGCTGCTGCTTTTTCAAAGGCAATTTTGAAAGTTCATACTCGTCTAGCTTGTACGTTTTCTTCGACGAGGCCGGTAAGATGTGCAAGAGACGACCTTGGAAAACTTTCCCATCAAGGGTTTTGTAAGCCTGGATGGCAGCTTCGGGATCCGCGTACTGTACGTACGCAAAGCCTTTGCTTTTAGAGTGTCGTGTATCAAAGGCAACATGGATCTATTTCACCGGTCAGCGTTGACAGATTTCGGAAACTAAAACAACTCAGACTTCAAAATGTTGTCACAATAGGCTCCTCAGATTACAAGAGGCATCTACTAAAATTCTCTTTCCAGGTAACATCACATGCATAGCATAAGCTGTCCCTATCTGGACGATCATCATTGGAGCTCGTGGGTGCAGAAAGACTGCGCGTACAAAGTGAGAGGGGAAAAGTTAACGCTATCAAACAAACATTCTTACCTCATCGATTTTACCAAAGGAGGAGAATACTGGCTCGAGATCACTTTCACTAGCATTGTAGAGAAGATTTCGAACGAAAAGGCGACCAGTTTCACGAAGTAGACCTATATTCGCGTCAAAGGGTTCATTTTTCTTATCGGATGGATTGGGTGGTTCGTTTTGACTGGGTGGCGAAGCCTCCTGGGAAATCCCTCTCTTGATGTTTTCATGGTCATTATCATCGCTTTCTTCAATTTCCTGTATTTGAGTAGTGCCAGGACCTCCCCCATCTTCATCATCTTCAACCAATCCAAGAAGTCGACTCGTTCTCGATCGCAACCAATCCATATCAGATTTCGGCGCTTCGTCGGCGAACGTAGCCTCAGGTTCATTTTCAGGCTCGACCGACCTAGCTTTTTCTGCGACAGAATTATCATCAGAGATATTGTTCTGCCGCTCCCTCTGCTTCTTTTTGAGGGAATATTCATGGTCAGGCTTTAGCCGCTTAGTTTTGATGCTAAGCTCTTCAGCATTGCTAGGCGGCATAATTTGAGTACTATCCGTTGACACCCCGTTAGCATTAACCGCCATACCATCGTCAGCCCAAGTCTTTGACTTCATTGCCGGCTGCATCGCCGCAAGATATTCCTGGAGCTTGGGGTCTTGTTTCTGTTCTACTTGGTCGTGTTTGCGTTTGAGAGCAGTGGAGTTGGCTGATGTGGCATGTCTTGAATTTGGCTTCCCACCTACTGGAGGATCAGCATCCACCTTAAGAGTTCGATTAGCTTCATAAAATCCTTCAGTTGGGTCAGCCTTCATGGCTCCGGAGAATCAAATGTGGTAAAATCTCGCAACATCGAGGAAAATGGAAGGGATGGGAGGGAATGGGTACCGGTCGTGCCATCTCCACCGCAATCTTCGACATCCTTATATATGTTTTATTAAAGTAATTGGCAGCATCCTGTGCCAAAGAAGGGGTTTTGAAGCCCACAAAACCAATCCTTCGTTTAGAAATGACATGAGAGTCAGTAACCTGGTACCTGGTAGAGAAGTGTTTTCGAAGATCATCATTGGAAAATGTAGGTGGTAAGCCTGACACGAAGACTCTTGTATTTTCCTCCATGTTGACTGGATAGGAATGATAAGGAGCCCTTCGATCTTGTTGTTGTGTAGAAACAAAAAAGAATGCAGAGAAACGAATAATGTGTGATAATTTTTTTCCTCTTTCTGCCACTAAAAGCGGTGAGGATGGTCTGGCCTAGCTTTATCGCTGCTACGCCCTCTGCGACATCAGCAGCACCCTAGAATCACAGAAAAACCACAGTGGTGTCTGCCCCTGAATCGCCCACATCACTTGCATTACCTCCGCATAACACACAGCCCGGCTCATATTGTATCTTTGGAACTAACTTGGAATATCCCTATCTCTTGAAAACCATATTCAAAATGGCTACTGAAAAGCGGGAGAAGCTGGAAGGTATCAAAACAAACCACAACATGCAAACCCCTTGTTGTTTAGTCCCTTCCCTCATCTGCCAACGATTACTAAAAGAAAAAAATCCTTACTGACAAGATATGGAATTACTAGCCCAGATTAAATCTGCTGATATGGTGAGCGCGCCAAATGCTTTATGATGTACCCTCAAGAAAGATGGTTGCAATTACGCCCGTTTCCTCCCGAATGCCCACTAATAGCCATCCGGGATCTAGAGCGAGGACATGCAGCAGGAAGCCATTGAAGTTGGTACGTGCAAAGATCTTGAAGACTGAGATAATTTCGGAATGAGAATATCGGTGTTGACTATTGAATGTTCTTTTCGACAGCAACGGAGGCCATGGATAAATACCATATCGAAAAGGTACGGAGCTAAATGTCGAGAGTGGGAGCTGTATATATATATATATATATATACTAGATTGATGTCAGTGAGACTGACAGGTTGCGACTTAACAGGATATTGCTCAATACATAAAGAAAGAAGTAAGCGGATACTGCAGATTCGCTTCACAAATTGATCTCTTCTAAGGTTTGGATTGGTTGCTTACGGGAAATGCAGTTCGACCTCCGCAAAGGCGCAACGTGGCATTGTATAGTTGGGCGGAATTTTGGCAGCTTCGTGACGCATGGTAAGAGCCTCCTCCAGTCCTATCCTACGTAGGGAGGGCACACGAACAATGAATTAATAAAACGAACCTAACCTTCATATCATTAACCGCAGAAACCAAGCATTTTATATACTTCTACGTGGGACACTGCGCCATTCTGCTCTTCAAGACCCAATAGATAGTCCGCGATCGTTTGTCTTTTGTCTGGATTAAAATACCGGCCTCCGGCCTCCGCCTTCCATCCGAGATTCTCGTCCTATACTTGCATTCGGTGTCGTCCAGGATGAGTTAAAACTTTTTTCTTCCTTTCGGCTCCCGCTCTAGAACAATTTTAAATTGGTGCGCTATAGCTGTTTTTCTAAATACATATTTTTGTGCGCCTATTAAAAGGAGAAGGGAAATAAAGCAAGGAGCAGGATGCGGAGCTGGAGCATGGAAATGAACGAATCACGAAACCTTTTCTTATTTTTTCCTGTTCTTCTCACAGTTTTGTTATTGCTTCACGATTTGGTCATATTGTTCCTTCTTCTCGCTGCGTTAAAGTCTCTTTTATTCTTATTTATCCGACCTTCAATTTATTTTGTCTCCTCGCTCCACAGACCTTATATTTCCTAATATAATCTTTCCCAATGAATAGATAGAAAAATACGGATTAAGGTTAAACAGAATTGTAGGAGAGGTACGTTTTCGTAAACTGAAACTAGTCCAAGCGCCAATTAATTATACTGTCCTGGGCTTTCTCTCATATATTCACGTAAAATCCCTATCTTACTTTAAACACCCCCAAAAGGAGCATGCCCAAAAAAGGCAGGAAACAACTAGGTTAAAATATTAAAGGTATATAAAAAGCCATCAAGAAGCAGGGTTCAATAACAGTTGGGTATGTAAACGTACATCGGCGATGCAACAATAACGGAATTGAAACATCTCATAAACTGGGTGAGAAAAGAGGCAAAAAGAAACAGGGGGAAGGGTAAGAGAAGCGGAAAGAGAGAATTTAAAATAAAAAAAGAAAACCAATTAAACAGAGAGGAAAGTTCACTAAAATACAAAAAGACAAATGAGACCAAGAGAACCAGGGAAAACAGAAAATAGAGGAAAGAAGGGAGAAAGAAAACGACAATTCCAACCAAGGCCAAAATAGCTTCCAGTTCCGCAGGTTACTTATACCCGTAACCTGGCTGTGGTTGTCCTGGTGCTCCAGGGACACCTGGAGCTCCTGGTCCCTGAGGCCCCCAGCCGGGATGCCCTTGATGCAGTCCAGGTGGATGGGGCGGTGCGGCCCCACCTACTTGCGATTGAACGTCCGGTCGTTTGCTGTGAATAACTTGTTAGGTATAGGAATGAAAGACGATATTGACTTAAACAAGGTGGAGGGATTTGAAAGAAATGGGGAGAAATTGCAGATGGAGAATTCTCTTTTGAACTTTACCTTAGATCTTGCGCGAAGCGGCATATGTGGCATGTAACCTCCTAAATGCCCAAAATGAGGGTTGGTTAGTGTCATCCTATTGCAAAAATATGTGTCTATCCGTGTGAGACATAGAGGGCATTTTGGTACCGCATCGAGGACAAACCTTATACTTGTGAGTTGATAATGGAATCACGGGCTAAACGCGGGGAAAAGATGGAATCCGTTAATACGAGGTACAAACTGATATGACTTCGACAACATCTACCAAGGGTTGGGAAGAGGGGAATGGGTATCTGAAAAGCCGTCATACAATAAAGCAGACTGTAAACCAAGGCCTAGATAAAATAGAAAAGTTAGTATTTCAATTTCTAGTGGTTTTCAAACTTTCATTCAGCAGCTTAGAACAGTTCATAATCTGTGTTAGAAGAGGGATAGACAGTCTTGTAACCATTTCATTTTTTCCTTGGGGGAAATAATATGAATTCCCAGCACTTACCATCTTGTGGCGCAATGTGCAGACCAATTCCCACCTACACAGAACAGGTCACGAAAGTTAGAAACTCAATTCTTCATTTGTGAATCGTTGGCGCATCACCATATCCTCAAAAGATAAGGGATGGAAGGGAATTGCTTCCAGTCAATGGAACGCCCAACTTACAATTGTGACATTGGGCAGTGACATTTTCATATCCTTTCAGGCGGGATGTGAATTCTGAGAAAATATGTTAGTGGAAGGCGCGTGTAAGACGGCTCAAAAGAAGGTTATATGTATACGTAAATCCCCGAAAAGGGTGGCAAGTGTGAAAATATGACATACCCTGAGTTCCAAACGTAATGCAAATGGCCATCTTTTCTTTATATGAACGGTGTCTCTCTCCGTCTCGTTTTCTTCAAGATATCTTCACCTCTAGTTCCCTTTTCGTGTTCGTAGATTAAGGTAAGCTACCGTTCCAAACCTTGAGTCTAAGACGGCGACGGATAAATGAATTATACGAGCAAATACCTATATGAATATGTCGTATGTTGGAAAAAAGAAACGACGAGTCCACAAAGAATAAGAATTTGATAGTGACTTTCTACGTGGGTCAAGGGCTATTTTTAGGTCAGTGCCATATACGCTGGGGATGGATGAAGCAAAACAAAACCGCCACGGTGTGATATTCGGGGAGCAAGGTAGGACAAACTTGCTATGTCGAAATTGAGGGATGTGTGTTGGTGCTATATGGCAGCTTGGTGCATTGAGTGATGATGGGTATGCTTAGGTTGGTGGTTGTATTGCGGCGGGTGGTTGACTGGAGGCAACGATGACATGGGGAATTTCCAAGGTTTGAGCTGAACTTTGCAGGCGCGCTTCTGCATGTAACTGTGGCTGAGCAGGGCGAAGCGCTAACTAGCTTGGATTACGTAATTCGATTTAGATCTCAAGATTTCCCTTCCATGCCGGGTTAAAGATGCTCTTGAATGGAGACGCGGGATCAAACCGGTAGAACGAAGTAATAGGCTGACTATCAAGTCATCAAGGTCGAATTCGAAAGCCTTCTTAGGTCTCATATTTGTATGACTATTTCAAAAACCTTTAATCTTACAACCCTTAGGCCTGGATATCATGCTGGTCACTCACTACCTTCAAAAAACTATTGTCCTGCTCTACTTGAAGATGAAGTTGGGATATCAAAACACATGAAATAAACTGAATATGGAATTCTGAGAAAACCGAAGCCAATCAAATAACCCCTACAATCTGTTGCCCGGTTGGCATCTTCGCCTCATACTCCAACGTCAACCTAACTTCCATCCCCTTTTCAACTGCAAGCTGCCACATAATTTCCCCAGCCTTCAACCTAGTCACCCGCCCAGAACCCCAGCCAAGCTTAACGGCACTGCTATCAAGAGCTACAGTAGCAGAATCGCCTTCTTTGTCTAACCCCCTAGGTTCCAAAATATTAAACTGCAGGCTCTCATTTTCGCTGACAGGCACCTGATCAAGCAAAACCAACGAAACCGCGTTTGACTTGGTATTGGTAATCCGACACGAACGTGTGAATATTGCGGTCTCCGATCCCCCTGCGAAAAATCCCCCGGAAATTCTCCTCACGCTGGGCTTGGAATAAGCGACCTGGATCCCTGGATCGACCCCAAGACTCAAGCTAAAGGTAGTGTTTGGGCGACTACTGGGAAGTACTGAGATTCCCATAAATGTGCCGTCAAGGGTGAGGCCGACGCGTCCCCGGAGAAGTGCCAGTGAGGAGGTATTGAAGACTTTGGCACGGAGAAAGGCGACGGGGCGGATTTTGGGGATGATCACGTAGGAAAATTCGACTTTAGGAAAATCAAGCTCAGCGATTACGTGACGGCGTTTCAAGGGCGAAGGACGGAGAGTCCGTTGCCCTGGTATGTCATAGCTGGTCGTCAGGCCATAGTCTTGCCGGTAAGATTCTTGGAAAGTGAGTGCATTTGATGGATCAGATGATAGGGTGGCGGGATCTATAAACTCCCCGTCAAGAGTGATATCATCGTCTTCCACGGCATGGGCACCTTGTGGGCTTCCTGACATAGCAGGAACAGGTACCGGTGGAACGGATGCAGGTGCGGTAGCGGAAACAAGAGGAGGTGGGAGCATCCTCTGCGATTGTGCTATATTTGACAGTTGCACCTGTTGCTGTTGTTGCTGTTGTTGCTGTCGCGCCAGTGCTTGTTGCAGTGCCTGTCGTTGGACAAATTGCTCATGAAGTCGATCTGGTTGGTGAGATATTTGATGCCTAAAAGGATTTGCTGATATTGTGTTTGGATTAATAGTCGGGCGAATAGTTGTATTTTTCTTCACAAATGCTGCGTTTTCCAGTGCCACTCTGGCATTGATTTCGGCGGGATTCTCCAGTCCGCTGCGCCAGCTATCAATGCTGTTTGATTCCGCAGATACTTCCTTCTGTAGCTTCACATACCACGCCTTGAGCAACGGAAGTTTCTCCCCAAGACCACCGAAGGAAGTCTCCGAAGTGGATAGCACGAGTTTTGCATCACGCCAAACTTCAGAGCTCGAATTATGATACTCTGCCAAATATACCCCCTTCCCAGTCGCTGTCAACGTCGTCAGGTTCAACTCGTAACAGGGAAGCCATGCCGCCTTCTTTGTTACGTACGTGAGAGAAAGGTCGATTTTCCCGATCCGCTCGAGTGTATCGGTATCCGAAACTGTTGAGTCGCGACAGCTGGAGGTTAAAGTGATGTTGGGAAATCCGTCCATATATAACGTAACCACGCCCACTTGCTGCGGGTAGAATTTCAAATGGTCATTTCGACGTCTTCGCTTCTCAGCAACCACGATATTGCGTTCATGCAGCTTCCTCTTCCTGTTTTCGCGCTCGGGCTTTGCGGCTGCGTCTCGGGCTCGATTAAATGATGCTACAAGTTTATTCACTTTTCGGGACACTCTTTTTCTCTTATCGGAAATTTCGGTTATTTTATTGTCGCAATTGAAGCTAATATCGCCCAATGTCGACAACTGATTCTGATAAATGCGAAGATACTCTTCTATCTTCATGACGGGCACATCGCCTGCCTTGATAGTTTTACCATAATCATCTAGGAACTCGAGTGACTTCTTGGCTGCCTCACGTTCCCTCTGCGCTGCGGCGAGGTCGGAGTCTAACACTTTCAGCTCCTTCTCCGCAATTGACAGTTCAGATCTTTCAACCCCGAAACTGTCCTCCGGGTCCTCTTCGTCAGCATCATTGTCCTCAGACTCGACTTCGCAGCCAGGAAACAGCTCCTCAAATGGACTCCTTTGGGTCACAGTTGTGGTCTGTATGTCGGTGATGGTACCCGGGCCTTGACCAGAGACACGAATCGAGTCAGGGTCAACTTGAGGATCCACACCATAAATAGTTATTTCGTTCGGGCCCGGCTGCAAACATCGTCAATTATATGTTTGAATGATATGATATAAATTACTCAGAACAAATATCCATACCTTAATAGACACGCCCAAGACTTCACGGACAATGGTAGCTCTCTCAGGGCCCAAGGTTACTGACTTCGTTGGAGCGTCTACCAGAGATATTTCAGCAGTATGGACAGTTTCAGTCGCCATTGTAACAAATTAATAAAAAAAAACCATGTAACTCGATATATGATGTGCGAGCGCCTGGAGAAGTAAAGGTAAGAAGTAGCGCAGCTGTGTGACCAGGCAAGGTATAAGAGAAGCGGCCCAAGGCGGTTTAAATACAGGCAAGTGAAAAATAGATAGATATAATTATGCTACATATGAAGCCTTTGCCAAGTAACAATTATGAATGAAGGTATGCATATGTATGATTAAAAGTAAATTAAATAAAAAAAATGTTTGTTGCAGCGGTGTTGGTGAGCCTTTTATAGCATGGAAAAGGAGGGCGCAGGCAGCACCACGGGTGCCTCAGGCCCCCAAAAACACGAGGCTACCTAGCGAGGCTAAATCTGGCAACTACCAAGCATTGATCTATCGTCTCTGTGCACGCAGATTTTAATCGATTAAACCCACTTTTTTAAAAAATAAAATTGAAGTTGGTAAGAAGCCCTTTTAAGACTTTAATATGTAACACTGTAACCAACTTCTTTTCTCGAAATGTCAGTTCCGTGAACCAACCAACGGTTCACTCAAACCACTCATTCTACCCAATTCCACTAGGGCCCATGCAGGAAAATATAACTGAATATTATCAATGTGGCGTAGGAATCAATTGAGTAAACAAGCAGTCACCACTGTATGCATACATCCGCATTTACCTCTCGAACACAAAGCCTTTCCATTACAAAATGCGAGAGCAAATCAGAAATCACGGGGAAATTCGAGCCAAAGAGAAGTTTTATATATGGAGCGGGAAAGCAAGCAGAGCGTGGCAAGAAATATCAAAAGTATTATTATTTACGACATGAAATTTAAGAAACAGAACGAAACGAAAAGAAAAGAAAAGACACATTTGCAGACAATAAAGAAAGGTTTTCTCTTCTGGGTAGAAGCGGTAGGCGAGCGCGTGGAGTTTCCCCAGTGTACTGCAGACAAAAGGGGACTGGCGAGTTAGGTAGAGTAGAAGTTCAGGCAGTGGAAAAAAGATACCGGTGCCGAATGAGGACATGTGCAAACAAGGCGTCAGAAGTGGAAGCGAAGCAAATGTTGGAAAAATTCCATCCATGTTCACATTCCCCTCTTTCGCTCATTGCGACAGGGCCATCGGTAGTAAGTATGTAGGGTGAGTATGTGGAGCGTAGTCGAAGTCAAGCAAAGGCTAAGAAAATAAGGCATTAGGAGGAACCAAGTCTACCCGTTCAAAAATGCAATGAATCCGCAAGCAACCCATGGAAACCTCAAGAGAGACACTTTCGCCCGACTCCACCAAATTTGGTCATATCGTACAGGCTATTCGATTATATTCTCGTTCGCAAACTTAAAAAACGGCGTGGTGGAGGAATCATGGTATCGAAGGAAGCAGACAAATAGGCGTTTATGAAGAGAATCTCCGTGTGATTTTGGCAATGACTGCGGAGCAACTCATGTCAGTTAAGGGTAATGAGACGAGAAATGCACCCCTCAGTACGACAACGAAACAGATGTAATATCCAGGGAGATCATGAAAATCCCGTATCAACGAAAACCCGCATAGGAAACGCCCAAGGCAACTCAAACATGCACTCGGGACCAGAGTAGAGAGAAACACATACCATGCAACCCAACAACCGAGAAAATAAAACCCAAACTCAATACCAACACAACGACGGGGTCAACCTTCAAGCCAGGGCTCTCATCTGTATAGAGCTTCAGCATCGTCCCCGATGAACCACCCGCACCAGCGGATCGTGTCGACGCAGGACGCGCATTCCGGATAGATTCTTTGTGGTCTGCAGCAGCGCGACGGCGCATAGCCGTGCGTGGTCCGCCCGGGGGAGTTGGCGACGAGGGACGGTTGAGAGACGAGCCCGCCGTGCCGGAGGAGACACCAGTAGACGCCTTGGCTCCTTCAGCTCCTGAGTCGGCACCGGATCCTGAGGCCTACATTTTCAAGGAGGTCTGGGTTAGCAGTGGTCTTCTCTTCATTTTCGAGATCTATTCGAGGTTCTGGAGAGGTGAAGAATTGGTTCGGATGCTTCGCGATGATGTGGTCGGGGTTCGGGGACGCAGAGATCTAGTTTCTTACCATTGTGTTATGGGGGAGCGTCCTTGATAAGAGGATTGGATGGAGAAATTGGGAGGAGGTATGATTTCGGGACTAAAAAAAGAATAGAGATAAATTTGGGTTTGTGATTGGCGTTGTGGAAGAGTTGATTGTCGTTGGAGATATGAGAGGAAAGGGGAATGAGGACAGTGAGGTGAAAGTTGAGGTTAAAGATGTTCCAGAAGAGGCCACGATGATGTATCCTGTATTGTCACGCTTGGTGTATATAACCTGGGCATATTAGGTTCAAATACTAGTATTTGGGGTTACCGATTAAAATTACCACACTTCACCATCGAAACTATCTTACCTAGAGCACATATTGGACGAATATTACGGGAAGTGTACATAGAGAAATGAGAGAGATAATATTAATATCGATACCGATATTTATAGCTATGATCTATGTATTAAATAAAAAATCCGGAAATAAACTCATGTCATTACCCCAGTGAGCGTGCTGTGCTCTCCGCAGGATGCGGTGTATACAGATTTGAACAGAATAAATGCATGAATGAACAAAATTAGGGACAATTGTAAGGTATAACCCGCGGATCATCGCTAAATAATTTTCGAGATGCCACTGCTTAAGATTGTCCCATCCTTCTGCGCGCCTTTGGCCATATTCTGGACAAACTTCCTCCCTCGTCAGCCAGTAGCTGAGAGAGGCGATTCCGGCCTCGCGGCTGCTGATGCAAATGTGTATTCCTGTCATGGCTTGTTCTATGTTAGCTAGCACAGTCATAATGCCCCTGGGCGAATAGACGCCAGGTTGAGGCTATAAAACCCCCCAGCATCCATCTTAAAAAAACACTTTATACTCTTTTCTAGACAGTATCATCCACCTTTCCATGACTTTATTTCTCCAGGAGATCAGCCATAGCAGATTTAGGGACAAAACGTGGGCCACTCCTGTTTCATGTTTCATCACTCTAGGGTCATTGCATTGAGCGCATGAAAATTAACCAGGGAGATGGTAGTATTTGCTTCACAAAGCTGATCAGCCTGAATCCAGGAAGTTTGTATTCCGCCAAATGTGAGCCGATCCCGTCGAGATACAATCACCATAGTTTCCATGAAAAAGTTTCAGATCAGATCTAAGGTGGCCAATCTCAAATATACCAAAGCAAGGAAGCCATTGTCAGGAACCCGTCAATTCAGTCTAAATGTTTTGGGGGGAACATGCAGAAGTCGTAATGATGGACCTGGATGGGAGCTGGAGAAGTGGTGGCTAATATGCCATGCAAATCCCTTTGAATGTCCTAGCTAGTATTCTAAAAGGATTTCACCATGGTGCTGTCATTGGTCTGCTCAAAACAAAATCATGTTCAGCAAATCCTCTAACGGGTCATGAAAAAAGTTCCTCTTCAATGAGATAATTTAGCAGAAGCACTTGCTCAGCTGAGTATTCTCTTTCGTGCAATGCTTGTAATCTCACTCTTCTTGTACTATCCACTATCTAGATATCCTCAGTTTTGGCATCTCCCAGTTCTGTAAAGCTCCGGCTGACGCGCTAATGACGCCTTTTACCGTAAGTATCTCGTTCAGCTTCCATGTATCTTTCGCTCTGAAAGCGGGATCCGATCGTGAGCATCGCATAATTTCGCATACCTACTCGAGCGGCTCCGGGCTTAGTTTGCTTGAGTCAGGTAAATGGGAGATCCCGACATAGGGTTTGGACATATGATCAATATCCTGCAGTAAGGGGTTAGGATTAGCAGAAGAAAATATCTGGTCTTGAGGTGACGAGAGCTGAAAAATGTTTCCCTTAACGGCTGTATTGAATCGGAAAAATTGTGCCCATTGTTGGAAGAGTTCAGAGGATTTTTTAGCATCGTTCGTGTCTCTGGGTCATGGAGACTGCCATGTACTTTCAACATGTGCGGCGTATAACATTTTTAAGGATAGGCGATCTGTCTCTGATGGCAAGGCGCATATGCACAGGGGGATTGTCAGTGACCGAATGGTCATTGATGTTGGAAATATTGGCCCGACATATGCCTGGTTAGATATTGTTTGGCAATCAAAGAAATTGATAAATGAGGGACGTTTAGTTGCAACAGTAAGATTTATCCAATATCTAGATAGTCGATGAACGATTTCAATAATGCCGACAGATGCAATTGTACTGAACATGTATACCATGCGTCAAGGATGCTGAAACGACATTTTGCCCAGCAGCATCAGTATCCATTTAGCCTGCACATCGATCCTCTCCCCTCGACTTTAGACAGTGATTTGTAGGCAGGGAGCCATTAGTCAGTGGATGAATAACCAACTTACGCTTAGGCGCATGTGGTTAGGTAAACGTATTTCACGGCGAGCTTTGCCCACTCTGTACTGTACCACTACTACATCAATTTCGTGTGAGAGGCTACCTACAAGCCAAACAAGACAAGCACAACAAGGTAATCTCTCACACTAAAATGGTATACTCGCCGTGAAATACGTTATCTCGAAGAGGATGATGGATGTGGTTGGTTGATTGTTACCTAGGGATGAGAAGCCAAATCTAGTGGGAGCTAATATATGTGTGCATCATGTAGTAGTACTATGTATGACCTAACAGTATCTGGGGGTCAAACGCGCATAAGTTCTTTCCTGCTTACCGATTCCCCGCAGATAAAACACAACTTTGGCAGAAAACTTTGATGGGTTTCATTACTCTAACTAGTCAGCATTCTTAAACCATGTCAAACTACAGGCTCCCCCTCGATTGACAAAGTTGGGCAGAGAAACAAGTTTCTTTCCTGGGCACTGTCGACAGCCCACCGTGAGCTGTTTCCATCACCCGTCAATTCGAGTATGTAGTTGCATGTTACGGCCGTTGCCATATCCTGTCGAATTGCAAGGTTGGGCTGCCGCAACCTTGGAGACAACTAGCTATGGCGGATAACCTCTGAAGTCCGTAACCCTGAGGGAGCATGGTGAGGTTCTTAATTTAACTCCAGCCTACTGCACCAGCGGTGGAAAAAGAGAAAAACTACAAACGTCAAATATCCAATTACCGTCAAGCGACAGGTAGGGATTGTGGAGGCGGCGGGGTGGGACATATACAACCCAATCACATCCCCAACATGGAAAACGTCTCAGAGTATCGTCCGTCAGCTTTCAGTATTGTTGACGGTTTAGCTGCATGAAGATAGTCAAGTTCTGTCTTTGCCTAATGTCTCTTATTCAGTTTCTCAATTGACATAACCTTGGACGACATATATGAGCCTGATCATGAGTTCACGGACATCTCTTCGTGCAACTTCCTCTCCTTGTTAACTGCAAAGCTGACTAACTTCATTTGCAATTGACTATCCATAATCACTTGGATCGTCTTTCCACCTTAGCTACCGTTCCTATACCAGCTATTCTCTTTTATCATATGGTGGAAAACTGGTTATAGGCGTGAGTGCGAAGTGTCTCCTGCTAGCTCAACCTAGAAGACAGCGAAAGAAAGAAACGAATTGGGCGTAATGTTGCAACTACTTTGCACCACAGGCATCATACTGGGTGCCATCTCCCACCTTCTTCTCTTCAAGCATGGCGAATGGGACCGATATACTCCCATTGTGGTGGCAACCTACGCCTGCGCCATGGGCCTAAGCCCAGTAGCGACCTTCGCCCTGACGGACCTGTCGGTTCTCAGCACATTGTTCCTGGTGCCAACATTCTGGATAAGCTACATGACCGGGCTCTTCGGGAGCATTGGCCTCTACCGTGGCTGGTTCCATCCTCTAAAGGATTTCCCAGGCCCTTTGGCTTGGAGATTGACCGCATTTTGGGCTATCAAGGTCACCGTGCCTGAATTCAAGCTTCCGGTAAAGGTACAGCAACTTCACGGGAAGTGTGGAGATTTCGTTCGCGTTCGTACGTTACCATTTACTTCTACCTTTTAGCCAACAGTATGATCAGGCTCTACTTGTCAATTTATGAATCTAGATGCCCCCATATATCTGACCACCTTTCACCAGACCCCCGAGGCATCTCAATCAACCATGTCGATGCTGTCCGCGATATCCATGGTCCAGGGACTGTGTGTGTCAAGGGCCCGTTCTACGACATCAATTACCCATTCACATCTCTGCAAATGATCCGTGACAAAGATGCCCATGCCAGAAGGCGGAGAATCTGGGATCGCGGTCTTGGCATTAAAGGTTGGCCAGCTATCCTCGCGCTTTCTTACGCTCGATTCGAATAACATTCACTTACATATATAACTCAAATGAACAAAACCGTCTCCAGCTTTGACCACATACGAGCCCAAAATACTAGGCCACTGCGCAGATCTCCTAAACCAACTGAGCGCGAAAACACAGGATGGCAAGCCTATTTTAATCGGCCCGTGGATGAACTACTTCGCGTTCGACGTCATCGGCGAGGTTGCATTTAGCAAACCGTTTAACATGGTAAGAGACGGAAAAGCAGCAGAAATTCTTGAAACGTTCGAGATGTCCAGGCCAGTAACTGGGAGCCTCGTCTGCGTCCCGTGGACGTTTATTCTTTTGCAAAGGCTTCCTGTATTACGCGCGATATGGGCAACACGGGTAACGAACCACGCGCGTAAGATTTCGGAAAGAATGAAGGTATCTAAGAATATATGCTTCTAAATTAATGTTCGAGGAAGATGATCAACAACGAGATGGCTTGTTCCATTCTGCCTCCCCGCCTCTGTTTCGTTTGAACTGACTCATTGGATCGTCGTCACGGGGTATCCAGCTAGGAACAACCTGTAAAGACCTCTTCTCCTATCTCCTCGATGACTCCCCAGGCTCGCCTGCCACTTCCACCCCACTCGTTTTCCCCGGATTCTCCGTCCCTGGTGACCTCGTCTACGACTCCGAACTAGCCATCACTGCCGGCAGCGACACAGTCGCAGCCACTCTTACCACCATCATCTACGTCCTCGCCACTCACCCAGATAAACAAACTCTCCTCCAGCAGGAACTCGACACTCTCCTCACAGGCATCGACGACATTTCTTATCATAAACTATCTGCCGCCAACAACGCCCCGATGCTGGAGGCTGTCATCTTGGAAACCCTCCGCTTGTATCCAGGGGCACCAGGGGGAATGGAACGCATGACGCCTCCTGAGGGTGCACAGATTGCTGGCAAATGGATTCCTGGTAACACACTCGTGTATACGCCTACATACACGCTGCATCGCGGTGAGTCCTCCAACCTCCCAGCCTCTCACTTCCCCTTTCTTTTTCTCTCTTTTAGCATCCCATTACCACTCACACTCACACTTACACTCACCTCACGCGGACATCCAGACCCCCGCTACTTCGACCAACCAACCTCCTTCATCCCCGAGCGCTGGCTCCCTTCCGCCGCCTCCTCAAACCTAATCAAGCGGAAAGAAGCCTTCAACCCCTTCCTAAAAGGCGCCAACTCCTGCGTGGGGAAAACCTTGGCACTCATGGAGCTGCGTCTGGTGATCGCGTTGATTTTCCGGACTTTCACTGTTCGTTTGCATATGGATAATAACAGCCAAAAAGGTAAACCTGCATCTGCAACTACTGCTGCATCGCCATTATCGTACTTCGATGAGCAGGAGCCTGGCTGGAGGGATTATTTCACGGCGAAACCACCGCCTTTTGAGGTATTTTTGGAGAGGAGGGGGTAGGAAAGATTGTTAGTGGGCTAGATTAGCGATATGTGGGTTAGGAGGATGATGACGATGATGATGATGCCTCGCGGTGCAATGGGGAACTGGGGTTTGGGGGCGGCGGCGGCGGCGGCGGTGTGATTTCGTCTGTTTGTTAAGTGGGCTGGAAGGGGATTTTGCATGCGTAGAAACCTGTGCGTGAAATAAAGAGGTTTTGAGAAAGATGATGATGATGGTGTTGATGTGGAGGGGACGAGCGATCCGATCATTTCATGTTGTCTTTGAAAGGGTTGAGGGAAGAGATTTTTGCATGTTACCATATCAGATGAATGGGTTAACCTGTGCAGGGAGGTAGTGGTATCTATCTGGCTAGATTGCGTTCTTCCAGGGTTTTTTTTATAGTTTTATATAGTTTTATATATTTTTATTTTTATGATGATTATTTTATACTTCTTCTATCAACTTCAATCAATCAATCGATCAATCAATCAATACATGAGCCAGCCAGCCCAACCAGCCAGTCAACCTCATTCCATTGAGTTCCGCTAGGCACCCCCTTAATGAGGCGAAGAAGATCTATCCACATTCAATAACTTACCCCAATCAGTTCAAACTACCCCGAGGTCATTCTGTTAGCCAAAATTGAACATAAAAAAAGAAAAAGAAAACCCTTCCCGTAAAAAGCTTGCATGAGCTCAAGACATTTGGATGAAACCCCTCAGGCAACCATGGTATGTATGGGGGGGCAGGTGAATTATAAACAGTAGTATGGTATAGTATCAATATATATAGAATATGGTATATTATGTTATGCGTTTTTTATTTATTATTATTTAGGGGCCTGGGGAGCCGCAAGAGTAAAAAATATAACAAAGCAGGATTCACAAAAAGGGGGGAGTAGAAAATAAATGAAATACAAGAAAAGAGAAGAGAAGGGTACCCGGAAAAGATTATATCAGAATTCCCAAAAGTCCAATGAAGAATCCCATACTAAGTAGGTAGGTAGTTAGATAGAATAGATAGATAGGTAAACAAAAAAAAAAATTTCTCGCTTTGGGTATCTGCACAAAAAAAAGGAAAATATCAAAACCAAAAACACAATTGGTATGGGCAAAAAGGTGGTTGTTTTTGGGGTGGGAACGGGGGCATTATTATAAGTATAGGGTAGTTAAGGGGTATAATATTTTGGTGTGATTTCGTTCGTTTTCGTAGTTGTTGTTGTTGCTGCTGTTGTTGCTGCTGTTGATTTTCGTTTTTTCCTTTACTCTATCCACTCACTCGATCTACTTACTCCCCCTAGTTTCTTCGTTTCATTTCCGCTGCAGCTCTATTCCAACAAACGGGAATGCAGAAAGAAGGAAAAAATCAACCAACGAACCAACCAACCAACCAATCAATAATATAAAAGCAAACCAAACGAAAATAACAATAAGATGAAGTATAAAAAAAAGAGATCAAAAAAGAAAGAAACAAAAGGAAACGCCTGTTACAAAAATAGCAAGCAAAAATGATACAGAAAAAAAAGAAAATAGACTTTAATCAATCGTCATTCGAGAAGGTAACGGCCCACCAGGTGACATATTCGATGAGAGCTCCGTGGTATTCGGCTTCTCCTCATCGCTAATAACTTTCCGTCTGGCTATATGAGGCTTCAGCCCCTTGTTGAAGTTGAGTGTGCAAATACCTGCGTTGATGATTGTCATGATGATCAGGACGATGGTGATGACGGTGAAGAAGGTGAGGGATGTGCGGGCGGCTTTGTAGGAATCCATACGTGGTGGGGTATACATTCGAACGAGCTTGAAGAGAAAGTATGCGAGACCGCCGTGGTAGAGAAGCTATAAAAAGGGGGAGAGAAAAGGAATCTCGTTAGTTTGATTGATGCACGAAGGGGTGTGTTGGTATAATTGATGGATGCATTGGAGGAATAGTTGCTTACAATTGTAAAGACCATTCCCCAAGTATATTCGCGACGAGTGGACCAGGCAGCGCCCAGGAGAATGAGGATGGTGACGGGGATGGCGATGATGGTAAGGATATACTCGGTGGCTTTCTTGTCAGTGACAATGACCACGAACTGGACGGTGAAGCCGAGGAAGAAGAAAAAGTCGAATTTCAAAAGCGCGATATAGATCTGTGAGGAATAGAAAATTAGCAACCGGGATGATAAGGGGAATTGAAAGGATGAACAAATAGGAAAACAATGGGTTTCAACAAACCTGATATGTTAGATATCGGCGCTTCATTCGCAAATCAGCACTGATATGTTTATAGATGGTCCAAGCAAATTCATCGTATAGTTTCCAGGTTACGAAACTCATACACACTGATCCAACACCAATGATGACCGGGATAGCAATGAGAAACGGCTTCAGGTCGGACCAGATTTGCTTGTCGATGTTTTGACCTGCATTTAGCTCAAAGATTGCCTCCCGAATCTGGTCCGTTTGCACTGCGCCGTATATAAGCAAGCCGACATTACAAAAACATAATCCAATGACTTGGATGGTATTTTTCATCCGCAGCGCATCGTAGGTCAAGACTAGCTCGTATATAAAACCGAAAATGTAAAGTGTTAAGAAAGTCGGGATCGTTCTTGATGTAGCCGTGTTGCTCCAATTGCCTCTGAGTTGGGTCTGGAAACGTGCGAATACATATCTATATTTTAATGCCAGTGTGGTCAGGTTAGTTAAAATGTCTCCCATCCACAACCCGTAAACCCAACATTAAGACAACCAAGATTAGCAAAAACTTACGACTCAAAACCAAGAATGATAGCAGCTTGGACGCAAGCAACAATGACGAACGACCACGTCCAGCGTGAGTTTGGTCGATACATTTTTGGTTCTGGTTCTGTAAAATTTATATAACCTTCTCTCGCACGAAAGCCCGGTGTGGAAGAGCGAGCCGACGAGTCGAAAGCCCGACCTCCTAGGAAAGAGGTGCGCGACGGGTTGGAAGGAATTTTGGCGGTTTGCTCCCGGACGGAGCCTGACGCCTTTTAAAAGGCAATATACGAGTCGAGGGGGGAGAGGCGGGTAGCTGAGGCGTTCTCAATTGGTGGTGGTTGGTGTTGTTGTTGTTGTTGTGAAGGGGGGATTGGGAGACTCCTAATCCGCCGCCGATACGCGTAGACACGAGAAGATTACGACGATGTTTAATCAAGTGTCAATCAGACAAGGGATATTATAATATGAATTGAGAGTCGTCCAATGCCGATCGAACCAGGTCAAGTCCCCCTCCTGCGTGTTTTACTTTGGCCCTTCCAACAACCACGACAACGAGCAGCAAAGTGGAAGCGAGAAAGCGAGAAAGCGAAAAGAAAAAGAAAGTAAGAGAGAGAGGGAGAGAGAGGAAGAGGAGAGGAGAGACAAAGGCCAAACACAACCCTAGAGTCTCGAATGGTTTGTGATGGGGTAAAGTTAAAATTTTCGATGGGGACAGGAGGGATGCCCAGAGCAAGTCTGAAACGCGATGTGTAGGCCAGCGAGGGGATGCTGTAACCAAGCGAACCGGGGATGGTTGGACAGGTGAAATTTTTCGAGGAGAGGGGTGGGGAAAGGAGAAAGATACAAGCAATAATAAAAGAGTTCAAAAGGGAAACAAAACGAGTGAAGACTCCGCGCTTGGAGAAACCTCAAAGAAATAACGGAGAATTGGGGAATGGAGAGTAGAGTGGATGAGGATGGGACCGAGAGAGAAAAAAAAAAAACAAGTTTGCTGGGGACTGGGCAGGGCTTAGGGGCGGCGGCCGATTTGTATTTAGGTGTAGTTTGCCCTTGGTCTGACACACTATGACATGAGACTATCGACAAATTCTTTTCAGCTCAGGATGCCCAACTCGACTCTCCTCTGCTCCTGGTTAGCGTTGAACTGCTAAACTACTTCCAGTGTCTTGGGCATCGGCTATGCCATCTTTTCTGCTGGGTTCTAACTCCTCTGGATTTAACATGGCGAGAATTGGGGGCCATCTTTTTTTCCCCTTCAGATCTGTATGTAATGGTTTTGTTGCCAGTTCTCAACTTCAACAAGGCTGACACTGGATTATTATTACAATCAGAAGATAGAATAATAATAAAGAATAATAATAATAATCATCATCATCATCATGGTCTTTCTTACAGCCGTTTCGTCGATTGTCGCATGATATCACAGGGTTTGTCAGATCCATATTCCTGTAGGTACTCACTCTCTTTCTCTCTTTCTCTCCTTTTGTTTCTGCTTCTCTCCATACACCAAAATAAATACTATGTATGGAAGAATAGCAAAACCGAATAATAAAATTAATACCACCACAGGATATTCCATTTGGACACAGTAGTACTAGTACGTGAACTCAGACTCCAGAGGAAAGGCTATGTGGATACTAAACCTTGACGCTAGAAAACAGAAGAGGAAAACTGTCTCGCGGGTGTCTATTTATATAATAATTTCAACTTGCGTCGATTTACTCAATCGGCTCCAGCTCCAGCTCCATTTCCATTTCCATTCTTCAAAGTCCGGGTTTGGGGGCCAGAGGGAGAAGAAAAAGGACAGACAACAGACTCTCTCCCGCTCTCCCGATTTTCCAAAAAAAAATCGGGTTCAGGTTCAGGTTCAGGCACAGAACCATTTGTTGAGCCACGGACCATTGTCTGGTCCGAAACCTTTTTCTTTTTCTTCTTTTCCTTCTTCTTCTTCTTCGTTTGGGGATTCCCACGGTTCGCTCTTTTATTTACAATTTCAAGGAAATCCCAAACTAAATATTGTATATGTAGATGTACTGACTACAGCACTGGTGGCTTGGTTTTCCATTTTTACTTGCCCCCCCTCCCTTTCATTCCTCTGCCACCTTTCTATTTCCAGGAATAAACACTTTGCGACCATACTAAATAAACATCAATATTAAGAGCATTGGATATAAATTACTCCGTACTCCCTGCATAGGATGGATGTATTTTAGAATTTCCCTTGCCTGTTTTACCTCCAAATTTTACTTTGGTGGAGAGAGTGTGGCTGGTGGCTAAATAAAATGGGGCTGTGCATCGAATTTTCCGGATTCCCTGTGTTTAAAAAAAAAATGCGACTGTGGCATTTTTATAAGAAGCCAAGAGAGACAAAGTGTCATCCCATTCATAGTTTGACAGAACCCAGCTTAAGTAGCAATAAGTACTGCAAATAGCAGCCCTCTGCCAAATAATGGAGCAGTGTCGCTTCGGCTTTAGTGTAAAACCTTACAAAAGAGGCTTAGGGGAAAAGGCGACTCATAGACATGCAGACCCCCGCAATCAATCACCCTCACAGCCAACATTGACCCCATATCTCCTGATTAAAAAGCTGCTTGTGATCACGTTAATCGAGCTGTGTATGCAGGCCATTTTCCAATATTATTAATACTATTGGCCCCGCGCCGCTGCTGATTGCCGAAGCCCAAAGTTTTTGTATTTCACGAAGAACCAACCAACAAAGCCCAACAAACACCAACCAACCCATTTTGACCAGTTCAGCCTCCCCCATTCGTTGAACGTTCCGGAATTCAAGGTATTACTGCTGCTTGGAGTGCTGCAGGGCTGTTTTTAGGTATGTCATTCGTACCATTTAAAAAGTATGAGCAGATAGAGGCACGCAATTGTTGTCGTAACAGTAGTAGCAGTAGCGATTAAAGCCTTGCATTAGCCAGCCATGTGATGGGGGCAAGTAAAAACCCAAGTGTCTCCTGTTGGATTGTCTACGCTACTTGTGATCACTCGGCTTGGGAGGATTTTACTCAGTGCGTAGTTCTGTCTTGTAAGCCCATGTATGTAAGTAATGATGATTTTGTTGTATAGAAAAGATGCACAGCCATCAGCAGCCTATTTGAAGCAAGAAACTCCCAGTTATGAAGAAGATTATTACACAGTAGAACAGCTTACCATGCACCTCAATCACATGTATAGTTAATATCGACTCGCCAACCAAAATTCACAAACTTTGTGATAAAATTTCACCCTACCCTACCATGTAGCTACCCCGCAAATGAAAAGATTTTAGCTGTATACACTCATCATATGCAGTAACATCTGTTATCAAATGTTTATAGGGATTATCTTCACTAAACTGAGGCGCCCGAGTACCCTAACCCAGGGTGACATAAAAAAAATCCATGACTCCTTCGCTCCATTATTACATCCCTACACACATACATACCAACCTACCTAAGGTACCGATTCCCGCAGATCTCAATGCACCTTCGTAGCTCATGGATATGCACGAGCCTACCCGCTTTCCATTCTGAAAATTTTCACCCATCCCCAGTGACCCCAAGAGCGCCGCGTAATGCAAACGATGTGGGAAAACTGGAGTGTAAGCTGGGAAGATTTTTATCCCGTTTGTCCTGTTTCATCATCATCATCATCATCATCTTCTTCTTCTTCTTCTTCTTCTTCTTTTTGGTTTATTTTGGTTTTATGTGTTTGATTTTATGTCGAAGCGTAACAATAGCAGCAGCAGCCTTTCGCGAGCCGCTCAAGATCAAACCCCATGGCGCTTTCACACTAGAGAGACACAGAGAAGCGAGAATCGTTGCGGACGTCTCAAAAAACTATGTAAAAATTAATGCGTCACTTTGTGATGAGGAGGCGGCCGCCGGGATTAATCTTTGGTCATTGCCCAGGTGAAACCCTTTCATCAACTAGTCTATTTGATCGCATTTATGAGATAATGCCGTTCTCAATGGGCGATGCAATAGACCACGTTTTCTTCGCAGAACAGGCTTCATCCGCGCCCTGCCCGCGCGCGGATTTCTCGGCTTTATGTTGGGTATGCACTTTTCGAAGACAGTGGATGGTAAAATGGTTGCATTGATGAGCATGAATTTTCTCGGGATTTGTCTGTTTGATAGGAAAGGGGTCAACTGACAGGCGAGGGCATAAAAGCACAGCCCTGGGGAAATGAAAATGCGAAAATTTTTTTTTTTTTCCTCGTAAAGAATAAGTTCTCGTAATATGGATGAGAGGACATTCAGCAATCAATTCCTCTCTGAAGTGAAATTATAATTGTATACCAAAACATTCCAAAGCTGTGCCTAGAAAGGTTCAAAAGCGGCAAATGCTGGCAGAAGCTATCGCCCTAACCACATCCATACTAGTGTCCTCCCGCACAGTCACCACCCGTAATTATCAAAAACTCCCAACTTTTCTCATCTTCTTCTTTCTTTTCTCCTCTTTTCTCTCCTTTAAGCGTCGTCCTCACCAAAGCTGCGTTTCTTTGCTACACACGTCAGATCTATCTCACCTTTTCGCTCTGCATTTGCCCTCCCGGGGGAAGATTCAAAGTGGAACAGAGGGGTTTAGCTATCTGGCTCTGATGATGTCCAATCAGACAAAACAAAACATGCAAATGAGAAATTCGGAGTAATCTTCAACACACAACCCGCTCACTCTCTGAAAATGAGTTTTGAGTCGGTACTGCCCGCGAGGGCCTGGCGTGATTCTTTAATTAGTACACGTCTGCAATCAGGCATCAGAAACTTCGGAGAGGGGAACAGTGTGGAATTTGGGACCTGTGCCCATTTTTCCCACCTCCCCCCCTCCATGGGAGAGCCGTTGCGAAGATTGTGTGTACATCCCTTTCCTCCCACTTTACCTTTCCTTGTGAGGGGTGGGTTGGTTAAGGAAAGAGTTTGTATGACACTTTAGTGCAATACGCAGCGTACTAGGGTTCCCTTTCTTTTATTTTTTTTTTAGGATTGGGCCTAGTATGAATTCGATTCCGATTACTCTGGTGGGGACGACGCTTCAATCTTAACTTTTTTTAAGGTTCGTGGTTTATATACCCCTGTCTTTCATCGGAGAGCGAAAGCTGGTTTAAGGTTTAGTGGAATTTTGAAGGGGATACTGCTAATTATGGTGTTTGTTGGGTTGATCTTGCAAGGTTCGAACAAAAAGATTTCCCCCCTCGCGCCACCTCGCCCACTTTTTCGCGGCCTTACTGGTTGCGAGGGTCGCCACTCGGTTCCATGAGCCGGTGCTCTTAGGCACGGGTTGTAGTTGGGATATCTGGACGGTAACCGCGGCGGAAGATTTTCCTTTTCTTTCCCTTGTCTTTATTTTTTTCTTGTTGGAACGCCCACAACCGACATTAGGGATTGATGTAGTCTCCCTTGGCTGGTTGGCTGGCTGGCTGGCTGGCTGGCTGGGCGGAAGTTGCTAGGGAACACAGACAAGACTCTGTTATGTCTGGAATAATTCGAGTTCGCTTCCAGTACAAATATCATGTACCTTAGCCCTGGTGCATTCCGCTGTTCAAGTTTATCAAATCCTTTACCAAATTCCCTCATTAATGGTCGGCTCATTCACAAAAATGCAATCGTACTCCGTACTTCTGTCAAAATTAAGAACCGCCCCCAAGGCTACTGGCCCTTGGCGCCTAAGTGGTCAGCGCTGCTTCATTCAAAGTATTCGCCGGCGATTAAACTAGCAGGGATTACAGCCACCTCCTCTCAATGCAAGGTTTTTCTCCCAACTGCGTTTCACCTGCCCACTGCCAACCGCTGGCATTGGTAATCTGAATTTGCTGGGCGGTAGCTGCAGTGCAATCGAACCTTCCATGGGATGCCTGATAAAAGGCCTCCCATTCCAGAATGTACCCTCTAATAGCCTTAAAAAGCCGTCCTTGCTCTTGCGTAGTAGCGGTCTGATTCATCGAGTCATTTGAGTCCTGACATGAAAAGTTTCCGCCCCCTGTTGTACTTTTATTTCCCTCCGCTCCCTGTCCGGTTTCCCGGTTCCCGATTCTTAAGGCTCTCTAATTTTGTCATCCCCGGCCCCTTATATCTGGCGCCCCGGCCAACTGCATGAGGATACGAAAGGGCACAGAAGAGCTCTATCCAACGTGGAAATGAAGGTGCGAAAGAGAGGAGCTCACCAAAAGTCCCGCTGGGGATGTATCAATTGTAAGAGGAGAAGGGTTAAGGTAGGGAAACTAGTCATAAACCCAGCACATGGATTGAGGTGCTAAAAAAAACACTTAACTCCATCGCAGCGGGGCGATGAATTCTCAGATCATGCTAATTCGAACGACTACTCGCAGTGCGATGAGCAGAAGCCCGTGTGCGCAAACTGCCGCATCCGGAATTTAAACTGTGACTATCCGTCTGCTCAAACCGCAGTTGCAAAAGCACACAACGCCACATCTAGGGAAAGGAGCATTCTTCAACATGCAGTCTCAGCTGCCAATTCCCAGACCCGAACAGACCCAGAACTGCGGTCCTCGTCTTCGTCCTCAGCTTCGGCATCCAACAGTTTAACTGCTTGGCAGGCTCTAATAGATTTGGCCTCAATCCGCCCATCATCAGGAATCTCAAACCCTTCTCCATTGTCTTTCTCAAGTACACCCACATCAAACAGGCTCCTCGAGCTAGAACTTCTTCACCGCTGGTCGACGAGGACATGGCGAGCCATCTGCACCTCTCCCGGCTGCGATGTTGTTCTACTAAACGGCGTCCCCCGTATTTCCTTGAGGAATAGTTATCTCTTAAACAGCGTCTTCGCCCTAAGCGCCATCGACCTAGCTAAGAATGGTCCGGAACCGAGCACCAACTCGACAATATTAACCAGAGACAGATATCGATATAAATCCGCCGCGCTTGAGTATGCAAACAGAGCCAACGTCGCTTTCCGCGAAGCCCTTGACAAAATGGACCCAAATATCCATCCCAGGAAACTGTCCGCCTTTTTGTTCTTCGCCTCGTTTGCCGCCATTCTCAATCTCACTTTCCCCAGCCCAAAGTACCAGACCTCCGCTCTAGAAACCCTGGGCACATCCATGGCACTATACGTCGGCTCCTACTCTGTCGGCCGCACAAATCTCGACTGGCTTAATCGGGCCTCGTGCTCACTGACTCGCGTCGTGAAACACTTTCTCCCCCCGTTCCCTCCTGAGATTATGCACAAGCTGGACATCGACACCCAACTGGCCATTGCGCGCCTGACGTCGCTCATCAAGCGAGTGCGCGTGCAAGTGAGGGTGCCGGAAGAGTCGCTGGGGAACGTTACCGATATGCTTGGTAACAGCCAAGTAAACAGCATGCTACTCGCTTGCGAAATTCCCGCCTACAAACTTACCGTAGACCAGGTAAAATACACCTTCATGAATGACGCAACTAATACACCTTTCAAGGCCATGTCCTTCACGATACTCGCCCTCGGGGGCCGGGAGTTGACAGCGGCAGTGAAGGAGCGCGAGCCTCTGGCGCTGTTCATCATGCTGTTTTGGGCTGTGCTGGTTCATCGGTCGCGCAAAACCAATGTTATGTGGTGGGTTGGGGACATTGGGAAGAACGTTGTTGACGAGATTTCTGAAGTCTTGGTTACGTCGCCGCTTGTGTCGCTTGACGAGGTTGGTGAGACGATTAAGTGGGCGAGGAGGGAGGTAGGGTTGGATTCGGATTCGGATTTGTCGCCGTCGTCATTGTCGTTTTTGCTGCTGCTAAAGATGCGGTGTGGTGGGTTATCTAGAGGTAGTGTGCTTCCAAAACAGCACCAGAATATCGCGGGCAACTGGGCAGGTGATATTTAACTCCCAGATTGTGATATCCTTTTTGTATCTCTATGGACATATATCTTCCCGTAATCAATCCATCCAAGACCGGTTATTTCAAATATATTTGCAATTCGATAGCTTTTTTATCGTCATCCTTTATGCTTGGGTGCGAACTGCATTGATTTGAAGAGTTATATACCCACTTCGTGTGCTCAAGGCTTGGAATCATCTTACCTTTGAAAGCATGTCAAATTCAGATCGTCGTCGTAAACTTCTCACAGTCCCGAGTCACTGGATATAACTCGAACCTTCCGAACAAAAACCTAAACCGTCTAGATTGCACCAATAGCTGAGGGGTGATCCCTACACCAGAAACGGACTAGAAAGAAACAAAATAATGGAATGGAATGGCACATGTGTGGGTTATATCATTTAATTTGGGGTTTTTTTAAAGCTTATAAACCGTTCTTTCTTTAATTATTTCGCTTTCCTTATTTCCATTAAAACGATTAAAAAAATAGACATGATAAAGAAAAACACCTTGGGGAGTTCATAGTTAGCCGTTTACATTCGGCATGATCGTGGGGGGTGGCGTTAGGGGGAAGAGATATATCGTGTTGTAGAGATTGTTTGGCAGGTCTTTCCGTATCTTTTTTTCTTTTCTAGATTTTTTATTTTCCATTTTCACTCTTCGTCTCCGATCTACCGGACAAAATAAGACAATATAGATTAGCAGACGGCTCAGAAGGACAGAGAATTCTCCAAATGCATATGACAAAAGCAATATCAACTCCTTTTTTGGAGTAAAGATAGAATATATAGGGCATACCTTTGGCGCAAGGAAGAATCTCAGATGACCACTGCCCAATCCGTACTCGACCAGCAGCGGCACTTCCTGCGAGAGACACAGACGAACCGACGACGACAGGCCTGTAGCCTTGCAGAAATTGGTGAGATATTTGAGGGAGAAGGTGAGGGAGACGGGCTCGGAGAGGGCGATGGAGACGTTCTGTTCTGGCTTTTCGACGTTGGTGTGTTGGCGGAGGGTGATTGCGCCGTTGCCGATTTCGCCCTGGCAGGAGAATTTGACACCGTCTTTGTTGGCTTCGATCGTTACTGTTGTGGCGTTTGTTAGATTCGGGATATTCATTTCAAGCAAGTTTTAAATAAAAATAAAAAAATAAAAAATAAAGGTAAAAGGGATTTGGGTGACTCTAAGGTGGGTGGGAATAAGGGTCTTCGTTCGATTTTTTAATTCAGGGAGAAATAAACACCAACATACCAGACTCCGACAGATTTCCCAAATCCGCACAAATCCTCCTGAACTCCACTGACGGCATTTCAACTGTAGCAGCATACTCTGTTTCCGGAATCGCCAGGTGCTCCTGGTCAATATCCATAAGCTTGATATCATACTCGCTGAGCCGGTCCGTCTCCGCGCTCTCAAACACCAAATTAATGACATCTGGAGAGTCCTCTGCCTTTAACGTCAATATGTCTTCGTTTTGTGCAGCGCGCAGCACCTTTGTGAGGGAGACCAGATTAATGCCCAGCGCAACATTGCGGTCGCAGCGGTAGGGGGAGAAGCCTTCTGCTTTTAGCATCATGGAGACTAGGGCAACGTGCGAGTTATCCATGGCCTGCAGGGCGATTCCCGAGTCATTGCAGTCGAAGTTGCAGTCCTGGACTAGGTCTTTGATGGCATCAACGACCTATTTAGTAATTTTTAAAAGTAGGAGTCAGTTGTTTTTTCTATTGCGTTTGGTCGCTGATTGTGAGAAGGTAGTTGCGTGCGATGCCTACCTTCTTCAACAAACTAGCTTGTTCTAGCCGTGCTTCCAACACTGTTTCATGTTACTATCAGTCCCAGGCCAATTTAATAGCTATTAGAATCATATCACGCACTCTTGTCAATTGAGGTCGAGAAGTGTCAAACCAAAGAATAGATGGTGGTGGAGGTGTTTGGCGGGGTATTGGCAACGTAGAAATTCTGACGAGACATTAAGCTTGTCAGTACTGAAATGACAGCAGGTTTTAAATCATGAGAAATCTTACACTGGTATAAATGTATGTGAATCGGGGATAGTGAATGTCAGGCAGCTTGTGGGGGATGTCAAAATGAGTTGAAGTTGAAGATTGAGGAATGTGAGGAAGAGAGCGCCGTCGCGTGGAGACACGAATCGCGTGGATGGCGCCTCACGTAATTTTGCCCACTTCGCGTTAGGGCACATTCTACAGAGTACGCCCAGCAGGCACACACGCACGCAGAGTCTGCTTGAGAACCATTATGATGTGGGAATAAATATTTTTAAAAGGGGATATTGAAAATATAAATATAATTCTAAAAACATGTCTATGGGTAGTATTCAAAAGAAAATAGAAAATAAAATAAAAATACAATATGCAATAAACATTCGAGGCGACCAATTCAAGTCCCAGCAAGGAGAATAGCAGAAATAGAGAAAAACATGTAGGAAAAACTCCGTTCACGACATGCCAAATAACTAAGAACATAGATAGTATGGCCCAAATGAAAATTTAATGTCATCGCATGACTCCTTCCACCAAAAACGCATGGCTGGCACCAGCGGAACGGCCAGATATTTCCAAGTATCTTCCCCCAGATGGATGAAAAATGATCGAAATGCTTATAGACGGTAGTGTGTAGACGAGCAACCCAGGCTCATCTTTGAATTTGGAAAAAAAAGGAGGAAAAGGGAAAGAAGAAAAGAGAGGAAACGGCCGATATATCGCCTAGATGCTGGTAACCCGTGGCGCAGTTTTCCCGCGTGGACGCATTTTGATAACAGTCTCCAGCTCTCTCAACATGTGTGTATTTGCGTCCGATTTCTCTCTTGCCACGGCTTGTCTAGCCCTCTCTTCTTTCATCCGGGCCATTCTCTCATCTCGTGTCATGGAGTTTCGCTTCCGGGGTAGGGCGATGGCTTCGAAAACCTCATCGTCATCCATGTTATTGTCTGGACTTGGGAGATGTTGGTCTTCACCGTTCAACGCTCGAAGGGCCTCCGCAGGACCACCGTCAACCGCAGTCGCGCCTCCTAGGCTAAATGTTGGTGATGCAGGCGACCTGAGTAGACTTGTGGGTCGCGACAGACGATCTGGGTTTTCCAGAGTGGCTAATAGTGAGGATTTCCCGGCTTCCCACTCTTGTAGGATCCCCCTTAAGTCTGCCCCGATAGATTCGTAGAGGGTTGTCAGGGTCGTGCCGAAATCCGCATCATCGGTTGCTCGTTCAAGGCTAGCATCCGACTCCTCGCGGATGAGTTGCATTTTGGCATGTAGTCCACGGATCCCTTGAGATAGGGAATTAAGTCGTCTCAATTGCGCACGATGGCGGTCTTTGTTGGGGGCAAGCTTGGATTGCGGAGATGGCGGTATTATGTTGTCTAGACCAGTTTAGCATGGATATCCCGCCCAGCACATAAAACTAGTTGCACTTACAGTCTTGCTCGTTGAGTATGGCAGCCAGTCTTTGTACGCAAACTCCATTTGTAACAGCGAGACGTTGCATCTCTTCAATAGCCGTGCTCCAATTTGCAATATCGGCTTCCCCGCCATCTGCTGGTAGCGCAAGCAAGCAGCATAGTGTACCTTTTCTGGCGGAATACACTGTAGAAAATAGGTGCCGAAGAGATCGCAATGAGGTCTTGTCTTCCATGGCGTTGTCGGCTAACAAAGACTTAGGTTCCTCAAGTTCCTCTGGCGAGAAATCATAAATATCATAATATTTTTCTAAATTAGCGGTATCAGTAAGTAGTCGTAGATGTCGTTTCGTGTCCAAGTATCGCTCTAGCATCTCCGCAAGGCACTCTGAAAGAATACGCCGTAGTCTCAAACAGCGTCGTGTTTGGGTTTGCTCTTCCAAACGAGTTATTGGCGGCATGGGCGCGCTTCTGTGCCAAATGTTAGGGTAAACCATATCTTCAGAAAAGAGTCTTAGGGCAGTTAATAACAAACATTCTATATCCTCTGGAAACTAGTTCCACCTCTTGTATCAAGACAACCGAAGCTGATGCCGCAGAATCGAAGGACTGCGCGTTGGTGACGAGAACAGACGCAACTTCCACTGCCTGGCGTCGAAGGTATTTCAACCATTGGCGCTTAGCGAAAGCATAGAATGCTGTTGCGACTGCCAGCAGGAGAATGATCAGGATACAGATCCGCCGAAAATCCCAACCAGACCCCTGACGCGACCTAGCCCAGTGGAGTAGCCAGACCACGGAAAATGATGCCCCAGCTGTGAAAATCGCCCCTCGTAAGCCAAAACTCGCTGCTCGTGTGCCTGATAAATCGGAATCATGAGTGGCGTTCGACAGCAATCCTGTTACGGTGCTGTACGAAGGGGCGCTTTGCTCGTTGAGGAGCTGGGAGGCAACGATGGTGTATCCAAACTGTTCTAGAAACCGCTCATTCTCGCTCTTCCCTATTTTCGTGCTAACCGCCGCCTAATACATGACAGAAAAGAAAGAGAAGTCAGCAAGATGTAGTTCCCAGAATTTGCGTGCGCGGCAATGTGTCCCCATACTTTGCAGGCGTCATGGATTTTGGCCAGAGTTTCTCGTTGACCCATGGGCTTCAACTGTAACGGTGCAGGCAGTTTATTTCGTATTCGATCTTGGAATGTAGGGCGTCCACGAGGCGCGAAATTTGCTGTCGGCGAATCTAGAGGGGCATGGGATGTGTGGTGGTCATCTTGAAGCGCCCAGTCCTGCTCTGCTTCTCCTTCACCTATCAGAGTTCCCGAGTCAGTAGCGCGCGGCAGATTCATGGCAGGATAAAATACTCAAAAGCATACCCTCCAGGTAGTTAGCTAAAGGTGAGTCTTGATAAACCAGCGCCTCCATGGCGGAAGGACATGGTTCGTGGGGGCTTTGATGAGCCAGTGCAGAGGCGAATTAATGGTCGCTTGGAATGATGCAGTGGATTGACAATGAACCTGGCGGCGAAAAGTTGTTCTAGGAACAAAACGGAGGGTAATACAGTGTGACGGAAACAATATTGATAACAGTCTAAAACGTGAGTGCTATGAAATCGTATGTATTTACTGTAAATCCTTTGTTATTTGAAACAACACCTTATGAACAGGGGATTTGGCGTTGAGTATCGGGGTTGTTGCCGATGCGCGCCAAAATGAGACACGACGGGGGAGTTTATAGCCGGGAGAAGTTAGTTAAGGACACCTGATTTAGGGACGCTAAAAAGCCAGCCATAAAGCCCCTAAGTGATCAGTAACCTTGGAAAACCTCCTTTATATTGAATCCTCCGGCAGCCTTACCCAGGCGTCAAATTTCCTTTAACTCCCGCCCTCTCACTTCCCTTTTTGACATCTACTGAACAGGGTTTGCTCCTGTTCCTGGCGTCAGGTTTGGCTGCAGGTGGATTTACTGATCCCTAGCAACTGCGGGCCTGCAGATAAACAGCACACTATCTGCTTTGGCGCATTGTGCCTGAACCACTGGCTGAGATGCAGCTTGCCAGCGTGCATATTCTAGTTGAACGCTTCATCCAGCCATTGTCCTCTCCGCTTGCATTAAGTGCGCAGCTTACCGCCCAGACCAGGCATGGCCCATGCTGTGGGTGTCTGCATGAGTTAAATCAATTCTATCCTATATGCTACCCTCGCCTGCATAATATTGAAGCACACGCCAGCCCTCGTTTCTACGAAACGGGGTGCAGTCTAATCTGGAGTAGGTGTTTAACAACTGCCCCCGCTTTCTTTCGCCCAAACTACCTAGCTGCACTCCGTATAGCTTCTCAAATACGACGTTCTTGGTGGTAAAGGATGTTAAGACAGCTCGTGTCAAGCAAATTTGCTGGTCGTGCTAGGATTGGCTAAATCCACGGGGTCCATCTCCACCACTGTTACAATGCGGAGATTAGCTGGGGGAGACTGATATTAACACGGGCGAGAGAACTTCCCCGTCCAACGACTCGGAAATACCTTTGTTTATGTCTGGGAATTTTACAGCAGTTGCCACGTGTTACAATGCTACCTCTTTTGTTTCGCTCGATGGTCTTTCATCCCCAACCCCTTGCATTTTCAACAGACAGAGAAGCCTCCAGGAACGCAGAGAACTGGGACACTGGGATCCAATCTCTTGAGCTGCCGTTTGATCCTTTTGCAGGCTTCCAAATATAGCTTCTCTTGGTTCATATTTGGCCCTTATGGACCTTTAATACTTTATCCGACAAACTCTACAATGCATAATGGAACGTTGAAATCGACCTTTTATCTCCCAGGCCCTTGACCAACAAGCTTACTACCTACGGAGTTGTAAGCTTGCTGTGCTCGCTAACCCTCATATATGAAAAGTAAAACATCTAACGACAGTCTTTTCCAAGATAGGCTCGCCTCGCAACTAATTGGTTAGTATGATTCAATACAACTCAAGAACATCATCATCGGTTTCGGATGAAGATATCAGGACGGAAAAGATGCCACAGCCTAGGGGTCCTGGGGCCCTTGGGGTCTCAGAGTTTGCTCTTCGAAGGCAACTGCTAGCAAAATCGAGGTACTTCAGCTTCTCTTGTCCTCGTCAATGTTGTATCAGGCATCGATCTTGCACCCGTTCCGAAAACCAGAGCTCGTTCCCTCCGCTACTGTTGGTGGAACAGTAGGAATCTGCGGGAATTTCCATTATACCAAACCTACGCTTGTCAGGTTCAGCCTTTGTGCTAGGAGAAACATATGGTTTCCTAAGTTTCCTTCTACAATGACGCTCCGATGAACAGAAAGCAGGAACCTGCTACCTCAGGTTTCTATTCCATCGAAATTTTCGCCCCTGTTCAGGGTATTGCCACCGTTCTTTTAGAAGGAGTATCAACTCTTATATATATGTGTGTATATTCTTTAAGAGAAACTCTAGGATGTAAATCAAGACCGTAGCAGCTGTACCCGAATGTACCTAGCTTCTCACAATATCAATTCTTTTGCGAACAATACGAGCCGAAAACATGCTTAATTTGGCACATCAGAGTGATTATGAAAGAAACTGTATCCTCGGTACTCTGCTGAATATCATCTCCTTTCATACAATTTTCAAGTACACACATGGAACGCAACTTCATATCACAGTTGGCCAATACCTGGTCCTATCTGAAGAGGAAGGGCCGGCCCTCGAACCATCAAAGCCGAACAATGGGACCCCGATAATTTCGAATTTCGGCCCGAAGCAAGGCGGCTTGGCGTGCCTCGGAACCGCGGTTGCCCCTAGCAACCGAATTTCCCTGGCTAGTAAACATACGAAAGCTATCTCAACGGAATGATATCGTGACGCCATCAAAGAGATTCACGTCTCGAAAACTTTTCGCTCAGATGAAACATTCGTTATCAAAGTTTCCATTTCAAATTAACTTATTCCTCGTGAATCGAACGCACTCCCTATCGTCACATCTTTTTAAGATGCACCTGTCCCTCGCACTTCATGAATTTCATATGGTGAAGTTTACTTAAAGTAGGGTCCAAATGGTGTACCAGCTTTTGTACTCATCACTAAGGAGTTTTAGGATCTAAACCGTTGAAATACCGCCATTTCTGTTACCCTACACGATGTCGAAAGGATACGGTGACGCGGGGACTCCGTGCCCTGTAGGATGGAAAAGAGGCAGCAAATCGCCCTTTGGTGGCAGCAGCAGGAATATTAGCGACTTCGATGATGAGTTTGGGCTTTACGAAGACGATACGGCCGCAATCGACTTTACTACAAACATCCGTGCCCCATTAACAAAAATGAAACCGAGGAAGGGAGGGAAAGCAAAAACGTTCGGCATTCACGAGGATGGACTTGATAAATTGGGGCTGGGGCAGAACAAGCAGATCGAACAAGGTCAGCGTGCAAGGGTTAAACCCATAAGCAAAAACTCGTCGATGTTGTCACAGCCAGCCCAAAGATTCCAGCGACCCAGGGTCAGCTTCGCTGTTACAGGATCGCCTAAACCTGACGAACCCGCCGTGCAACGACAAAGTCCCCCACAGCCTCAGAAATCACCTCTTGTAAATAAACACATTTCTACGGTGAAAGAGGAGCAGTCACCAGCTACTACTGACCCTCTGAAGAAAGCAATCAGGAGAAGAACAATCTACATCCCTCCTGAGGACACAACGGTGCCCTCCGTCTTCATGGGTATATTCAGCCCGATCAAATCTCTAAATCCTTCTGAGGAAAGGGGTAACAGTACTGGAGAATCCGAGATAGGCAGCTTGGAATCCAATATTACTCGGAAACGGCCAGCAAGGAAGTCATTCGCAGTGGCTCCCCGACGTGCACCCCTTCAGCCATCACTAAAATCTACGCAAGAATCGAACGTCAAACAAGATAAACCAGGTCAGAATGGCGGGAAAGAGAATATACCCCCAGGTGGAGTAATTGTTACGGGTGCCAAATCTGGGAAACCTAAAGAAGCAGATATTCCTATTTTTGATGTGCCACAACTTGAAAAATGGAAGAGCCCAAACGCCACGGAGCCGGTGAAAAAGACTACACCCACTATTAAACCAACAATGAAAACGAAGCCTGAAACGCGAATAGATCCCCCGCCCGCGAATAGGAAGATACTTGGTAATAAACCAAACGCGGCCGTGAATGCTAAGCTACGCTTGCATGAGAAAAGCGTCTCAAACCCCAAAGTTACAGTAAAGGCTCGCCAGAGCCAAGGCACAAGGTCGCCATGCTCCCCACCTGTCCCTAAGCCACCAACGATAAAAAAGCTGCCAGTGACAAAAAGACCTCCAACGAAACTTATGGTTCCCCATGTCCCTCCGTTAACAATTGATCAGAAATTCCCTCTTCTGAACGAAGACATACCCAATCCTGCCATGTATGAGGAAAACTGGCTTGCACATCAGGAGGCGGCTATTACCCAACTTGTGAATGGTCTCTTCGACTCTGCCCGAGGAAACCCAAGCTTATATGATAGTGACATCCTTAGGCACGAGCTTCTGGGGATCTACCAAGGACCTTGCTTCTCTCTCCTATATAAACGAGTCCACGCATCTCTCCTATATGGAGCATTGGGCGTACCTAAGGATGTTTTGGCTCGTGGAAATGGTTTGAAAGAAGACCTCGGACGAAAGCGTGCTTTTCTGAACTTTTGGATGGAAACTTACGACCCATCTGCGCTTCGCGCCGCCGCAGAGACAGTGGTAGGTCGAAAGATACCCATTCCAAATCGGCTGGCTAGATCGAGGGATTCCACAATTTCCCCTACAACAAGGGAGGAACGACAATTCCGTCGTACTTTAGAGTCATTTTTGGAAACATTTATTCTCCGAAACGAGGATACTGGGACTAGTACTGCTGGTCTGGATGGGGAGGATGTTGGCACACCGCGTTGGTCTTACCGAAGGACTCTTTTGCGCAGTATAATGATCATTGTGCTCCTCGATAGGGCAAGGTCGAGTTTAGAAACCACATTACCGCGATGTTTGTTTAATCCATCGTCAAAGTATAAGTCATCTGCAGCTGTCCTTCAGGGCCTAGGGACCATGCTGCTACCGTCTGTTGGCGACATTACTCGGCCACTGAGTCACCTTGACTGCCAGGTAGACTACAAACAACACCCTCTTCAAGAACACGATTATCGCATTAACAACCTTGCTGTGGATCTTCGAGATGGCATACTTCTTACGAGGCTGGTCGAACTACTTCTATACCCGTCTGCTTCAGCGCTACTCGCTCAGCAACATGACCCTGACGCCACCACTACGCTGGCCATGCCAACTGGAGAAGTTCTGTCTCTATTAGAAGGAGAAGAAGACTGGATACTTTCTCAACATTTAAAGTTACCCTGCATTGGTCGGGCAACGAAACTATTCAATGTGCAAATCGCACTAAGCGCTCTGTCAGGCGTTCAAGGCATTGGTATCATCGCCAAAGACATCCGTGCCGAGGATATAGTTGATGGGTACCGCGAAAAAACCATAGCTCTGCTCTGGGGTCTTGTTGGAAAATGGGGATTGTCTGGATTGGTGGACTGGGACGATGTTAGAAAGGAAATCCGTCGGCTGAAAAAAAAAATAGCAACTCAGGAGGATCATCGAAATGATCGCGAATTCGGCGGTGGTGATGAAGAGGAAGAAGAAGAAGATTTCGATGCAGGTTACGAGAGGCACTCGTTCCTTCTCAAGAAATGGGCATCGTGCCTTGCGCGGCTAAGGGGCATCCGACTTGTTAATTTGACAACGAGCTTTGCTGACGGACGGATTTTCGGGAGCATTGTGGATGAATACGAGGGTTTTATCATCGGAGCGGAAAGGAGGTTGAGTCGCTCAGCAAATTTGGATCAGAGACTTCGGTCTTTGGGTTGCAGCAGTCAATTCGGTAAGCCTGGATTTTCAGCTCTCTAAATTCTACCTTATATCACTTCGAAAATGCAATGAGTAGGCTAACATACGTCTCCAAAATTATCAGCTTCGCTTGTGACCCCAGCACCTTCATCTCCACCTTCTGCATCCTCGTCTCACTTTTTTGATCGAGATTTCACACTTGCAGCTCTTGCTTTCCTCTGCTCCAGACTTCTGCCGGCCTCAAAAAAGGTCCGGGCGGCAGTTGTTCTACAATTAGCCTGGAGGCGAACGTATATCCGACGCCAACTTCAAAAACGCGATCTTGCTGGAAAGATTGCAACGGAATGCATGACAGTTGTTCAGGAGCGAGATAAGTTGATATGGGCAAAAGGGGTTATCATTCGCTGGTGGAGGAGTGTCAGTGGTAACAGGGAGAACAAACGCCTTGCAAGGGGAACCGGGGGTGTTAAGAAATATCCAGCTAAGAAACTAACAACCAAAACCCATCCTAGAAATAAGGCAATGTCGAGAAGGCGAAGTGCCAGAGTTGCTTTCGCGGAAGATGTTGATCTGGATGATGGTCAACAAGTACGGCTGGTGAAAGGTGATCTTCGACCGACCGAGTCGGATCTTTGGCTTGACCTTTGATCTGAAGCCGTACTAACAACAACAACAACAACAACTATTACTACTATTACACCATTGTTACTCTCGTTCTTATATATATTTTTCCTTTATCATCATTATAGCGATGGCGAAATTGCGAGAGGTGTTTTGGGTGCTCCAGAGCACGATTATGGATACAGTCTTTTATGAATGAGTAAGGAATTAGCTTTCTTCTGAACACACACGCACAGAGTTCCGCCCCCCCGGTGCGTCACAACAAGATGGATGATAGTTAATGCAAACGGAGGGAATATATCCTATGATCAATCAGTTTTATACGATCGTTTTTTATTTTTATTTCTATTTCTATTTTTATTTTTGAAATGAAATGAAATGGCTTTATATACTCAATAAACTACCATGAACATATTTGTGAAACGTAAGGGCTTTGGTCAGGGGAAGGGGCTACTTCTCCCCTCGAGCCAACTTTTCATCTTATGGTATGGGGCTCCCAGTGGCTGGCTTGACTGGGGAAACATTTGATATAGCCGAAAAATGAGAACCGTTTTGTAGGAGGTTCGCTCGGCGAACAGCGTGACCAAACAGATAAACCTTCCCCTTGAGCCACGAATATGTATGTTAGATCGAACTCTGGCTCCCCATCCCAAACCCACTTACGGCTCAGAAAACGATGTTTGGGGGGGAGGGGCAGGTTCACTCACTCTTAGTATTACCTGATCCAGCTAGAGAGTAACTAGAGGGATGGGATGGCCTCCTTTTTGCTTCCTCCTTGGCTATCTTCGGCAGTTTCGGTAATGACGGATTGGAGTCTTGGGATCATGTGGAGCGTAGATGAAGTATGCGGCAGAGCGATCCAAGTTCTGGTCTTGCTAATTGGATAATTATCCAGATAGACAAGAAAAGTGCGCTCCGGATATATACTTTTACACCGCCAGAACGCGACGCTTTCTTGGGACAAGGGATCCCCTGAGAGTTTAATATGGGGTATGTGGCATCTTTACATGGATTGGGGCACCCCTCCAACGCGAGTAATCCCCAAACGTCAGCGGCTTCCGGGAGATTTGTTGGTTTTGGGCGGGCTGTGGCTTGCAGAGACACACAACAAGTGGCTTTGTCTGGATGACATCATGGGGCTGAGCAGATGATTTTCGTGCGAGGCCAACATTTTTATGATGAGAATGGATTTGAAAGCGGAAAATGGGAACGCCTGCTCGTTGATATGCTTCTACATCTGACATCAGCCCAAGCAGGTTTCGCTGTTCGTTTCTTTTTCCCCACCAAAACCTGTTCTTACCATGTGGAAACGATTGACGCGGTGGTTTTAAAACATAACTCCTCATGAAGAAAATGATGCTGAATATAATAGGAATTTTCACATCCATCGCACCCGGGTCTGCAATACGTACATGCACATGTACTTACTTGTACATAGCTACATGATGTCGTGCGTGAAAGATCTGCAATTTTCAGGACCGTTGGGCTTGTACAGTTCAATGTATGTATCTAAGCTTTAGCCTGTGCCGTGCTGCTGGGAAAAGTAAATGTCTCCCATGCACACACTGCCTTAGGCAGGAGTAATAATTGATCATTTTCAAACGTAGACGGCGAGGCCCTTGAAATTCAAAGACGGTTCAGTGGTGGGGGGGGTGGTTGAGAGTCTCTTGAGATGCTCCTGACCGCTCCCTGCTAAACAAACCATGGGCTACGTATGTGGGAGACGAAAGATAAGATATGAAACAACAGGTCAATCTCTGTCTGGAAATGGTCCGTAACATCGTGGGTCCACGGCTATTATCAACCCCCCGAAGCATGGCCCTGACCATATATGAGAACAAAAGCAGTCAAAGTTGTTAAAAGGAGGGATCGACTCAGTGGCCCGTGTCCTTTGGGCGGTAAAACAGAAACGGTTTGACCACCAATAAAATCTTCAACTAACTACTTGCGTAAAGCTGTTGAATAAATAATGGTAATGGTCATGGATAGTAGTAACTGCAATGTAGGTAACTAGTGGCTTTTCACTAAAACTAGACCCTAAGCACGTTATGTGGAAAGCCATCAAACCAAACCCCAATCCCCCCAACGGCTGCAGCTGCAACATGCTGCCCGCTCCATGAGGGGAAGGAACTTAAGAGCAAAACTGGTTGCAGATCGCCCCAAGTGTGTGTTGGCTGGTACCTCGTAAGCACCCCAAAAAAATAAAATAAAATAAAATAAAATCCCTCATACAAAAAGGAAACAAAGCGGACCCAGTGTACTCGGTACAGACAGCTCTCTCAGTGCATATATATGATTTCGAGCAGGAGGAATATTTCGTCTCAGATTGCATCCACAAAGCTGCCCTCGAGTGTTTGTTTGTTTGTTTGTTAGTTATTGCACGGTCCATTCGCTCGCAAAACTGTTCAGGCATCAGTTCCGGACAAATGAAGCAGGGAAGCGCACCAGGAAGAATTCTTGTACACATCCTTCGCTCTCCAGATTTAAGCTTACATATAACTGAAGGATATCTACCTTGTTGGTACTGCTCCATGCAATGATGGTGATGATAATAACAATAATATTCCATAAGTTTGTCGGGACATTTTGATCATTGAAGCGCGAAGGCGCGAAAAGTACCAAAAAAACGACATTATTAATTACTATTGAAGTGGAAAAAAGGGAGAAAAGAAAAAGTAAAAAAGAAAACTCTCCCCGACAGGGAATCGAACCCTGGTCTCCCGCGCTTAGCAAGTATTTTTACAAATGACAAGCGGAAATCATCACCACTAGACCATCGAGGAAGAACTTGATGTAATTGGCTCCACGACTGATTCATTATAAGCCATCTTCAGTAAATTCATTTATTTTTGTTGGGCGTAATGGGGTTGAAAAGTTTACGTAGACAGAGATATTTTGAAGCGGGAAATGTTTTTAATGGAGGGTCTTTTTTAAAAAAAATTTAAACTTCATGGTTTTCCGCGAAATAAACAAGGTCGACATCAAAGAATAATAAGTATGCTTTTCGTTGCTCCCGTATTCTCAGCGTTTATTTTATTGCTTTTGCTTTCGAACTCGCTTTTTTATTTTATTTTAATTTTTTAAACGACATCCAATTGAAGCGTTCTAATGATCAAGCGACTGGCTCCAGCATCGGGCCCCCATGTGTCGGATGCGAGCTGTCCACCCGCCTTACATTTACAGGCCATATATTTTCGCTTGCATATTGGGAAAACAGCTTGCATGATGAATGCACGCACGCCACCACGCTTTTTTTTCGAAATATAAAACTTACCTGCCTTGTGCGCCAGATAATGGTTTGTCGCCTTGAGCACTATGCACTTCCACGGGCTTTTTACGCTTAAAACAGTATTATTTCGTACTGATCGTTGTTTCAATGATGGATGCGCCAGTGGAAGTGTGTCCTGGCCTCTTCGCTGCGTTTCGCCTCAAGTATAAAAATTGGAAACTTGTTTAGACACCACGGTTGAGTTGTCCTGTAGAAACCACCATTATTTTTTAAAAGAAGGTCTTCTATTTCCAAAAGTAGTGCTTCAGCAGTTATTCCCGATAAGTTTTCTAGTTAGTAGTACTCTCATGCAGGCGGTTTTACGCCATGCTTAACATACATCACCAACCAGGGGTCTTCAACTGCGGTGCACGTTTTTTTATATTATTATTCGCGTGTTTCTTGTTGTGAACTGTAACACAACATCCGGCAAGCATCATTTACGAAATTCTTGATTTGTGGCACACCACGGGAAAATAGGAAGTGTGTTTTTGGAATTGGCACAACTGCAGGTATGTTGTTTTTGGGCAACGTCAGCAATAATGAACGCGGATCATCCCTGATAAACTGCCCAGGTAATTTAATGATCTCCAGCCAAGTTCAGTCGGCCTTTCAACATGCAGTGCGTGCTGCGGTGTACTGTACTAATAATAAGTTTCCTTTACGGCCGAGTTTGGCTCACATTGCCCGACTTTACCTGGCCTTTGAAGGGGGGACTTGATCAAAATGCAATATGGTCAGCGCGGGCTGTTTGTTGCGTGCAGTAACGGCTACGACGGATACGGACCCGTGATGTATAAAATGAACTTGTTTTGATGATTGGACGGGAAAATTGGAAGAGATTCGTCGTAATCGAGAAAATGATTTTGCTTTTGTTGGTCAGTTTGGTTTGTCGCTGCCGCTGTCGCTATATGGCTTAGTTTCGCTGGCCAGGTGGACGGACAACCTCCAATATGCGTAAACTGAGGGGTAAGTTATGATACAGAATACCATCTTCATACTTGTAAGAAAATGAAAAACAAGAGGAATAAATAAAAACAGAAAAATAGTATCGATTCTATTGTTGATGAGTGGGCTGCTCTATCATCATATCATCATTCCAGGGTATGGAACTTGAGAAGTGGAACGCTGTCCAGGGCAACGATTTCACATTTTGACAAAGCCCACGTATTGCGAGTTTATTTATTGTTGTTTATTGAACAAACAGCGAATAATAGTGCGAAGAAAAAGTACCGCGAGTCTGTCGTCTGTACTGTACTGTACTGAGTAACAAAGTTTCTCCCTAATTGCCGAGTGTCAGGGCTCAGGGCTCAGGGCTGGCTTAGTCACCCTTCCAATTCCTGCCCATTTCCCCTTCAAGAAGCCCTCCTCGCCCTCGTCTTTTCTTCCTCTCCTCTCTTCACTCCTCTCCTCTCTCTTCTGTTTCAAGCGATATCGACACCTATTTCCCTTCCCATTTACACCAATTTAATTACCCATTTTGGTCTGCTCATCTGAATACTGTGTGTCTTACAAACGCATCACACCCGTTGCTGTGACTTGGTCTTCGCTTTGTTTCGCCCAGCACAACATCCAGAAAAATTGTTCTACTGCGCAAACTGGTGGTGGCGACATAACCTCGACTTTTGCGTTTTCTGCCACCCTCGCCCTCTGACCGCCCACCTCCACGATCACCCGCAGGGTACACCTACCGAATAGGCAGTTCTATAGTTATATTCCGCCTTCTATTAATTATTCCGCTGTCTCTGCGGCGACAGCCATCTATATACCTTAGGCTTCGTGCCTCGTCTCCTCTCTCATCGCCTACCATTCATCCACAATCACGGCCTCTCTTGCGTCCTTTAAGTCACGATGACGGTCTACCTCTTATGACAATAACTTTCTTGACGGGCATTTTCTTGCTCCTCAATAAGCCCCCCAGAGATCAACAAAGAATACTGCACTTGATATTGCCCGGTTAACTCCATAATCGATCATACATACAAAATAATCGGCAATCATCTCGTGTCGCCCAGCCACTTTTCCTACTGCATTTGGGAGGCTTTTCGATTTATTTCGCTGTTTTCTCGCCCATATCTACCATATACGTCCCTCCGTTGATTTTGTTATTGTTTCTTCAAAATTACAACTTGGTCAGCACCCTAATATCCGATCGGAAGGACCCTACTTTGGTAATCAGTCATGATGGATACCTTGACCAAGATGTTGCGTTTATCCAACACCCCGAGTGCTCCGACAAGTGATGGTGAGGAGATTTCTGCTGAAGCGGACGAACCGCCAGACGATCGCAAGTCCAAACCGTACTCGAAATTAGAGAACACTGTATCTCAGCCATATGCCAAGGCGAGATCTTCTATCGCGGATGCAAGGAAGGAGTCGTTACTTACCCGAGCTCTGCTGAGCAGCCCTGAGCTTTCACCTATCGATTCTGCAAACCTGGCTTCACACATGAATGGGTTCAATCGAAATTACCCGCCTTCTGTCTATAGCAACATCAGTGGCCATTCGACTGCAGAATTGACCAGCGACGGGGAAACCAAAACTCCACCACGGTCCGATTCCCCAAGCCCGCCGATTCCTTCCGGTTTTACCAATTTACCCACCGCAGCCCATGGCGGTATGCATATCAAAAATCCCGTAGCCCCTACTACCGACACTCCTGAATCAGAAATTGAAGCCAATCTTGGACGGAAGCGCTTCATAACATTTGCATGTGGTGGGCGAAGGTTTGATAACGAGGAGAGAGCTTCGAGCGAACCAGTAAAGGATACAAACGGTCCGCCCAAACGGAAGTCCATGCTTACTTTCATTTGCCCTTCGCGGCCAACTGGCAACAGCGATAGCAGAGTTGAACAAACAAACCATCGCAGAAATTCCCTGCCTCGACGTGATGGCATCTCACCTCTCGGGGTACGCAAATTTAGTTCGGAATCGTCAACGTTATCAGAGCAAAAGGTTGACCCACACGACGCTCCTCCAAGCAATGCACCAGGTGCTCCTCATGTTGCGGGTCTTGGTGGGTTTGAACTCTCTGATGCGACTCGTTTCCACGAATTCGGTAGCTCTTTGGAAGACGATGATTGGGTAAATCAGGTGACGGACTACAAGGTCAAAATGACGCTGAATGATTGCATGAAGAAAGAGCTTGCTATTAGAAAACTTGGTGAGGAGGCGGAGGAAGAAGCCCGACAGGACGAAGAAGATGCAGAAAATGATGAAGACGAGGATGATGATGGCGATAACAATGAAGATGACGACGACGATGATGACGACGCCGATGGGGACGAGGACGGAGATGATTCCACACTTCAAGATGGTGTTTCTGATGCTGGCAACGAGAGTGACAACGAGGCTGGTTTTGCGGACTCCGACGAAAGTGATAACGAGTCGGAATACGCATTCTGGGCCCCGTCGATGGCAACTGCAGCTACAAGCGTCGACAACGTCGATTTTGCCCTCCAGGATTCTAGACGACGAAGTTCATCATATTCTTCAACCGAGTCTCCAAAGGAGCGCGAGAACGACCGGCAAAAAATGCCACCCCCTCCACAACCCAGGCCTTGCCAAAGACGCCGTCAGCCAAGTAAGCTCCAGAAGCATCGACCAGGTACACCAGACCTTCCTGATAGTACCGATTTCGTATGCGGAACGTTCGACGAAGATCGTCCTTTGGAAGCAGCGTATATTTCTTGCATGGAGCGGCGTCGACGGGCAAAACATATTCTCATCCCTCAGGACATTGACCCCAGCTTCCCCACCACAGACCCTGAGGACGGAGATGGAGATGATGATGAGAATGACGATGATAATGATGACATCACTGCAAAGCTGAACGCATATGATTCAGAGGGTCTTCGCGGAAGGCAAAAAGCCAGCAGCCATAAAACCACTCCAAGCCACTCTCCAAAACGTCTCCAGTCACCTCCTCCACCACGGCGCGTCCTTGGGAATTCTCCCCGACGTCTACGATCACCGCCACCAACCATGAGATTGAAATCTCCACCTCGATCACGTCGTCCTTCTCTCGCCACGGCAGCCATCCACCCTGTTGGTATGAATATCACTGGCCTCGCACAGAGGCCACCCCGCCGCCGGACCAGGTCACTCCCTCGCACACCGAACCCTTTCTTCGCTCGCCTAGAACGGCGTCGATCGTCAAGAACAATGCCTAATACGACCAGTTCAAGTGATTCCGGCAGCCGCGACGTACACACTCGTGGACCCATCGATATCGTCGTGGGTCTCGAAAAGAAGCGCCAGAAGCGGAAAGAAAAATTCTGGCGCCAACACTGCCGGAAAGCTGCAAAGGAGCATCTTGAGCGGAAACCTCTTCCCGGTAAAGGGGCCGAACGCATGAAAGAACTTGGACTCGAAGTTGCGGAACGCTTTAGGGCATACGGCGTTGGCATTGGACAAGGTGCTCAACTTGTGCTTTCGATATAAACTTTTATTTATATACCATACCATCATGTTTCATTGAGCCCCCTTCATTTTTGTCTTCACCTAAAAAGCCCCATTTCACGAACATAATTTTGATTGATAAAGATTTTAAAGATTTTTCTTATTGAACTCGCTTTTCGTTGCATTGTGTGTTTCACTTTTCTTCTGTATATACTTTTTTTTTCCTGAACAATTATTTTTCGTTTTCTTATATCGTATATGTATATTTCTATGTCCGGTACAGATTTTGTGAACATTGAAGATCAACTCCTTTAATATTTGATTTCTTCAAAACATGATGATTCCCCCATCCTATCATGTCCTTGTTCTGTCTAGGAAATGCTTCTATTTTGTTTTGTTTTATTTCTTGTTTCTTTGTTTACTCCAGAACCATTAGACTGAGAAGGAGAAGGGCTTATTCCTGGTGCATTTTCGCGTGGCCATCTTACATCGCTTATTACACCCCTTTCTGCTGTTATTATTTTGCATAACGAGATCATGACATAGCTTGCGTCTTTGCGCGTTTTCTTCGTTTTTTTTTTTTTAATGATTTTTTTGTGCTAGGGTGGACTCACTCAATCAAGGGATGCTTTCTTTCAAACAAAGAAGAAAAGGAATCTAAAGAATGAAAGGGCCAGGCGCCCCCAATAACGACAAACAACCGCTGGTTGGGCAATTATTTTCTTCTTCTGTAGATATGGGAATATCCAGGGTGTTTAGTGTTTAGAAACACGCAATATGCTCACTCTTTTAGATAGACAAATTTGAAACAGGTTGTTCTGTACCATCAATATCCAGGGTCTATTTCGCACTAGCCCCAAATTAGCACCCCAAGCGAGATCCAACACCTTTGACATCACGTGAATGCCGAGTCAGCATAAGGACACTTCTTGCACTGTCCAACATCAAAGAGCGAGACGACGATGATGGAAGAAGAATCAATAGCAAATATCAATATCGATACCAGGAACCCACCAGACAGGACACAACAATTAAGGGTTTCTCCATATATTCCGCGCATACCCACTAGCAACCACTAGCCAATATCTTCCGGCAAACAACCCATCATCCACCAAATACAGTGGACCCCTTTCAACCCCGTTCCGCGAAAGCTCCCCATATACAAACAAAATCCCGGGGACCCTCGTCCGTCTTCGATTCGATTCGATACGACTTATAAACCTAACTGGCCCTCGCTCCGCGTTTTTCATATAACTTCTTTGATTTCCTCCTTAAATCTCCCTCTTCTCTTGCCCTATCATCACATATCACCGGCTATTTCTTTTCCTCGGACATAAATCCTCCACGATGTGGATTGTCAACTGGTGTATGTAACCCCGATCACACTCCCCCCCCACCCTCTTAAAAACAATGGCCGGCTATGGCCGTTTCTCTCTTCTCAACCAGACCTCCAACGGCCACCTGCTGCAGCTTCATCTGTTCTTGTTTTTGAGCAAAAGCAGAAGCACAAAACGCAGGACGGGTTGGTGGGCCGTGCACATTGGACAGAACCCGTTTCTCCGTATGGACATGTGAAGGACTGTTGAATACTGATATGGATATGGTTGAAATATAGTCTACGATATCCTTGCCTCCCTCGGGCTGCTGAACAAGCATGCCAAACTCCTCTTCCTCGGTCTGGATAATGCAGGAAAGACTACGCTGCTGCATATGTTGAAGGTGAGCCGAGCTGCATATATATATATTTGGTTTTTGTTGGTGGTATAGGCTGGGCACACTTGGTTGGCTAGGTTGGCAGACTTCGTTTTTGGTTATTCGTGGGGACATGGCTGTTTCTGCGGCTATCCAAGGCGGGGGGTCAGGTTTAGCTGACTGTTGTAAATATACGTTATCTGTAATTTATTGCTAGTTCTGCTGTTTTTCATGCCGTTTTGGTGAGTAATTTGCATTTGCTAACATGTACTTTCACAGAATGATCGAGTGGCCATTCTTCAACCTACCGCACATCCCACATCCGAAGAACTAGCCATTGGTAACAACAGATTTACAACATTTGATCTAGGTGGTCATATGCAAGGTGAGTTACCCGGTCCCCTTTCTCTCCTATTCATCCCTCATACATACATACATACATACATACATACATCCCTTTTAGCTCAACGCAGCTCTCTCCCCCACTTCCACTCACTAACATGTTCTCCACAGCCCGCCGTCTCTGGAAAGATTACTTTCCTGAAGTAAGTGGCATCGTCTTCCTCATCGACGCCAAAGATCCAGACCGTTTCCCTGAAGCCAAAGCCGAACTGGACGCCCTACTGGCTATGGAGGAGCTTGCCAAGGTCCCCTTCCTCGTCCTCGGCAACAAGATCGACCACCCAGACGCTGTGCCTGAGGATGAGCTCCGGCACCAAATGGGCCTCTACCAGACCACCGGCAAGGGAAAGGTGCCTTTGGAGGGTATCCGGCCTATTGAATTGTTCATGTGCAGTGTGGTTATGCGACAAGGTACGTTGAAAGAAAAACTAAGAGCATTGCCCCCCCAAAATCATGTTATTCCTCTAGCTAAACTCAGTTCTTTTCCGCAGGTTATGGCGAAGGCATCAGATGGATGTCTCAATATGTCTGAAATCAAAAGCCTGCGCGCGTCAATTATAATCATATCGTCATGTCTTTTACCTGTTCATTCTGTGTCTGTCAAGTTGCAAATTTTGTCCCCTCTTTTTTTGTCCCCTCCAAGCCAGTTAAACCCCCTTTTTAGACGTTCTATGTGAAAAAGATGAGAAGACCCATTTCCCCCTCCTCCCCCCTCCCCCTTCCCCCTAATCTGTCTAATATTGGGAAAGGTAAATTTCGGGGAATGGATCCCCCCAGATCGATCAATCAAACAATCAATCAAATCATCAATCCACAGAATAGTTGTTCATTCCCGCTCTCACCCATACATTTTGCCGTTTGTTGTTAGGCCGTCCAAGTACAGAAACCAGAAATCTCTCTACATGATATAGAGTACAGTGCAGTACAGTCCTTTTCGCAAAGCCTCACGACAAGCCTTCCATTATTCCCCCAGCTTTGATGGTTATGTCTTGTTCGTATTAGCCTACATTTTCCTCCTCACCATATACCGCCCTACGTTTTAAAACTTTCTCTTAGCCAAGAGTTCAACCCATCCATCGCGTTGTCGGTCAAGAAGGCTGTGGGACTTTCACTCCTGTTTGAATTACAAATTTTCCGATGCTTTTTGGGTTTTGTTGTCTTTTGTCCATCTTTCTCTCTCTTGTTGCTATATCAGCGCCGCCTCTTTCCACCACTTCTTCCTTTCCCTCCGCCCCCTTGCGCTGCTTTGCTTCGGGTTTCATTTTCTAGTTCTTTTTTTTTTTTATCATAGCCTACGATTCTTCTCCCTAGCTTTTAGCCATCACTTGAACACCAAATAACGTTAACCGTCCCAATTTCCAAGCCTGTGAAGAAAAAGAGAAGAAAAAAGAAAACTACTTCACTTTTTACCCGTCCGTTTTGATTTTGATTTGATTTTTTTGCAGTTCTCACCCGAAAACTTGCTGATTTCTATACCGGAATAAATTAAAATCGAGATGTTAAAAGACATGATAATCCGACAAATTTAATTTTTCGTCTACAAGTGACTGACTGATTGTTCTTTTTCTTTTTCTTTCTAGGTTGCTAACTTCTCTTATCTTTCTTCCTGTCCTTTGCCATTACAGAGGAAGCGTCTCATCAATAGATACTCCCCACCCCAACCTCCCAACCTCCCAACCCCGGCCGGCTCCACGGAATGATAGAACGTATGATATAGCAGGAACCAGGGGAACCACCCACTTACTTATACATGGTATTTATTCGCCTTGAGAGTTTCAAACGGTTTCTACAAATCGGTTTTTCTTTTAACATGTGTATACCCCGTGGATGAAAAATCAGTATAAAATTATGGGCCTTTATCTGTATGTGTGTGAATTTCAAGTTTGCGTTTCAATGAAACACAACTGTAGAACACCTTTACATATGTATATATTCCATGAAGATGGCGTGAGGGGTTTGAATGATAAATAATGTAAGTATCGAGAAAGCAGCTGAATTTATTTTACTTTAACCCTGAAATAATAATAAAAACGGCTCCAAATCCATAAAAGCTAAAGTAAAAAAGTAGTATCAACTGGAAGCTAATTTCACTTCCCTGAGTATGTGGTAGTAGTAGAAGAAGAAGAAGAAAAAGAAGAAGAGAAAAGCCAGAAAGATAAATAATAAACCACAGTAGCAAGTAAACTTCATAAAAATAAAGCTCAGATTTATATAATTATTTATTATTCCTCCCCGCGCTGCTTCTGAAAAATAACAACAACCCCCAAAACAGTATTAAAAAATGTCAATGAACTTTCAACGACGCTGTGTCTATCATCTCCCTTTCATTTCGTGATGGCTATTATTCCTTGCAATACCTTCAACCCGATTGAGAAGCCCACTCACTGGCCTGCCTTGCCTTGCGCTGCCCCATGCCACCTGTCGTCCTGTCCCCATAATAAAAAGAGATTCTACAAACACGGCCCCCTTAACCCTTCTCTCCCAATATCAACCAGACGACCCAAATCCAAAGCAAAGACATAAAATAATATTATTAAAAAAAAGGGGCTCAGACAATTCTCAAATTTTTGTAAATAAGTTTTTTTGTTTTTGTTTTGCGCATTTCCGTACGAGTGAGAATACAGTACAGACACACGAGAAAGAGGAGAAAGAAAGGGAGAAGAAAAAAGAAAAGAAAGGAAATAGAAGACTTTAATTGCATGTGTAAATATAATTTAAAAAGAAGAGAGAAGGAAAGGAGCAAAAGAGAAACATATCAAAAAAAATGAGGAGCGCAGAGCAAAATAGAAAAAAGGAGAAGGGGGAAAAAGGAAGAAAAAAGAAAAAAATCAACCAGCTTGTTTGTTTGTTTGTTTTGTTTTGCTATGCTCTTTTAGCACCTCGGATTATAAAAAAAAAATAAAAAAACACGCCAGGAAGGGAGAAAGGGTGGTCCTTTTTTTTGTTTGGTGGGTGGTGGTGGTGGTGAGTGAGGAAATAGAATGCGACCAAAATACACCCACCGCGCTCACTCTCTCTCTCTCTCTCTGCCTATTGTGGAAAAGAACATGAAGGCACAGGGGAGCAAAAGGCGGGTAAATTGAATAAAATATATATTTATAAAAAAAAAAAGGGGGGGGGGGGGTTGTAAAAGAAGAAAAGGCCTGTGTGTGTGAGAGAGAGAGAGAGAGACAGAGAGAGTGAGAGAATATTGAATAAAAAAAGGTGGAGAGTGGAGGTCAGAAGAAGGATAAATTCTTTCAGGCGACGACAACGACGACGACGACGACAGAAGCTTTAATTATTATCAGCTACGTATGCGTTAACAGGAAAATCAAAAAGAGAAAGAAAAAAGGAGGCAACTGAAAAAAGGTAAAAGAAAACAACCGAATAGTAACTTCGATACCCATTACAGAAAAAAACCGAAGGGGCGTACAAGACAAAGAAGGAAACAGCCATTTGAGAAGTCCAATACTCAGTTTCATGTCGGTTAAACTAGTTATAAAAATCGAGGTAAAAGGTGGCGGGGGAAGGCGGCGGGCGCATGAATGCTGATATTGTTGTTACTGTTGTCGCGTTGTCGTGCGTGGGTGGTGAGAAGGATGGGTTGGCTGGCTCATTTTTGTCGCAGGGGGAGGGAAGGCCTGCCCGCTCCCAAGTTATCCGTCTCTCTCGTGCGCGCGCGTGTTTTTTTTTTTTTTTTTTTTTTTTTGAAATATCGTGGTGGGTAGTTTGACTAAGAGTTTTTATCTCCGCCCGAACCTGCTACAAATGGAAAAGCTCGTATGATTTCTTTCTTCACTTCTTCTTTTGTTTCCTAGGAGGAGTGATGGGTCTGCCACTGCTCATGCCACCGTAGACGTACTTTTGTTTCTTTTCGGCTGGTTTCAGGATCTGCGGGGAGAAGTTGGTGTTAGTTGCTTGTCCGATTGCATTATATATGTATTTAATTATTTCTTATTCGGCACGAGCGGTGGCCGGCGGAAATGGAGGGTTCCTCCTACCTGGAATGAACATAACAGGCTCTCATCAACACTCATCATTGCTCCAGCATTGTCGAATTCTCCGCAATAGTTGGGCGCGCTGAAGAGTGTGACCAACTGTCTTTTCGAGAAAAATTCATAGCCATCCTCGACAACCTGATGCGCACGACATATGAGGTCCATATCGTGCTTCTGTAGGAATCGTGAAACCACGTCGGGTCCGAAGGTGAACGACACCCCTCGGTCATTTTCGCTCCACCCGGTTATATCCTTGTCTGGATCGGACCAAAGAAGATCGCAGAGAAGGCCGCAGTCCGGAATCTATATTGGTCAGCGGATCCTGAGCCTCGTGGAGCTCGGAGACTTTTTATTGCGTAAGAAGCCCCATGATTTATGCATGTTAAATTACAGCAGGGGAAAGCGGGGGATACAAAAACCAGAGCACTTACATCAGTAGGACGCATAACACGACGGATCTGTTCCATGGAGTTTAGGTCAGGACTTAGACCACCGTGCATGGTAAAGATTTTTTCGTCAATAATAGCAGCGATTGGCAAGCAGTTGAAGCAGTCCGTGAACGTCTTCCACAGCTTGATGTTGTATCTCCGTTTGCATTCGTCATAGAAACCGTAGATACGGTTGATCGAGGCGCACTCGTGGTTCCCGCGGAGGATGAAAAAATTCTCCGGGTACTTGATTTTGTACGCCAACAGGAGACAGATAGTCTCGAGCGATTGTTTACCTCTATCTACGTAGTCTCCAAGGAAGAGGTAATTGGCTTCTGGAGGGAAACCGCCGTATTCAAACAGGCGCAGGAGATCGTAGTATTGTCCGTGGATATCGCCACATATCTGGTTGTCGTTCAAGGTATGAATTAGCCGTGTATTCTACTATATAGTATGATGTGATAAGAGTGGCTTAAACGATTGGTGTTTTCAACAGGCTAAGACCAAGCGCCCATATTACCAAACTTGATAGGAAAGAAAGGACCAAATAAAAACAAGACAGAAACATAGAAATGGTCGGAAAACCAACCTTAATTGGGGCTTCGAGTTCTAGTAGTATAGGTTGAGAGATGAAAATCTCTCTTGCCTTGGTGCAGAGATGGCGAATTTCAGACTCGAGTAATTGAACCTGCTTCCCTGGTCGACTACCCCTCACCTCCAACAGCCGGTCGATGATGGAATCCAGATCGATTTCATTCTGGTCAGCCATGTCTTGCCGCCGCTAGCAAGAGAGTTATCCGAAAGGAACGAACGGGGGGAGGATGGGAATGAAAAGGGTGAAACGGAGAAGGAAAAAATGCGAGCAAAAAGGGTCGCGGCGGAGGGGAGAGGGGGGAAAGAAGACGGGGATTTCGGAAGGTTTGGGTTATATCGAGGGAGTTCACGCAATCCTAGATTATCCTAGAGAGAGTCAGTAAACGAGTGCGACTCGACCAGATAGTTGTGTTGATGTTGTGTAGAGTTGGTATAAAAGACGAGCCGGAGACTTGGGGAGTTTGTAGCATCAAGGCGTTTAGGAGGGAAAAAGGCGAGCGGCTTACGAAGTGGGAAAACCTAATATGGCACGAAGGTAAAAATAAGGCCGTGAGGGACCGAGCCAACGTGCCTCCAATCCAGACTCCTCGCACAGGTATTGTATAACGGCCTAGATATTCGTCTTGCTATGGCGGAGGGGATGGTGCGGGCTGCAGTTGAAGGGGGGTTGATGGAGAGGGTTGTTGGTGTGTCAGTCAGGTCAAGGATGAGACTCTCTCGGTTTTTTAACACGGCAGAATTCCAGGTACGGTGTCGACCAACAGCAGCTCTGTGTCAATTTCTGGGGTCTTTGCGACTCGATCAGAGGGAAACAAATTTGGTTGGAGTGGATGGGCAAAGTCCCTATCCGTGGCGTAGTCTAGCTGGAAGGTCAAGTTTTTTTTTCCCCAAGCGTAGTGGATATTGGTGGCAGTGGAGGGAGGGATTGTTGCTGGACAATCAGGATGCAGAGCGGTCTGTCCTGGGTAGCCGGAAGAAGTCAAAGGGTAGAGTTCTTAGTTATTGAGAGCAGTGAATCAAGAATGGAGCAGGTCTTCAGCAGCGAAGAGTAGCAGATCGAAGGGCACAGAGGTGGGTGGTGGGTGGTGGAAGCCAGAGGGGAGATGGTTGCAGGAGATGTGGTGATTGACTGGAGGGAGAGTTTGAGGGTGGAGAGTTCGGATGAGTTTTGCCTGGGCTTGGGCTGAGTGGGCGGGAGGAGTTGGGGGAGAATCCAGGTTGGGGCTTGGGGGGACGAATACTGATACAGGGCCATTACATACGGTACGATACGCATCAATACAACCACAACAACAATAATGAGTATTCCTTTGATGTTCTATTCTTCTATCACACGTATATACATATATACATATATCATAGCAATCGATTGTCTGTTTTGTCTTATTCTGTGTAATAAAGCGGCTGCTGATATCTAATAATTATTACAGATATGCCTTTTCCTGTCCTGTCTCAGTTGTATATGCTGATTAATTGTCATTATTTATGCTTTCCTGTCTCCCGCAACGATATTTACGCAGTATGTGCATGGTATTCTTATTATTAGAGAGCCCTGCAGCTTAGAAGGTAGAGACAGGGTGAACATGAAACCTGAAATTCTGCGTCTAGCAATTTAGCACTTTAACTGGCCAATAGCTGGTAAGAACTAAAAATAAAAATAATATATGAATATGTCATGATCTCATTACTGTGTACAGAGTAATAGTAGTTGAATTCAATCGCAAGCTGCAGAGGGGGATACAACTTCATACTGGCTGCTGCTGTCAAAGGAACAAATAACCAGGCCAAAAAATTTTCTACACTGCTTGACTGATTGTTTGCTGTTTGAAGAAATTACAGAAAATGGGAAACAGAAGTAGGGATCTACTTCAAACTATGTTTTACGGGCGGGGGAGGGAAAAAAAAACCAAGTAAGTGAAAAATAACGTGACGGTGCTGGGAATCGAACCCAGGCTGGCGCGGCCACAACGCGACGTCTTACCACTCGACCACACCGTCTGTTTGTTATTGGACAGCCAAGGCCCCTCTCGACTCATGAAACTAATCCAAACTCCTGACCCAATATGAAACGTGTATAGACACTTTCCCCCTCTCCCTATCAAACGTAAAAGAAAATAATAAGAACAAAAGTAAGCGATCTCCCCTTTACTGATGATTTTGATTTTCTGAAGGTTTTCTGATGACAGCTTAGCTATGAACCTTATGTCTCAAACTCATCAATGATGCCCCCCTTTGGGTTTGTGTATACGAGCCTGTCAAACAACACACGATGATTAGGATTGAAAAGAATTGATACCAGTAGTCTTCTGGATTCATTGTCTTTCAGCCCATCCCACATCAAGAGAGAGCGGGAAAGTGTTGGGCCCTTTGGCTGTTCATCGTTTCACGAAAAGCTTCACCTTACATCCAAATAATCGTGATGCCGAATTACAATACTGGGCCGTCTATGCCCGCACGACTAGGAAGCCTTGGCTTGGTTCTGTACCAGACTGGCTTACCAATGTTCATATATAGCACTTATGCGCATACCTAGGTAGATATAATACCATGTGGCATTGAGATTTGGATAGGTAAATGGTAAGGGGTACAGTTGGGGTGGGGGTAAGTGAGATCTCCTCGCTTAGCCCCTTATTCCAAACACCTCGAAATGTCTGTCGATAAGCTGCAACACACCTATATGCCTTAGGGGGAGAGAAAACATAATAACATCACTGTGAATACCTTAATTAGGGGAAGATCTCCGAGAAGTGTTAAGAGAAGCGTATTGAGAGAAGAAAGAAAAATAACATATTTTAGTGTCGTTAACAAAAGTGTGTTAAATAACCCCCCCCCCCAAAATCTGTCAGCCCGCTGCCACACACATTGAAACCAAAAATTATACACCCCATTAGCACTTTCTGTTCCCAGCACCCAAAGCACAAACAAAAAAAAATGGTGGGAAAGGAGATAAGAAAAGCATAAAAGAGAAAACAGAAAAAGAGTAACTCGCTATGTAAAACGCCAAATGTCAAATTTGCGAAAAAAAGAAAAAGCAGAAAAATCCAACCCAAATACAAACAAAACAAAAAGACAAAAAGGCCGCCTCTCCAGTCCGTAAAAGTACAGTACAAAAGCGGTCTAAAATATAAAAGGGGGAAGAACCTCACTCATATACCTCCCGGGGCGGGGCCTGACTCTCGGGGAAAGTCAACGACGACAGTGGCAAATAGGGGCAAGAACCCAACCAAAAACCAGATAAGCGCCATACAGATGCAAAGAAATGAAAGAAAGTAAAATGATCATACAGGCAGGAAACAACAGTGGTATATTTCATGCAAAAACAAAACAACATGCAGACATATATCCCATTAGAGAAAAGCGCAAGACTTGCGTCGCAGAAAGAATAAAATAAAAAAGGAAAAGAAACCAAGAGTTGAATATGATCATGATGGTTTTTGGTGGAAAATTCCTCCCCAAAACACTTTTCTCTCATTCTCTCTCTTTTTCTTCCTCGACATTTTTTGTGTGTTAAGGGTGATGACAAGAAAATCTGCTTGCTGGTTTTCGCAATTTATTGCCTCGCAATTTGGAAAATACAGTCTATACCTCTCGACTCTTAAATCTCCTCTTCCGCAACAAGATTGTTTATTTTGTTTCCATTTTGGTTTTTATATTGGCGTTCTCCTTGGAGGCGAGGGGTGATAATGTAGGAGAGAGTACACGAGGAAGGAGACGCGTTTAACGAGGTGAAGGAAATAGTGACTAGTCCGATACTTAGCCTAACGTTCGACCTCCGGTGGCGATCGCCTGGCTACTAGCCCTGGCAATGAGCGCAGGCCGAAGTGGCCCCACTGGGTCGTATTCTGAACCACCACCTGGATGGGAACTGATGTCCTTTTGTGAAGTGTCCCATGTTTCATCGCCAAGCACTGTCAGCCAGTTGGTTCCAACTTCTTGCTTCAACGTTTCGAGTCGTTGACGATAGGAGTCTCCGTTGGCGGCCCAGTCGAGGCCTTGAATAGCAGGAAGCAAATGGGGATTCTTGGTGGATTCAAAGACAGACATGCTTGGCGATTCTTTGGGGTTGGTGAGAGTAGTAACAGTGGCTTTTTGGGATTGATTAGTGGTATTGGGTATTTTGCTGGATATCTTGCTTGAGCTTGGAGGTTGTTCCGTCATAACTGCGGGTTTCGTAACTGGGTGTTCGGGGATAGGTTGTTGCAAAACAGGGCTGATGGTCTCAGCGCCACCAGCCACCATGCTAAAAGAAGGATCATCGCGGGAGAGTTCTACAATTTTTCGTCTGTGAACTTTCTTCCGCCTACTGGAGCCTACTGCATATTCCGCTTGAACAGCAGCAGCGGGCGCTGATGCATCCGTAAGAATTGCAGTGGCTGACGGCGAGGCAGCTGGAATATCTTGGTTTATATCCGCAAAATCGTCGCCTGGCCCAGAACGTCGAATAACGGGAGCCCCTTCTGGTTCTACGACACGGGCCACAAGTTGTTTTTTTTCCGAATATCCGGGGCCTGTAGTATCGATGGTAATATCCTCGGAGAATCCCGGAGTTTGTCTGAATAGGTTGAATATGGACACCCTGTAACCGGAAAATGTTTTGGTGAAGGGATTCCCAGACACCCAGATCTCACGTAGATATGGAATGCCTGTTAATCTGGCAATTTCCGTAGGATCACTCAGTTCGTTGTCTCGTAAATCAAGACGCTCCAATGACAATAGTCGTTCAATGCCTGCGAGGGATCGGAGACGGTTTCCTCGAAGATTAAGCGCAGTGATGGCAGGCAACGGGTTCCTAGAAAGAGAGTGGAGAGAGTCTATCATGCAGTGAGATAGGTTTAAAGATCTCAAAGCTGTCAAAGACGCAAGGCTGTCGGGGACTTCGGTGAAGAGATTCCAAGACAAATCCAATGAGTGGAGAGTATTGGCAACGGGAGCAAGACTGGAAACGCTGACACTAGTCATCGAGTTGTCTGTCAAGCTGAGGTGGCGGAGGAATCGCCATTTAGATGGGGGAAGAATGCCAGCAGCCAATAAATTTGAAGTGCTTCCATTCCTGTGGTGGGTGGAAGCTTCGCTAGAGCTGGAACTCTCGGATCCAGTTCTCCTAATTTTGGAAGACGTTCCTCTGCGATGAGACTGCTGTTTGGAACTCGTAGGACGAGGGGGTGAAATACTTTCTGTCCGAGCATGTCTTCTACCACCTTCGGAGAATACCCTGACCATTGAGGTGCTGCCTTTTGGGCTGGAGCTTGTACCAAACCTGGGGTCGGCCACCGGAGAACCAGGGGCTGAAATGGATTTCGCCAGCTCTGGTTTATTGAATGCTTGCGGGTTAGAAGAAGCTCCGAGAACTGGAGATGATTGGTATTTGGAGGATCTCCGTCTCCGTTTGTCAAGGTCATCCAGAACAATCCCGGTCAGGAGGTCCGTGGGGTCATCAATACCGGCACGCTTGAGGGTGAGGGATCTTAACTGTTCTGCTAGACGGTCCCAGCCATAGAAGGAACGGAAATCTACATCGATAATCTCCAAGGCACTGAGATTTTTAAACGAATGGAGTGGGACAGCAGTGTCGAAAGGAAATTCCTCGTATCCACGAATCAGGCGAGCTCTGTGGTCTGGGGCAAGTCTCAAACAGGGGATTTTAGTAAAGGCCGAATACAAGTATTTTAGGTCATTTTCAATGGCTAATTTGGCCTTTTCCGACTTGGAGATAGAGTCTTTAGATCCTAGGCCAAATGAAGACCAGAGCGAGCTCATACCGGACATGACACTACGCACACTGGATACAGAATGGATCGAGTCTCTATCCCCCTTGGAGCGACGTGGTTTGCTCAAAAAAGACACATATGCGGATGAAGCCTCGGTATTGATGTTTTCCAAGCGAATGTTCATGGGACCAACAGGTATGGATATGTCCTCAAACCGGGATAGTAGGTAGAAAAGGTGATGGCTAGTTAGGGTGAGTTTTGCAGGTTTAATGGTGTGGGATGTGAAACTCAGCGTCCCCAAGGAAAACGCAGCTGCTAGTGTAGAAGATGTAGCGGAACGGCTGGAAGAGTCTGATGCTTTGGAGGATTGGCGCTTCATCTGCAAAGCGTTGGCGAGGGCCTTCTCATGAGTACGGACGAAGCTGGCCAGGTTCTAACAAGGTCATTCAACAAGTTAGACATGTGCTTTTTAACACCTCGACGAGAAATCTGTTGCGGGCCAGAAAAATGGCACTTACCTTGATGAAGAGCTGGCCATCTTCAGTGTTGAGTTTCTCCATTATGACGAGGTCACTGCCCAAGGAGTTCTGGGTCCAGTCTAAAGGAGACAGCGGGACTTGCTCATTGATAGAACGAGGCTATATATGGATGAGAGGACATTTTGAGCGCATCCAAGAAGATGTAGTGTGTCGTGTTGGGAAGGTTGAGGAGGATGCGGGTGTTGCGTGTTGCTGGGAGGGAAATGAGGGCAATTCTGCGACCAACAACAATTATGCTTTGATGAGGCTCCCGATACACACAAAACAGTGACTTTGATAACTTCGGTGACTCAAAAAACCAGTACTATCCAACAACAAACTCGGGAGCAGGGCTTAAGGAACTCGGCAAGAGCGAGGATTGACTTAAAGGAAAACCAAATTGCCTACACAGGAATATTACGAAGCCCGTGGCGAAGTGGTCAAAGGGTCATGCCTTTTGGGTTCATGTGCACGGGGAGAACTGGGCGAGAGGGGTGTTTTGGGTTTGGTCACCGGGACAGTCCCAAGAGAGAACGAAAAACAAAACAAGGCAGAAAGTCGAGAGGGACTGTGGAAACAGATAGCCGTCTTTGACAGAGAAGATGAAATTCAAAATACAATACAATAATCCAAGACCGACGCTGTAATGCGGGGGAATTGGGGGGGGGGGGAGGAGAAGAGAAGGCTGGAGACGATATAAAGGAAGATGAGGTTGGTTGACTCAATACGCGAGTCAACGCAGGAGGGGGAAGAAGGGAGAGAGAGAGAGAGAGGAGACAAGGTATGGTCCCAGGAAGATTCCTCCAACAATACACTGTCCACTGTTCAAAAAAGAGACAGGGTGAGGAAAAGGAGAAAAACAGAAGAGAAAGAGAAAGAAGAGGAAGCGGACGAAGAGGGTAAGATATTAATGATAATGGTGCAAAGATAGGAAACACAGAAGCCACTTGACCAGAGCGGGAGAACGGAATCAATCAATCATCGTGGGTTGTTAGAGCTGATATTTCTCCATATTTCCCTTCGCCGCCAAACTCTGATTGGTGAGGGGCCTTGCCTGCCAAGGGAACGCCTGCACCGTGCATGGGACCGGACTGCGACTGGCGAGGGAATTGTGGTGGTGGATGCAACAGACTGCATACGGGCATGATAGCGCCAGAGGACCGCCCCCCTTAACACTAGCTGCTGCCAGCTAGTCAACCAGCTTCTTCCAGCCTGTGAAATGTGTGCATTTTACGACGAGGACTTTTACGATCTTAGCAGTTCAATCTCAAAGGCCACATTTTCTGGGCTGGTTTAGCCTATCTTAACCAGGAAACAGTGGGCTAATGGCACAACAAGGGCTGGTTGGCCCATGGGACCTGCGCGTGTGGTTGGTGGCCTGCCACAGGCTACCAGGCTACCAGCGAGAGGCCTCCGACTGGCGGCTGCTGATTGTCTGATCCTGGGAGTTTGACTACCTCTGCCGAACATTGCTGATGTACTCCTAGGTATCCATTATTTGTCGGAATTCTTCGTTACTTGCGCACAAATCACCCGCAGGCACGCAGCCAACCACTAGAAATACAAATAGAAGTTCACGATGCAGATGATCACTCCTTGGACTCAAAACGCACCCAACTACAGGGTACTAGCCCCTACTATTCTCTCCCCCCTTTCCACCTGGGCCTGGCAATGACGATATATATCATACCTCTTTAGATCACCTGGCTCATGGGAATCTCTGGAATAGCAGTGCAGTGTGTCGATCCCTTAATTTACCCTTCCTCTACCTGTCGTCATCGTCAGTATCAGCGGGATATTAAATATCGTTTGATGTTCACTGCGTAAAAAAAGATCATGGAAGGAAGATGCTGAAAAGACGGCGCTTTATCCGCCCCAGTCGAAGGGTTTCACTATCTTCGCCCTGGCCCCGGAATTTGTTTACGGATTACCCAAAGTGGTCAGTCTAAAAGTTTGTACCGTTCTGTCAATAATAATAATACTTTGGATCAGTCCCCCACTAAGACTCTAGCAGTAACTCAAAAGTAATGAATGGGTGGGGAACTTGTGACCTCCGCGATCTTTCTTTTCCCTTGTTGTCAACTCAGCATCAATTATATACTCTCTACGCAGAGGTCACTAATAAGTAGTCATGGAAATCCGACGCAAGAGACGAAACAAAGAACGAACTGTTGCTAGAAGCTTAGTCCTTTAATAACAATGTCCCGTAAAAACAAGGCCGTTGAGATTAAGATGAAAAGAAAAACGGGCCGGTTCCGTCCATTTGGCTTTTACCTAAAAATGAAGAGTGGTGAACTAGCATGCCTTCACGGGGGTGTGCCACTTTTGACATATTACAGATTATTATGAGTACTCCGTAGAGACCTTTCTGTGACGTGCAACGAAATGAAACGAGATCTTCCACATATCACGATCATCCTGGGCTCCCCCGCACACCGCGCACAGGAACCGGCGACAGCAGCATATGATGGTATGAACCGTATGATAAGGATAAAATAATAATAATAATAATAATGGGTCCATGATTGTTGAAGGGGTCGATAGTTCGGTTAGACAGTGGAGAATACCACCCATGTTTTTCTTTTTTTTTTATACTTTTTTTTGACTAGTTTTCGCATCATCTGAGGGTTTTGTTTTGCTGATTGTCTTTGCTTCTCCGGATTTTCAGATTCCCACCGCACTGGGTTTGATACGGCTGGTAGCCGAAATAATCCCATCAACACTTTTTTGACGACTCGACTTACAAGAAAAACTATTCGATGGCACGGGATGTATTAAGTATTTGAGTTCACCTATCGTCCCGCGACAATTTGGGGTCTGAGTGGTTGTAGGCCATTTAACCCTAAGCGCGATCTATGCCCGTTCCCCGTTCTGAGGAATTTGTTTTGCGGCTCAACCCCTCCACCCCCCACTTCATCGATCAATCAATCGATGATGCTCAGAGAGAGAAATATATCATCTACACGAAGCAAACAGCATATACATATAATTTGCAAGCCACAGAGGCTGTAATAATAGCTTAGGGTGGAAAAGGGCTTAAGAGAGAAAATCTTACCAAAATGTTTCCGGAAAAAAACACGCAAACTTGGGAATCAGCAATTAAAGTTTGAGGTACAAAGAGGTACAAGTTTCTCGAGTCGCAGCTTTCACCGCCCTTGATAAGAGACTCTAGATACACCAAAATGCTATTTATATAATTATGTATATTTATGTTATTTAATCTTTGTGGTTTGACTCCTGCAAGCATGATTAACTCTGTGTTATTCAGCTCACTTCCCACACTCCACACGAACTCGCCCACAACTCACCCCCTTTCTGGTGTCACAAGGCTGCTCTTTATGCACCGATGATGGAGGCAACGGTGGCGAGAGACTGTTCCTCGCATGTCATTCGTTGTTCAACGGCGGTATTCTCGCTAAGGCTAGTGGAAGGATATCGGCGAGGTGAGAATATAGAAACATGACATTTATTCATTTGATTGTGAACACTTCTGACAACTGGCATCAGCAATCTTCTATCTAATCTTGTATCAAGAGGGCTAAGCAATAGCACTATTTACCCGGGTATAATACGACGTCCGCTTTTCCCTCACTGTTTAGGTGGCACTAATGCTGGTAGCATTACATGATGGCAGAACGGAGGAAGCTTGAGCCCCTCCGCAGGTGTTTGCCCACTATCAAGCCTCAGAGGAGTGTATCAGACATTATTTTCCCTTTAATCGAATCCAGTAGCAGCATATCAGACGGTCTACAAGGCTAAGGCGCTACGCTGAATAAATTCGACACTGGTTAGTTAAAGCCCACGGCCACCACCCACACAGGCTGGCGATCCCCTTAGTGAGCACCGAATATCATCCCTTTTTGATGTATTTCCCCACCAAATCAGCACATCATCGCCATACTGTGTAATTTGCCGCCCAGCAACACCGCGGAATGAGTGCCCTATTTAACAACAAATTGCCAAGAGATAGTCATTTGTTACTTTGCAGAATACCGCTCGTCTAAGAATGACACAAATGTCAATTTCCGGCCCCTAATTACATCTGGCATATATGCATATGTGGACTGATTTGATATGACCCATTGTTAATGGCAGTTCAGATCCCTTGTCCTTCTGCCTTTACCCTATTCCCCCATTGTCAAGGCGCATCCATCTGCATCCCAACCAACGCTGCCTGTTGATTAGAACATTGATAGAAGCAGATGTTGAAAGTTCCATTTCTTTTTACATTTCTTCACCGCTAGTGTTCCGCTGTTGTTCCATTGCTAGTTGACGACCACCCATTGAATAATGCCCCTCCTCAACCCTCCGCGCCCCCTCCCCTGTCTGGAAATATGCATGATCTTCTCCCCCAAACCTTGAAACCTTAGTGGACGCTAACCTGGGTTAACTTTCTTTAACGCGATGAGCAGTGCATAAACTAAAAAGTGAGGTATGTCCGAAATCGCTCCCCACAATTTTTATCCTACGGGGTGCTAATGGGTTCCATTACCCACAGTATCTTATTGAATTCGCTCATTTGGTAGTTGCATATTCACAAAATATTGTTATTTTCCTGGATATTTGGGTGATCATCAGGCCTGTCTCTCAGTTTCTCCTTTACAGTGATTTAACAGCCAAGGTAACTAACTAGCTGATCGGATGATCCGGTGTGGCTCAGCTGCTGCCTGTTTGGTGTTCTCGTCTTGGTGAAGGGGATATGGCGATACTGGCTAATCTGACGATGCCATACCCAGGGTAGTGCGTGCTGCTTCGTTCGCCTAGCTTAGATTCCAGTCTTCAAAGGAAAAAGGAAAATGAAAAAGGAAGAAGAGAAAGAAGCTTACCAATGCCAAGCTGGTGGCTATCCCTGTGCTGAGCATGACTTTATTTGTGCTGGTAAACAATAATTCATGTGGGTGAGTTTCTCATAAAAGAACCAGTTCGTTAGGGGGCCGAAACCTTTTCTCGCCTGCATGATCTGCTGATCGCAGTGTTCCCATTTCCAGCCTTCAATACCTCCTCCTCGCTCGAATCGGCCCTTTCTTATCTCGGGAACACAAATATGGTAGCCCGCATCGATATCAAATAGATAAGGAGTTTATTTTCGGCTATTTAACGTCCCTTCCTCTTCAGGTATTATCTACCAGGTCAAATCAAAAACATCCATATATCTTGTTCAAATCCCCAGCTGCTTCCTCCTGTTTCCAATGCCTAATTAACAACATTTAACTACTTCCCACCCTCATAAATTCAAGGACTATGGCGCCATCGACTCATGGCTTTCCGATTATCATCAAACTCTCCCATCACTACCTGGGAAACCATCCGTCATACAGGCACATCCACTCACAGCATGACCCCAAATAGCCAGCCTATTGGCTAATCTATTCACTGTGGAGCCACACCCATAAATAGCTTGCATCGCCAGGGAAGTTTCTTTGCACTTCCACCCATCCCTGTACCCCAGCAAAGTCTTGTCCTTCCTTCATCAAGCCACGCTTTTCCCTGTGCAGTGGAACAGTGGGGAATTAGCAAGAAAAGGGCACCAGCAGTTGGGATCTTCTCGGCTCGTCTGGGGAAAATGACTTTTTCTGTCCTTCCCTTTTCGGAGTAACAGAGAAACCATTTACCTGAAATACGAATAAAGAATAATGCAAACTGCTTTCTCTGCGGTTACTGCGGCGCGCTAACCAACACAAAACTGGGAGTTCGTTCACCCTCCATCCACACCGAGCTGGATAAAATAACCAACTTATTCCGGATTTTCAAACCAACATGCATTGCTTCCTGCGCTATTGTTTTGGTGCAGCTATACATTTGCAGTATCGTACTCGATTATCTTATCTCTTGATCTTTGGCTCATTATTGTCGCGGCCAGTGGGCCATTAGCCAAACGTCATATTTTTGGCTCTTGTGGCTTCGGGCGGGCTAGCGTTGGGCCATGCACCACCTACACACCATGGGCGAATTGCATGAACATCGAACCAACACTGCTCTGTTCTGTGCACACGATGACATATCATCAGCTTCTTGTCAAAGGAGAATTTATTCACGGGAAAGGCTGAAGAAGCTGTGAGGAGAGCTTGGAGCACATGTATATTTCATTGACATGGACTTCCCAGGGAGCCCTTGAAGACGACGCTGCTCGAGGGGTTTGGAAATTTCCTCCTCCGTAAAGCCCTATTCCTTCAATTCTGTCATGCTACAGTTTGACTCCATTTCTGGGTATTTCATTGTATATGCTCCATGTTCTTCCGCATTGAGCTTTGCCTTTTTTTTTTGACATTTAACAGTAAATGCTGGCATTCTTGCCCCTCGTGCCCGGTTCCAAAACGCCGGGATCACAGCTACAGGGAGGAATGATACCTGAATTGTATGTTATTTATTTACCTATGTGATGGTTCATGATGCAGCTGTCGAGAATATCTTGATTGATTGGCGACATGGCTGAGGTTCTATGGTCTTGGGGGGCAGGTATTGCTGCGAAGGTTTTTATCCACGCGAGGCTCCCCTTTTGCGAGACATAAATCGATACTCTCTAAAACTGAATGCGCTTCAGTTTTTGAAAGCTTGATATTATCTAGTCCTCTCTTTTCTCCCATGCAACCCATCAAAAAAGTCACAACATGCGGCTTTGGAGGTTGAAAGATCAAGTGCTGAAAATGGAAAATACAAGACATGTTCTGATGGGAACCTGTTCATTGAAGAACTTCGGGTACGTATATTGACTTAGGCATACTAGTGTTTCCAATACCAGATAATCCAATGAGGGCTTGTGTGATGATAAATACTAGTAAATTCAACTTTTTTACGCCAGGGGTGGAATTTGACCTTCGATAATTATGATACGCTAATTGAAGTGGCATTGCTCTCCACGACCTAACTGAACCTCTCTTGATTGTTAGCATAGTTTTCAGTGCCAATGCTTGATTAACAGGCTTATATTTGATCAATATATCAATTCCCTAATCATTTTCAACGGACATAAATTTTCGTGTTTCAGCCGACTTCCTCCGTTATTGCACACGACCGTCTGCGAACTTTAATTACAACCCTGTCACTTCATCCCTTTTCTCACGTGGAAAGAAAATGTAAACCTCGATAGAACATATATGCATGATGCAGAACGACTCAGGTTTTATGTGAAGAAGTAAAATATCTGTGGAAGCATGAGTGAAAGCTTGAGTAGATCCTCCTGTCGCCCTGGCCCTAATGGGCCCTAGTTTCTCACTATTTTAATCCTATCAGGTTAGCCAGGTTTCCTGACCCGCCCCCCCTTTGCGGTCTAGCACTGTTACCCTGCCTCTGAATCCGCATCCCTCCCAGCCCCTCACCGGCGTAAAGTTGACATTTACCTGGCCATGAAGCATGCACATATGCAGATGAATAGAAAAGCATGCTCCGTGAGACTGGGATTGGGTTTCTGAAGGTGGGTAGTCAAAATTGTTCATGAAAGTTTGTGCGGAAACGATATCAGTTCATGATTGTTATCAACTCCCAATCCCGCCACAGGATATATCTAGTATCTGAGTTTGAGCTCTAGGCGAGTTGGCTTGGCACTTTATAGACAAGAAGAAAAAAGGGACGAAAAAAAGGGTGAAAGAATGAGATGGGAAGCGGAAAAATTTCTTGGCCGTGCTTCCATCTTTCGCTCCGCCGAGGTTCGGGGGACTTTGGGTTTTAAGATTGTCTCACCTTAATCATGAACCCAAACCACTGAAAGTCAATCTACTTTGGCGATGACTCTGTCACAACTCTGGTGACTGTCAACGATTTTCGATTGATCCGCACTTTTACCTCCCCCCCATCCGTTTCGCTCTCTCTGGTGTTGCGATGAGATGACCTGGATATCGTCTACCCCAGTCAAGTTTCGTCTCTAGTGTGGGGTCAAGTTTCCGCTCCCCCGGCCTAATTGTGAGTGGTTGCTCGTTGGTTGGTTGGTTGTGTTTCATTGCATGGAAATCAGAGTGTGCAGCCCGTACTACTGCAGCCAGTTATCATTTCTCCTTAGGTAGTGTAAGGAGCCGAGTTTCAAAATCCGTAGTGGGACTTGAACCGTAGTTCGTCTTATGTGTCCAGTCGAATATGATGACAATCTACACACATTTACCCCACGCCCGCCCCTTAAGTTACCTAATTTTGCCGGCTTGATGATCGGCTATCCGATATGAACTTTCCACCAGCATTTCATGATACGGAATTCTTAAAGGGGCTACGCCTCAAGTACATAGCCGTCTCGTCCATCACCGCCTCGGACAACCATGAGGTTAAGATGGGCCTTCAAAAAGAGATGGAGGGATTGGCGTTATCATCAATTCAGCGTTCGCGGCTGGGGATAATTCCTTGCCCCATAATTCCTGGTTACCTTAGATCAAGAAACATGTACCCCGCGAATATGCAGATGTCAAAACCTGAGGCCACATGCGCGAAAGAAGCACACGTTAAACTTGACTCGTGGTAATATTTGTTCGAAGTGTGGGGTATGGAAATCGCATCGCTGACGGTGTGAAAACCTATGCTCATTGGTAGGGTAAACTCGGGATGGCGGATACTTTGTTGGATTGAGATGTCACGGCGAAAGGCACTGTGGTTGTTAGCTAATTCAATGATCATCGTGGGATTGATTGATTGACACATCTTAGTCGATAAAAGGCGTTAGTGCATCTTCTTAGCTGGGAGTTAGGACCATGGATTTTCGTCATGTGAGAATGTCGACACAGATCGGGGCTTAATGAGATGGTAAGCCAAATGATCTGACATCAGAGGAACCAAACCAAACCTCTTGCTTTGCCCCACCTATTTGCGCCCTGCTAAGGATGTCTTCAGGTAGGTTATCAAGCTTCGGAATTTCTGTTGATTAATGGTAAGCACTAAGCCTCTTAAGATCTAAGCCCTCGAGTGTCGGAATATCAAAAAATTGTGCGAATAATATCGCCTTCCCCGGATCACCAGCTTAACCCCAACTGTACGATGACGTTACTGGCACATCTGTCAATGTCACAATTGAGAAATTTGGCTTTTAGTCATAGGCGAACAATCGGAGGGTATGCGGACATATATGGTTAGAAACAACATTTGCGGTTGGCAACATATTATTCGCTTCCTCCAGGTTGATACCCGCCTTGCATTCAACCCTTTGATCGATGATTGGGAGGAAATCGAACAGCGCGATACCGTTTTCCTCAGTGGCAAACAAACGGCCGCACCTGGGGAAACAAATCATGTACTTGTGCTTCGAGCGTCCTGTGTACCCGTATGTACTCATTGCTTTTCCCGTGAACTTGGATGGCAGGGTGGAGTACGCAGCATACATATTCTTTGGCATCGGAACATACTGCGACCGAATATGGGCGGGAACAAGGCTTAGCTGAGCTATAGATAGCCAAGAACCACTCATTTTCTCATATCACCATTTGGACGTGCGCTGCAGCAGGTTGGAGTCTGGAAAATTTTTATCGCCTTTTGACATATTATTCTTATTTGCTTTCCATGGGGTTTTAGTTATATCATTTCTTCTCGAATGCATACATCAATATATGCTAGTATGCAGGCTCCGCCTCCCATTTTTGGAGGATGGGTTTGGTAGGTTCTGGACAAAGGCTTAAATACTGCAGGATTCAGCTCTCAGCGAGCTCTCAGCGAGCTCTCAGGAAAATGGTATATCTGATATTCTAGGTGGCTGGCTGTGCTTCTGAAATATCACAAAATCGTGCTTTTGTTTCTCACTTCCTCTCCGAAATTTTCTAAACTTTGCGGTGAATGTTAATATGCGGCTGCATTTCTTTCATCTGAGATGCGACGGATGTATATGCAGCCAACAAGAATTTTGATCTCCCAGTCTATCATTGGCGTGAAATACCCTGGAAAAAGCCAGCCACGAAAAGATTAACCCGCGGCAAGCCGAGCCTTGTTCACCGTCTTTTTATACTATTTGCGCTGTTATCTGTGCCACGGTTATACATCGCGGACTGTGGTTGACAGGCCAAGGCCGATATCCTGCAACCGGCCAAATAAGTATTGTTGAAACCCTCAAGCCTGGGTTATACATAGAGTATGAGCTGCTTATAATAATTGGCAGTTCCAGTTCAGTTCAGCCTTCAGTAACTGGACATTGCAAATTTATTATCATTAAGCTTCGAAAAAGGGGTAATTATTGCTGGTTAATTTTGAGATCTAAAATGGGGGGGAGATATGGCATGCAACCAGTCACTGGGCGTAGAGTAGGTACCCCGAGACGAGTTGATGATAAGCGAGGATGAAAATAATTGGAGTGATGTGAATTAAGGAAACCCTTGAACCCTGCACCACCAGATTTTCAAGGCTTTTGATTTATATTTTTGGAAGCTTCAGAATAAAAGCCCACGCCACAGGGCAGTCATTGTATTTATGGCACGTGATATATGTGGCTAAATTATAGTGGTGCAGCGGGAGTGGCTATTTTATGATGTAATGACGTCGAACGTGGCTGCCGTGGCTGTGGACTATGGCCCTGACGTTTGGGAATTAGTGCTCTCTTATTGGGGCTATCGCCAGTTTGTTACGATACGTTATTCTATTGAAATGACTTAAATTTCATTTTGAGATACAACGTTCGGTTCGAGTGTATGTTCGCAGAAGAGATGGGTTCATCGCAGGAGGATGGGGAAGACTATGGACTTCCCGACTTCAACACGAGGTTCATCAAGGACAAAGAGCTCGAGCAGTTCCAGAGCGCTCTCAGCGCCCCGGAAGCGTCACCTCTCGTTGCAATTAACGATTGGCGCCCCATACACCAGAGAGTGCGGAAGCCAGGATCGCGTCGCAAGGCAGCCAACAGAACAGTTGACGAAACAAGGGAAGGATACCTGTACACACTTTTAAAATGGCCGTTGCTCTCGATCGTTTTGGGTTGGATTTCGGTTCTCAGTGTTCTCTATGTACTCACTCGGCTATATATCTACCTCTATGAGCATTTCGTCACTTGGAGAGGGAGGAGGCAAACTTTGAGAAGGCAAATGAGAGCTACAAACAACTACGGAGAATGGAAAGAGGCCGCGAAGAAGCTGGACGCTTATTTGGGTAATGATAGATGGAAAGAAGCGAATGAATATGCGTATTACGATCATGGAACCGTTAATAGGATCAAAAGCCAACTGGAAACACTAAGAACCAAGGTGGAACAAGCGCAAGCTAATGGCGATGATAGTGCAAAAATCGGTTCCTCCCTAGAAGACCTCCGTGTTTTGCTGGAAGGGTGCGTCAAGAACAACTTTGCTGGTGTTGAGAACCCACGCCTGTATAGCGAGACATATTTTGGAACCAAAAACCTGGTTCAAGAATTCATCGACGAAGTACATATGTCATTACGGCTCATCCTTACAAGCAAACATATCCCGGAGGAGAGCAAGGAAGCCTTTTTCAAGCAACTGGAAACTAATTATGGTCGCACGGCATTGTGTCTTTCTGGAGGAGCTACATTCTCATACTACCATTTTGGGATTGTCAAGGCTCTCCTTGATAATGGCGTACTCCCCGATATCATCTCGGGGACCTCTGGGGGTGCCCTTGTAGCCGCTCTGGTATCGACTAGGACAAATGAGGAGCTTGAAAAGCTACTTGTGCCGGAGCTAGCATATAAAATTAGGGCCTGCGAAGACTCGTTTCAAGTTTGGATACGGCGGTGGTGGCGAACGGGAGCTCGATTTGACACGCTCGACTGGGCAGAAAAATGCAGCTGGTTCTGCAGAGGCTCCACCACGTTCTTGGAGGCGTATCGGCGAACCGGACGCATTCTAAATGTCTCTTGCGTTCCGTCGGATCCTCACTCTCCTACGATTCTGGCAAACTATCTCACATCCCCCCATTGTGTCATATGGAGCGCAGTCATCGCTTCCGCAGCCGTTCCCGGTATATTAAATCCTGTCGTGTTGATGATGAAGAAACCTGATGGGACACTTGCTCCCTATTCGTTTGGCCATAAGTGGAAAGATGGCAGTCTGCGGACTGATATACCGTTGAAGGCATTGGATATCCATTTCAATGCCAACTTTCCGATCGTATCTCAGGTAAGTATTTCACATCGCCGTTTGGTTCACTCTAGAAGGCTGACACAAAATTCTTATAGGTTAATCCCCACATAAGCTTATTCTTTTTCAGTTCCAGGGGTAGCGTTGGCCGTCCTGTCACGCACCGCAAAGGCCGTGGTTGGCGCGGGGGTTTTCTCGGATCAGCCACAGAGCAATATATCAAATTAGATCTGAACAAATGGCTCAAGGTCCTCAGACATCTCGAACTTCTTCCTCGGCCCTTAGGCCAGGACTGGAGTGAAATATGGCTGCAACGGTTCAGTGGAATTGTTACGATTTGGCCGAAATCTAGCCTTTCTGATCTATATAACATCCTAACTGATCCTACCCCTGAACGATTATCCCACATGATACAAGAGGGCCAACATAGTACTTTCCCGAAGATTCAATTTATCAAGAACAGGATGAAACTGGAGAAGGTGATCTCCGAAGCGCTGAAGTGGGATGGACTTGTTTCTGTTCGCCAGATTAATACACCTTTGCCACCAGAAATTGACGCATCCGCCAATGATGGGGAATCGGATCAACATGGTGTCAACCATGTGCGGGAAGACTCGAATGACCGATGCCAGGATTGTTATGAGGATACAAACAATGTGCGAATTTCCGAGTTAGATAATCGACCACATTTAAAACGCCGCAACAGCGTTCTCCAAGAGATTCGACGGCAGTCAGCTGTGTTCTTCGATGATGTCGATGATACTGGCCCGAGTGAGGATGAGCAATTGGTAGAAATGCAAGAAAGAGGGATGAGAGTTGGATGATTAAATTTTTATATACTGGCTCGACCGCTTGTAATTAGCGCGCACATTTTTATATTTCCCGTGTGTGTTATCTAGCCGGGCCAATTTGGAAAGCGATTAGATTATCAGTATATGTGTTGGGAACATCCGGCACACAGGCGTGCAGCGGGATATGTGCATTGATATTTGGCGTACCTTTGGCATGTCGTTGATGATGTATGTTTAAATGACTATATACGACAGTAGTAGATCAACGATACCAATAAGCTTTCCTGAGGTTATTTTCTTTTTAACAATTTTAAAGATGGAAAGTAGAATATTATTCCACAGTAGTATAATAAACTCTGGGGCATGAAATATGAGCAGTGTAAAATACAAATGGCACCGACTGTCAAATGACAAGCCACCTATCAGTTACCTCCTTCGCCAGCTTTGTTTCCCCGGAGAAAGAATAGAGGCATTGTAAAGCGAAGGCAGCTTCGCGAGAGAAATCTTCCACCCAGACAACGTTATTTGGAGATCCGTCATCAACAGCCGCAGCCATATGCTTCCGCTTCTTAAATCTATCGCGCTCAGCCCCTACTTCCCCACTGAGCGCAAGACATCGCTGATAACCCTGTACAGCTAAGTGCGTCAATCCCAGCATCTGCCAGACCCGCGCGAAATTGAATTCAACCTCCTGCCGCTCTTGTGGAATAGGGCTCTTCTCTCTCACGCGTCGGTATTCTTGCATAAACGACAGCCCCTGCATGATGAGATAGTGTCGGTTGTCGGATTGTCGTTTTAGAGAGTGATGGATGTAACTAAGGCCGATAGACAGGAGAACGACGGGGTTTTCTGGTGCGAGGGCGTATGCGCGGAAAAAATAGTTAAGAGCATTTGTGAAACTTGTTCCGGCGTAGAGTATATGTCCGTATAGCACTAGTAGAGGGACGTCCATTTCTTCCGCGGGGATGGGTTGGCCGGATGCGTCTTTGGTAGTAAGAGTTGCACGTTCTTGGAAAATGGAAGCTCGAGTGCGGCGGGCTGGGGTGGGTCGCAACGGGTCATCTGGGAGCGTATAGTCGATCGCTTTTATTTGGCGTAGCATGAATTTCATGCTGGGTGACGAATGGAAGAGGGACTTGCGTGGGTCGCCACAGAGTCGGCTTAGGGTTGCGAAGAGGCGATATGTATCAGTTACGAATTGATACTCTTTCATGAACCAGCGGGAGATGTTGGAGAGTGTTTCTTCGTCCTTGAGTCGGAGCGCGCAGGCTGTTACTGGCCGTTATAATCATGCACACAAATTTTGGGGGCTGCAAGTAATCCACTTACTGAACCAGCATGTGTAAATTTGGAATTTGCTGGGTTTGGAATGATACCAAATGCTGGCGTCAGCAGCTGCAGAAAGGGTGTCGTAGGCTTCTTCCGATTGGCCTTGTCCTGCAAGAACAAGAGCATATTCTAGAAATATATCAAGCCACTGTTCGAATGATATCGAGTGGTAATCATTTGGGATCGTCGCAGGATCAATTTCAGGGGTGCCTAGGTCTGGAGTCAGTAGGGTTTCAACATTAACAAATGATCTTAATGCCTACCTAACGATGCCTGAAGTCGCCCAGCCATTTCCTCCACTTCGTCCATAATGGTTGTTGATTTCAGGCGTCCAGCTTTTCGTTGGGCTTCTCTAGAATACCCCAAGAACATCATATGTCTCTGCATGGGGAAAAAGACTCTATTTGATCGGAAATCTCGCAATAGAGCATCCGCGATATCCAGCCAATCTTCCGTCGCATCCTCCTGACCTTCTCTCATTGCTGATTCAAGATCGAGCAACTTAGAGTACAAATACCTGATATGGTCGGTGCCGATATATTCCTCCTTTGCCTGCCTCCGCTTTTTGGAAAGGGGTGCTGTAGAAGTCATGAGCCCACCGGACGCACCGGCAGGAGGAGTAGGAGATCCCCAATCTTCGTTTTCTGCCCCAATCGATCCCTCATACGTCGCCATTGCAATGCCCCCAGATTCGGTTGACCGGAATTCTCTCGCAAGCTGTAGCGCCCTGGAGCCAAATCTTCGTTTTCGCCTTGGCATCGACTCCCGTCTTCCTAATTCAATCGCTTCGTTGACATATTTCAAAGCTTGTTCAATCATTCCTAATTTTTCATAAAATTTCGCCAGTTTGGCTCGGGCTTCGATGTTGTTTTCATCGTACTCGACCACCGTTAAATAACAATTCTCAGCTGCTTCATCATTTTCGCAAGCCATATAACATTCGGCCATGGACATAAAAAGACTGGTATCTGCATATTCACGAGTTCTCTGAAGTGGCAGGTAAAACAGTATTGCGTCTTGATATAATTTAGCATCTTTGAGTGCATCTCCTGCCTCCCTAAACAGATCCCCGAAATCATAGAGTAGCGCGCCTTCCGAGCAGTCGTCCGGGTTTAGCCACGAAAAATGAGACTAATTGACAATCAGCTTCCTCATTTGCGAAAAGAATCAATCAAGCCAGAGCACTTACCAAGGCTTCTTCTCTGTACTGGAGGCCTAGTTTCAACCGATATATTCCGAGCTTCACGCGAAGCTCTAAGGGAAGGCCAGTGCCGTAAGACTCGATCGGATATTTATCTGGGACAAAGAATGTGACGTCTGCTCGACGAGGGAAATCTTCAGCATCAAACTCCCGGTCGTCTTCAACAATATTATCCCATTCCGTATCATCTTTCCGCCCCAGCAACCACCTAGAAAGTGATTTTAACGCAAATACTCCCTGTTCATAATCGTTCAGGTAGCTAAAAAATTCAACGTAAATGTTAACATCAGACCAGGTAAAGTCGGTGGCTTCCTCCAAATTTAATGACGTATAATATGCGATACTTTCGTCGTATCGGCTTTTTGCTTTATCAACTTCGTTTAGATCAATATACGTCTCTGCAAGGAGTCGGAGCGCTATTGTATTGTGCGGAAGATCTTTTAGTAGCCTTTCGTACTCTTGGGCAGCTTTCCCATTATGACCCAATTCACGGTACACCGCGGCTCTTTCAAACCGTATGTCGTAATTTTTCTGATCGATCTCAATGACGCGGCTGTAACAGTAGACCACATCTTGCAGTGCTGAGGTCCGATCCTCCCCAGCTCGTTCTAGGATCAATTTCGCAACTTTCATCCAGACGGAAGGATCTTTTGGTCGTGTGTGCGCACCGCTGAATAGTGCAGCCAGGGCCTTGTCTTTTTGACCTTGGGCAAGGAATATTTCCGATAATAGAGAATGGGCAGCAAACATTTCAGGATTTATTTGAATGGCCTGCTTCACGAGAACGGTGGCTCTCTCGTAGTCGGCATCAATGAAGGCAGAGGTGGCCTCAGAATGTAAATTTTTGAACTCTAAGCTTGGTTCTAGCGGTTTTCTGGGGCCTCTTTTGATGCCTTTTCCACCTCGCGCACCGAAATTGTATGGCCTCCCGATAGACTGACGTCCCCGTCTACCCTTACGGCCATATGAGCTTAAGTCGGGATCGACATCTTCACCGAATTGATCGGGCTCTTCAAGAGTTTCAGATTCATTCCTGTCAAAATAGATTAGTTCAAAATCTATTCCTGCAAGGTTTGCAGCATGTATGGCCTTACGAGCTTCCTTCAGAGATACGAAAGTCTGGGTTATCTGTGTACGCCCCTAGTTCATTTAAATACCTCTGGCGTCTGCTTCTGCTGAAATGATCATGCCTTTCATTGCCGTAAGGCGTATCGCTTCCCGAAAGTTCAGATTGGCTCCCCGAAGCCATGTCAATGTCTTCATTCCCTGACATGACAGACTGAGTACTCGCTCGTCGGGCTTGTTGAGAAATGGAGTGGATATCAGGGTAGGTTTTTTGATATCGAGATTGCTCAGCCGCATTCCCCTGCATATCTTCCATGACTACCAAGGTATACTTTAAGCTATTACTGGAGATCCAGTATCGCGTCTTCTAGTCATCTCCAAGAGGGTGGCTATACTGCTCCTGACAAGAATTTCTGTTGGGGCATCAACACAAGACGTATTGAGATAAAAGAAGTGCGGCGAAAGGATCATATATTATGTAACCCCGAGCTCTTAATAAAGCAAGGTTCACATGAGCGTGCATGGAGCAGATAATTTTTATGTACGGAGTATGTAGTTCAGAGTCGAATGGAATCTGATAAAAACTCCCGCGGCGGCTCTGGTCACGTTACCGCACCAAATAATTTATTGGTTCCGCCCTAATTTGTGGTTGCTGATTGGCCCGGCCAGGAATAGCTGTTGACATTATTTTTAGAAATCGTCTGTGCACAACTTTCACCATGTTCTCGACAACAAACTACTAGTACCTACAGTCCCCAGGGATACATATCCTGATATTTACTACTCCGTAGAAAATCAGGAGTTATATCGATGAGCGACAATTGTTGCCCCTTCAACGTCAGCCGACCATCTTCACGCAATACTTACATACGATGTTGCAACACCCCCCACGTCCTAGGTACCCACACTGGTGGTCAGGTCGCGGGGGAGAATTATTCATCAGGTTGGCTGTTCTCAAATTCATTGATGCTTCATCTGCGCTCTATCTTATCAAGGATTTGAACTGTCAAGCAGGATGCATCCCTGAAGCAAATGCTTTTCTCAATATCCGGGCTAAGTTGTCATGGTGCATGGGCAATTTCCAGTTGCATGACAAGGAAATACCTAAATGGATCTGGTGGCAGCCAACAAATGGTACACATGCCAAGGGGATTTCGCAATTGTCCGTGGCCTACGAAGTCACCATGTCATTCTATGAGTTGGGATGTCTGGGCACTAAAAAGCATGTCGCTGTCAAATAGTATGTCCCTGAAAAAACCTGAACTCTGATTGTTATTTTAAACATCTTAACGCACTGTCAAGAATTCTCATGTTTAGTTAACAAACAGCTCACTGTTGATCAGGTAATGATTCTGCAAGGCTGAGGTTGCCGTGATCAGATTTCATTGGCCATCAAACTACCTTTATCTGGCCAATTGTAGACGCTGTTCTCGGTTCTTCAAGACGATGGCTTTCATCCAACCAGCCAGGCAAAAATACACAAACTGTCTGTTCGGTAACACGAAACAGTATCAAATCAGCTCACATCAAATAAAATACATGTCTTCTCCACGCCCCCGATTTTCGGCATCGCTTCTGCCTGCCAAGGTGGGGTCAAACTCACCTTTTATATTTAACTTCTCTCTGCGCTCCACCACTGAAAGCTTAGTCAAGACTGATTTGGGGACATTTCCACTTGTTGGATCCAATCAGCGTCGTTTGGACGTCGATTATTTTAACAGAATAAATCGAATTAAAGACGAGATCCCCATTTGGTCTAATTGCTTTCTTAAATGCTTGTTAGCGCTGGGCTGTGGCGGAAATAGTGAATTTTCATTCGAAGCTCATCTTTCTCGGAACAGGGCTACCCTTGCAAGTGTTGAGATCTCTCCCAATGGACAAACGCCTGGACTTGAATTATTACAAAGGCGAATACGTAGCGCATACAAGGTTATAGTTTCAACGCCACCCCGTTCTAGCCTCAAACGAAGGGCAACCTGGTCTTATTGGCCCATCTTCCTCACAGGATGAGGCTGATGATGTTAGCCCTGAACGGCGGAGTTTTGGCCCTGATCGGGAAATGTCTATCCAAATGTTGGAAACTCTGTTTGAAGTCTGCCAGAGTATGCAACAGTTTCATTTCCAGTGAAAGACGGGCATGATTGATACTCGATCATAAATATCGAAATCATGAGATGGCCTCTCCGCGGCCTTGTGCTTGCAGCAATCCTCTTTGCTACATTCACGCTTCTCTATTTGCCTCAATGGAAGCAGCCCCTGGTTCACACAGGCGTCCAAAAATATTTCACAGTAAGGCGATTCCGTTGTTGCTGAAGTTTGACTGTGGCCATTCTCATTTCTCTACTCGTGGGTCCAATTTCACTGACTTATTCTTTGCGTAATAAATAGTGGGACAACCCGGATTTCGCATACTTCAATAATCAGTTTATTCTTCATCTTGCATCAGCAGTCAACAACCCCCTACCAACTCGAAGACTGTTATCGCCGGGAATCACTTGTCCTGCCGTCCGAGGAGTTTCTACGTCGCAACTGATACCCGTCACCGATGTTTTCGATGCAGCGGGACTCGAGCAACTGGGTTATGACACGAGGCCCCAACTCACTACCAGTCTCCAAAACGTTTCCACTCTTGTGGTGGATTTCACGAACGAGATCACCGAAACGGCAGAGCAAGTTGTACGCATTACTGCCCCAAGCGAATCATACTGGCAACGCTCTGCGTTCAGCTTTGTGCGGGACTCGTTCATACTTCCACTTCGAGCAGGATCATGGAGAAAGGCGGCGCATTTGTTCACTCTTTCAGAGCCTCTCGATGCTTGTGTAAAAGACATGCTACCTGACATCCTTCCCCAAGCGGTTGCGCTGCATATTCGAACTTGGCCATCCGACCTTTCCTTTGGCCAGAAGGACCCTTGTCATCAGAATGAAATACCTGTGCTCCGCAATGTATTCGGCAAATGTGACTGGACAGGCTCTTATCTCTATGACAATGTGAAACGCACCCAGATAAACTCGAACCAGCCCGTGGTTATTGCAACAGATGATCGCGAAGGCGTGGTTATCCGGGAGCTCGTAAAATTGTTAGATGGGCGAGCGCATTTCATGGAGATGACTGACAAGTGCAGGGAAGCCATCAAGGCGGTACATCCAGAGGAGGAGCATGAGTGGCGTTTAGCTACCTACTGGCCGATTATTGAAGCTACGGCCCTGACGCGAGCTGAGTCCTTCGTTGGGTCCTTTTGGTCTACCCTCTCTCAACTAGTTGCCGTCCGTCGAAGTACCAAACGTACTTTCTTTTTCCAAACACGCTTGCAGGCGTTGATCTGGGATTCGCGAGTGGCTATTGGTGTGCTTGTTATCATCGGGATGATATACGTTGGATACACCTATTCCCGCCGTGTATTGGCAAACCGGCGGAACCGTATGGCAGCTGCTAGGAAGTCCGAGCTTATTGCTTCTCCATAATAAATCGTTTGGATATATGTCTTTTGCATATGCTGGGTTTAGGATTTGCTTTTTGGAGTTCGTTGGATATTTTCATTCTTTAGGCTCGTTGGAGCCTTGTCAACACCAATACTTTGCTTTTTTCTAGTTTGAAACCCCGCATGATTGTTGCGGTCATTACCCTGGCGTTTACCACGTACCATGATATACATTAATTATTTATCGAATGATTCGGATATTTGCCATTTCTCAAATTTACCCTGGGCGCATTTGTACCAATCTTGATGAAAGTAGTATACATAAGAATAAACATTACATATTATTTAACCCGATTATTACGATATTTCTATGCAACTAGTTATTTTGCCAGTCCTACCTTTCTGAGCTCCGCTGTACAACACATACACATACCACCTCATGGAAGGCGTAAGGAGTAACCTGTCATAGTCACAAGGTGGTGGCATGACGAGGTCGCGAGCATCCGTCCTTACTTCTACTTCTTCGATAACTGCCGCCGATGTGTTTCTATGGAGTTCATTTATAATAATACTATCAAATAGGTCGGTTTTTTTTAATTCTAGCTCAGTAACTTTGTGCCCGTGTACTCACTGAGGCTGCATTTAGGTCGGTTTTAATTGATAGAGTTTCGATTGAACCTTTTGGCTTCCATGGTTAGATCTGAGACCACGACAGGTACCGACACACAAAAGATTCCCTGTAAAATTCTTTAATTAGGAAGGCAAAACGGTTACCCATCCATCTACGATATCTGAACCAAAAACCGGAATCTCATACCGTCTCTTTGTAGAACAAAGAAATTTCACGTCTATGTAAATAACTGTAAAGGGCGCTAAAGAAAATTAACACTCATGCCTCTACCTTAAATTAAAGAATCCCTTTCCCAGGTTGGGAGTAACAAGAATAATAATGGTTTCAAACCTCTTGCATGTTAGGGATCAATTTGGGTTAGAAAAAGCATGAAGAGTCAGCTGACCCAGGCACTAAACCTTATTAGGACGCCTGGCAGCCTGGTGGAAAGCTTAGTCATCATGGCCCAGCTCGCTCCACCAAAATCCTCATCCTCGATCAACTTCAACTTTCTGCGTCAACGTCGTCCTTCTCCCAGCATCATCTTCTCCGTCTTTCTCTTCTCCCCCTTCTTCCATCCTCGTTCGTTCCCTGTCGTCCGCTTCATCCGTTTCTTCATATTCACTTCTTTCTCCATAATTCCGACCTTCAACTTTTCTAGTGGTTAAACTTCTATCGTTCGCTGCTGTGTTTGACACACTGCTCTCTGATTTCGTATCTTCCCATTCGCAGTTTGTTCCGCCAAATCAGTTCTTAATCACCCTTCGTCTTCCTGCTATTCCTCATGATTTGTGCTTGTTGACAGCTTATCCCCGCTGTCTCCGTTGCATCTTAACCCCAATCAGTACAGCCACTGGACTGGCCTGTCTTTAATCCCTCGTCCAATCGGAACTGTCTCGTTCAGCATCGACCTGAGATTGGAAAAGGCTGTCAGCCTCCTCTATTCTCCCTCCGATTTCTCGTCAGGCGACTGGTAAAATCGGTGAAACAGTTTCTTGGTCTTGAACGCAATAAACATACGCAAAGTCAGCCGGTGCTGCAGGAGCTTTGCACTAATCACATCATTTGTGGCTTTAATAATTTTTCCATCTAATCACCTCTCCCGAAATTGTCCATCCGCCTGAGCACCCGGACCATAACCCCACGGCCGCTCTTCTTATATTCTACCATGGCTAGCCACATTATTGGAAACAGAAACAGTACTCCCGAAGCATCAAAATCTTCGCTCCGCCCCCCATCTTCCCGTGCACTTGGTGGGGGTTCCCATCAGCTACGTGCCTCCGCAGACATGTCATCTTTTGCTTCGCCTCTTTCCGCTCGAAGCATTCGACCTTCCTCCGAAGTCTACTATAATCAACAATCCCACGCTCAGAATACTGATGACATCGACAAGGTTGCCCAGCAGTGGATTGCAGATATTGATCAGTATGAAACAACTTTGGAAGAGATGGCGGCCGCCACCTTGGATCAGGATTTCAAGGATGAGTTGAGCGCTATTGAGCAGTGGTTCCGAGTCCTTAGTGAGGCTGAGAGAACCGCTGCTCTTTATGCTCTTCTTCAGCAAACGACTCAAGTCCAGATCCGCTTTTTTATCCAGGTTCTTCAGCAAATGTCGAAGAGCCATCCCATGTCCAGCGTCTTATCTCCGGCCAACTTCGGTGAAAAAGGTATGGAATAACACCAACCCTGCCGTGTCTGAGCATCAAAAACCTTCTAATACAATTTTGCAGATCCCATGAACAACCGCCTCACTGATGCAATGTCAAAATTGAACGTTGAAGGTTCTCGTAATTCTTTTGGTCGTCCACCCCTTTCTCCTGGGAACAAACGTAACTCAGGGCTAGATTCATCCACAATCAATGCCATGTTCCCAGATGCTGCTGCAGCTATTGCAAAGCAGAAGGCTGAATTTACTCAACAGACTGGAGCAGCTCCTACTGCGAATCGAAATAGTGCTGTGTTTGGGGACCGTTCTTCGCTGATAGCACCAACAATCTCTGCTCCAGATAGCGGTAAAGATAATTTACCCCAACCACCGTCGTCTCCTTGGGTTCAGCGTACCCCTGAGCCTCAACCTCCTATCGCGCGGCCTAAATCATCCTCTGGGCAACAGCAGCCACCCATGGGTCAATTCGTTCAGCCGCCTCAGTCAGCAGGCCTTCGGTCTCCGCGAGCAATGCCTCCAGGCTCATCTAACATCCAGAACACTATCGTGACTGCTCCGGATCTTTCGACAGAGCCGCCATTATTTTCTCCATATAACGTTGGTAACTCTAGCTGGGCGTCAATGACAAACACGCCAAGTGTGCCGACTTTTAACCAACAACAAAATGCCCCAACGCAAGCAGATATGGTTGCCAATGCGACAGCTATGAAGCTGGCTGCCTTGTCCACTGTAAACAACCGGATTGCACTAGACGATGCACGAAAATATCGCCGTGCTCGCTCTAATGATGGACAGGGCAAAAATCTGAACCTTAACCAGCAACCGCTCTCACCTGGAATTCCTAACAATAACCTTCCGGGAACGAATCTGATCATGGTTAATGACGTTGGCCAGATATTGAATGCCCAACAAATTGCTGCTTTACAGGCTCAGCAACAAGCTGCAATGGCTGGTCATCGGTCTCGACCCAACTCCCCAGGTATTGCGATGCAGGGAGGCGGCATGGGGCACATGAATTTTGCTTCTCCTCAAAACAACGGATTTCTGGCTGCGTATGATACGAATGCATTGTTGAATAATGGTTTCAGTGGACTCAATATGGCCCCTTTTGGTGGTAATCATGAGGGTTACCTCTCTGACCATTCGGAGATTACACGGGGCCGGTCTCCTCGTGGAAGACGAGGCAGCTCCAAGCCACCAGAAGATCCAACTGATCCTCATCTACTTCAGGATATTCCCAGCTGGCTTAGGTCTCTTCGCCTTCACAAGTATACAGAAAATCTCAAGGATCTCAAATGGACCGACTTGATCGAATTAGATGACAAAGGGCTGGAGGAGCGTGGAGTGAATGCTCTTGGTGCGAGAAATAAGATGCTAAAGGTTTGTTTACAAACATAATATCTTGAGAACTAATGGCACTTGAACTAATCGTTTTTATAGGTATTTGACCAAGTCAGAGAAGCCAGGGCAGAGGGAAAACTCAATTCTGCTCTTTAATATTAAGCCATTGTCGTCAGTATCCGCGCACATGTGACCCCCGAATCACTAGCACGCAAACGTATCCCAATATATTTCTTTTTGAATTGCGATTGTTAATGCACGAAACGGCTTTGGATTTTATATCAGGGGTAAAAAATGTTTACGTTGAATAAGGAGCAGATCTTACTAGTAAGAGATGTTGGTACTCATTTTCAGTTTTTCACTCAACTTTCTTTGCTTCAGTGGCATATATTTATTTATGTCCAGTTTGAAAAAAGGATCAACGTGTTTTACACAACTATTTATCAAGGAAGTGACTTCATGATGATGATGGAGGAGAGAGAAAGTAATTATTTTTATTTATTGTGTAATTTTTTCACGGGATGTCCTGCTGTTCTAACATTCGCGTACCTTTTTTATATCGTGTGCTTTTCAAGTTTTACTCTTGAATTATTCCTTTTCTCATCGTTGCTTTACGTTGAACTTGCTTTCCCCCCCCCCCCCCCCCCCTCTTTAGTCTCTTGTTTGCGCTTTGTCATGTTATGATTGTGTATTTACCTAGTTACGAAAGTTTAGAAGCCAAACTTTTCTACCTCTCCGCTCTCTATCCCGTTCACGGCTCTTCAGGTCAATAAAAGAATTTGGAAATTTACTTCTCATCGTCTTAACCCCTGGTACGACAAGGGTTGGCTCCCTTCCAGTCTCTGTTTTGCTTCAACCCTCTAAACATCAGTAACATAATTCTTGGTAAAATATTTCGACAGGAAATAGCAGACCCCAAGTCATTGGGAAAGAACCGCATTGACCGTCTGAAAGAAAAAGGGTTCTGATTCTCATCTTCACCACCTTACACAATGCCGTCGGTAGTGGAGGAGTAGCTATTGAATCGTGCCCCTTGATAGAACAATCGAATGTAAGGGCAAGGCAAACCACGTGACAGAAAACTATGATCATGTGATTTAGTATCGACTGTGCTCGTCAACCCTCGGGCTTAGGGCCACTGCATCCATTTCACGACAATCATTTTATCCGACCTCTCCAGCAATTTGCGACCCATCTGTGGTAGGTGAGAGTGCGTCCGGAACAGGCTGAAACCGTTATAATTCTTGCTCTTGCGCGTGCTAATGTCATTGTTAGTGTTTCATACGATTGTTTCTGAACAGAGGTGAAGCTTCAAACAGCGAGGCTCTTACTCGATACCTAACCGCAACGAACACCCAACCTACGATCATCTAGACGCGATTGGGATTAAGAAGAAAGGAAAGGATTCAATATCAGCAGGGTACGAGGAAGTGGAAGAGACCCAAGACCGCCACAATGCCTCCAACTCCCCAAGAACTCTCCCTCCTCATAAACCCTCTGGTTCCGGACTCAGTCATGCATAACAACCGCGTACGTGTTGGCCCAAGACATCCAAAAGAACAGCTTATTATACCTGCATCATTCGAATCCCCCCTTTCCCCAAAGCCTTTTAAGTAAAACAACCAAACCCGCAAAATTAACATATATTCATTCCGAACAGACCCTCTCAACTCTCCACTCCCTAACCGCCTTCCTCCTCGGTATCTGCGCTGGAATTCTAGGACTGCAATCTTCGTACGGTTTCCTCTTCTACCTCATCGGCACAATACTCGTCTCCTTTCTGTTCCATGCGGTTTTAATCGGGTTCGGAAATGACGGAATGGGAGTTGGTGCATATTTCCCAGGCTCAGGGGAAATTACTACTGAAGAGGTAGATGTATCTTCGAAGGGGAAGAAACGGAGCCTGCAATCGAGAAAGGGCGCTTGGAGGGACCTTTGGTTTGGTGGTGGGGTTATGGGAGAGGCACTTAGTGGCTTTGTGCTTGGGTGGGCTGGGGTTGGGGGTGTGCTGAGGTAGTTAATCTGCTGCTCCTATATTTGTATTAAATATCGTGATAAATAATATCTGTATGACTTTTTGGACGTATGTAACCGCATATCGTGGCAGGCATGCTTTAGGACAGATGTGAGTTGTCAACCTTTTTGATGCCATGGGCAGCTTTTGTACAGTACATATCACTGATGCAACAATAACCGCATCTGGTAATGACCATTTTGTGAACACATGGACATCGATATCTAACCTATGCCCGTTATAGTATTTTGCTGGCAGTATATACCCTTTCATTGGAGCACGTTCAAAACAGAAAGCGCATTTATAAAGAAACTGCCACTGGACATAAAAATAATTGAATATATCTGCAATTTGATACATTGAAATGACAAGAAATGTAGAATAAAAGAATATGGAGAAAATTTTACATATGTATGGCTTTATTTATCTACATCCAGCAAAATACTGAGACCAAAAATGAAATCCGCTCAAAAACAATCGGAAAGAAAAGAGTAATTCTAGAATGTGGCGTTAGGACCAAAACCGGGCCGTCTTGGCAAAAACTAAGAAGTCAGGCGCTGATGAGGGTTGGAAGTAAGGATATAATTTTCAATATCTGATGATTCGTGTCTGAGTTTTGCACGCCGTTGTTTTTCTTCAAGCAACGCCGCAGCCTGTCTTTGTTTCTCGGCTTTGGTAAGGGGCTTAGTGATGCGTTTCTTTTCGTCTAGGGTTCCCTGTTTTGTTTTGAGGGTTAAAATAATTGTCCCCTGCTTTTATGGTCCCCACAAGGAATTGAAAAGGAGAACGAGGGGAATTTGCAAGATTCAGATAAAATATAAAAACATACCGTTATGATTGCCCAAAGGTACGAGACGTACACCACCTGATTGCTTTCGATATCCTCCTCCTCGTCAGCCGGAGGAGTAGGGCCATCTTGCCGGCTCTGATCTGCGCCTTTTCCGCCGTCCTTTTTAATCCACACATTCCCCAAAAATATCCCTGTTACAAAACTAATCACCATAATCGGCATTATCGATATAAAAGCCCACATAATCGCGTCTTTCCCTGTGTTGCGAATATGCTCTTGCACTGCTTGTGGAAGCTTGCTGATATCGTCCAAACTCTGACCGGAGTGAATGTCGAAACCACCAATCTGGGACTGATCAGATGGATGGAAAATGCTAGCCATCTTATTGTTGAAGACACTACCCATGATAGCGAGAGCAAGTGTGCCTCCAAATGGAAGACAAAATCGCATGATGGACATGGCAGGTGCAAGTTTGTCTGGCCAAATCCCTGCTGCATGTAATGACGAGGGCATGAACCGAAGACCCGTTCCGGCACCAGCGACAGCCATCATTCCATTGATTAAGGGTATATTGCGAGTCGTGACGGCCCAAGTGAGAAGGGCGACACCTACCGTTTCGATTAACGTACCCGCGCTAAGCGGTGCGAAGGTTTGAGCCGGCCAGACATTGCACGCGAACATGGCCAAGTATACACCGACTAAAAGTCCCATGTTAGCAATGTAAGGATGAGTCAATTGCTTTTGGGGGAGGGAAAATAAATTATTACCTCCGATACCAGGGATATAGAACAACAGTTGTATACCTGCCTTCCCAGAAGGATAAGCTTCAACGAGTGTGAAATATATTCCAATGAAATAAAAGACCGAGTACAAAGCTAGAACGAAAGTCAGCGACGAGTATGTGCACAGGCCTGGGGCGAAAGTAGGCCGCTCCTTCTCTTTAATTTCTTACCTGCTCCGGTAGCGAATTCAAGAATGGCTAGAAGTGATGTATCCTTTATCTTGAACATGGGAAACGGAACCATGGGGGTTTGCTGTGGGAAAATCCTCGCAAGTACTCGCCCGGGTTCGAGGTAGTACTCGTAAACAAAGAAGAGAAAGAAAAAAATCGACCCAGAAATCAAAGGAACAAGAACAGCAGCTGAAGCCCACGGGTATGTTGCACCTCCCCAACTGGTGCCTAAGATGATAAGGCCTATTCCAAGAATGAAAAGAATAGTGCCGCCAAAGTCAACAGTGGCAAATCCCGCTAAAATGGAAGAGGCACTTCTCGCAAGATGAGTGCCCCTGACTAGCTCCTTACGGAGTAAAAAGAAAATTGCGAAATGGGCAAAAAAAGCGATCTAATCGTTCAAGTGAGGAGGAGTTAGCCGATTGACAAAAATCACGAATATGTACCAGATAAAATTTTTCTTTATAAAAATGGATGAGACGTACTGGTATGCTTAGAACGAAACAGTAGCGCCAATTAGCCTGCTAACTGTTAGGGCAATCCCTCACAATATCGACATTGTATATTATAGGGTTGACATACATCCGTTAAATACCTGAAAGCCAGTCAGCTAATCATCCTTGACGGATAAAATAAGATTTTGCAAGATGAAATGAGGCTTACCCTCCAATGACTGGTCCAACACCATAACTGATCCCAGAAACGAATTGAAAAATAGTGGTGTTCTTCGCATTCTCTTTCAACGATACATTATCCGCTAGCACGATCTCAATCAAGTTCATTATACCCGCGGAGCTTGTTCCTTGCAACGCTCTGCCAAACAGCAACATCCCCCATGTCTGGGCAGCCGCGCAAAACACGCTGCCAATAAGCATTAAGAACATGGCGAGTTGGAGAACAAAATGGCGACCATAGACGTCAGCTAATTGGCCGAAAGCTGGAATGAACGCGGTGGAAGTCAATGTGAATGCGGTGACGATCCAGTTGAGCTGGTCCAGCTTATCTAGAAGGGCGATGTTAGAAAGTATCCAAATTTAGCTAAGAAAAAGGGGGTTGGCGCTGTCTACGTACTGAAATGGGAAGCTATAAAAGGCATTGCGGACGCAACGATAGTCAAATCAACCGATGCGAGAAAATATGGGAATACTAGGCCGGCAATCAACTTCGAACGGTATACTCTGGCATCGTGCTTCTCCTTTGTGCATTTCATGCAGTGATCATTTGGGCGGCCTAGTTCGGGGGGAGGATATGGGGCTGAAAGTAAGGTTGTGTTTGTAAGATCATGTTCTCCATTTTCATCGAGTCTAACTGAGTCCAACTCGGTGTCCTGACTTTGGTTCTGTCGTTGGTGCCGACATGGGCGCTTTTTCTTCGCCCTCTCTAATTCGTTTGTCTCCGGTGAGTCTTCGGGATGCCGTCTGGCATGAATCTGCTTCTTGATAAAGTGATATAACATTTCGCAAGTATATGCATAAATTAGGAAGGAACAGGAAAATCAGAATTCTGGTGAATGTCGGAAACTGGGGTTGATACAACAGATTTTATATAACTTCCCAGTATGCAATGGGGTGCAAGCCAAGCCCAAACGGTTAAGTAGTTCGTTCCACAGCCACACCTGCTAGTGGAGATCACCCAAGGCCAAGCTTTCTAGCCCACCCCGTATTCGGTAGATTTCCTTTCGTGTCCGAAAAAGGAAAAAGTGTCGTACTCCGCGTACTCGTTTCAAGTAAGTTGTTTGTTTGTTAGGACTAGGGTTGAGGAGAGAGCCCAGCTTGCAGATAGTTTTTGTTCTACAGCTTGGGACCGAAATCCCCAGCTGATAGTAGGATTGAGGAGATAATCGTGGTGAGTAAAAAGCGCAATTAGGGGAAATGAATTTCTTAATGGTGGTGACCTATAGCATTGGGCCTTGGTTGTTCAGATCACTTCATTTTCAACCCTGTTTTAAGCCCCCACCAGTACTGAGGTGCAAATCAGGCGCCAGTTTTATTCCAGTAGTTCACCCCTCTCATCATCCTCTCCTTTCCTGATCATTGTTCGCATATATATCCAGTGACAGGTTTTGAGTGTTCAGCCTTTGTTGCAGCAGGATGATATACAACTTGTCAAACAGTCATCTGTTGTGCAACTTAGTCCTTTGGATCAGTAAGTGGCCCACTGCTCTGAAAGTCATATATTGGAGTGAGGTAGCTGCACCTTAATCGGGATGTTGGGGCTCTACGCATCCATTCTTAATAATAGATTGCCCAGGCATACTTTTACCATTAACGCCAGCAAAAATATGCCCTCTACACCCCGCGAGATTTTTGCAGGTTTCTCACCACCGGTTTCCGGTAGTACCGTCGCCAGTACTCATCAAGGCTGGACTACGGTTGAGTCAGAGGCTGACCTGGTACCCTGCTAACAGTGATCTTGATCACAGTCTTCAACATAGTGTAGGAGTTTCAGTATCTCAAATTACTGGGGGTGTTGATCGTCGTAAAAGCTCTAAGGTGGCAGCTTCGGTGGATGTACCTTCGACAATCAATCTGTGCTTGCAGAATGCGTTACTTTCGATGGACCAGACTGCAGAGCTATCACCAGCATCGTAGGCCCATGAAATGTGGGAATCATTCGAAGGAAGAGAGGTGGCCGGAGCGGCGTAGGAGCCTCCATGGGCACGTAACTTGTATTGTTATTATCCTTCCATGTGGCAGCGGCAGAAGACGCGAGGCTCGTGTTGTGAAGTAGGAGGCTGCCAATAATCCAAGTAGATGAATTCACCTACTGCTAGGGCTGTCTAGCAGGCTCATCCAAGGCAAGGGATTCAGATATGAAGCTAAAGTGTCCCCTAGCGCACCTTGGCAGCTGCAGATAACAACACGTGATTAATTGAACAATGGGCATCCAGAAATCTTCCAAGGGCTCAGTTATTCAGGTAGCGAGATTTGTGAGGAGTATCAAACACACTGTCGGTCCAGCAGTTCCTTCGAAGCTATTGATGCGAGGTCACGGCCTGAGGCGGGGTGATGGGCAACATCACCTTGATTGGTACCCGGAATATCATCTGTGGATTGTTCAGGACATGATACTGACAACACCGCCTCGTGGGCCTGCATTTTGTCTCGGGCGTGGCTAATATCCCTGAAAGGCAACCAATGACATTCTTCGAGAGCAAAGTCCTGAAATATATCTTTGAGAGTCCAAGGCGAAGGATAGCACGGAGTTGTCCCAACCATCTCAGCTCCAGCTTAGCCTGTTGGTAGGGCTGACCAGGCACAATGGCAGGCATCCACTTTCTATCTTCCAAACCAATTGCTTCTCCGAACCTGGTCCGTGAAGGGCACTTATTGGCTAGATTGGATATGCTGTCGTCATAACAAACATTGGGAGGCGCCCAGAGCAGACGAAGCGAGATTTTGACAACCGACGTGTCTTTCGAGATATATTAGTATATATATGTGGAAAGAAATTGATATTGGCGCTAAGATCACTATCGCCAAGTCTTAGAACAACTCAGCCTTGGCCTCCTTGCTGCTTGAAGGGGGAGAGAGGAGCGGTAACAGAGGTAAGGGAAGTATTCAGCGCGAGATTTAGCAAGAGATACAGGGGTCTGGAAGATTTTATACTGTTTGCCAACTGCCATAGTTATTGGAGAGCGTGCTTAGTATGCTATCATTGATCGATAATAAATAATGAATTTCAATCCATCAGTAGTTCGAAAACGGATATTTCCGGAAACCTCAACATGCGCAGCACCCAATTTCTTTGAATACCCGACCAAGGGGCTCGCCACCAGGAGCTCGAGCCAATACAGCCTGTTAGATCCACAAAGTCTTTGTGGTGATAAAATGGGGTGCTGTCAGAGGGTATTCGACTCGTCTCCAGAAAGATCTCACGCACCCCGCGCTTTTGGAAATCGTAGAATGCTTCACTCACTTCGAATGAACAAATTTGTTGAGATTCACGATGACAAGCTGTCATAGAATAACTGGCTTGACCTATAAAACCGTTCGGAATATGTCAATGTGCCACTGAGTGAGAGATTGGTTGTAACAAGGTGTCACTAGGTAAATATGTATCTATTGCACCCGAATCGCATCTGTGATCTCCGTGTTAGATGTTGTAGCAATCATTGCTTATCTCTCATTCCCATTGTCACAATCGGCTCGCAATGTGTCTGTCGGAAAAAAGCTTGGGGCTGCTATATCTTGGCTAACTCAAAGGCTCGGTAGCGACGGGCTCCACTTGAGCGAACACAGCTATGGGGTTATGAGGACCACCACAATGTTTTGTCTCAACTCATCCCTCGGGTACCACAGCTGGTTTATATTTGTTGGCCGTCCGGCTTCTATTTTTCTTTTTCCCCCTATAGCTGTTTTCATCTTCTCTGGAGTAAATCATATTACGCGGTCAAATCTCCATCTGTCTTTTTTCATCACTCTCCCTTGTTCGTTCAGGATCCGTCCAATCAGACTCAGACAAATCGATTGCATTGCCTGGAGGGAAAAAAAATTACTATCGCGATCCTTTCTCGAATATATTCACCAAATTACCTCCTAGACTATTTGAACATGAAATGAAAAACAATTGGTGTATCATACTATATACTCATCATCATATCTTGATTGATTATAAGTAGCCATAGGAGCTGATGGCTTGCCACGACGAGTCAGCAAAATAAAAAGGGTAATGTCACTGAGAAATCTATTGAACTGGCTTTCGACCATAAACGAAATGCATCTTGCCATACGCGTGGATAGAAAGATCCTTAATCTCATTTTTCACCAACCCAATCAAGATCTGGACTTCTTCATTGCTCCAGCCTAGCACCCGCGTGAGGAGCGCGAGTGTGTATGCTTCCACGGATTCAAGCATGACCAGTTGCTCATATCGTGCGATTTCCTTCAATCTCTTGTCCTTTGGCCAAGGAGAAAGAGGCACCTGCGGAATCAAAAATTAGCGCTGGTATCGGGAAGGATCACATATGCCCGACATCTGGTCCATTCGACTACATGTACACTGCGTTTACATACCCAAGACAACTAAGCGTCAGATGGCAAGGGCAGATATTGAAATACGAACCTTATAAACATCGTCGACGATGTCGACGAACCCTGCTTCCTTCATCATGTCACCATATTTATGCACGACCTTCATATCCTTCCCGAACTTTTGGCTTGCTTCCAACACTTTATCTCTCCACAAAAGGCTATTGGTAGCCTTATCAAGAGTTCCGTCATCAGAATATTCCCAGACTTCAAAGTCCTGGAGCTCAAGCCACCCACCAGGCTCAAGGTTTTCAAACGTCCGGGCGAATAGGCTCTGCCAATCCCCAATTGATCCAGCCAAGGCGCGCCCATGAATGAAATCGAAACGCTTCGAATAGGACCAGGGTTTCTCAATGTCATCAACTTCGAATTGGCAGTTTGGTGGAACCCTATTATATCATATTTGAGTCTGGATCTGGAAAAGAGTGACCGGCAATTGTATTTACCAGGTGGGCTGGATCGGACTCAGATCAGATCCTATTGACTGTCAAAATTTTTTGTCTCAACCAAAGAGAGACCTCACCGACCAATTACTGTAGCTGTCGGGAATTCACTGTTTCCCGAGTCAGTACATCAATAAGGCTTCAGTCTTTTGCTGGCTGTTCATGCTCACTCTGCAACATCAATTGCCCAAATCCCTATGCTCCGCCTATGATCAGCATCATGGTGCCACTAAAGAAATTCCATCCTGAGTTTATATTCATACCAGTCCCCGTTCCGATATCCAATATATTTGCCGGGTTTGGAGCCAGAGGACAACGAAAGAGGGCGCCACCAAGGACCATTTTGAAGACGTGATGCGACTAACAATCTCGTTAGCAATGATTCAATATGGACCGCTGAGATAGGGTGTCCATACCAGATCTAGGCGATCCTGCTCTTTTTCATCATTTGGCTAGATCATGGTCTTAGCTAACTATAAGTGTCTGAGAGTCATATGGGTGGGTGGATCGTCCTGTACCAGGACATATTCTGAGGCCCGATCTCCACTATATCTTCTTCCATTCTCATACTTGAAGTTCAGAACGGACGACGTAATAGAGGATGTGGATTCGGGATCACTTCAGAATAAAATGATGGAAGTTAGTGTACTGGGCGTCTAGCTGGCTGACCAAATGGAAAAGTCCACAGGATGAATTGGTATGAGGCAACTTACAATCCTCCAAATGTTGAATCCTCATAACTGGATGGGTCAGTCTAGAGTTTGAATGTTAGACACTTTCCGAAGCTATTTGATTATTTGCTGACGGTAGGGAGGGTAGCGTACCTCTGGTTCGATATTGTCTACTGGATCAGGGATGATAAATGGCTCACGGCTCTGCGAACGGGTGCGTTGAGTGGTAGATTCGGCCATGATGTGAAGTGGACGGGCCTCTTTCTGTTTGGAATAGTGGTCAATCCTCATGGAGATAGGGGAGTAGGACAGGAATTTGAGCTTTAGGGTGGTAGCCCTGATTTTACACTATCCCTGAAGGCAAATGCGGTAATTGAGTAGTTTATAGATTATCCAGATGGTAAATTAATAAGTGCCTCTATCCCGTCTATACCTCAGCGTACAATGCATCGTCGACGCCCCTAGCTCGATTTAACCCAGTCAGGGTGCGGAAGCGGGAACAGTTCCGGCGTAGGCCCGAGACGATTTCCATAATCCTTATCAAACAAGGAAAATTTAGGTGAATAACCACAAGAAGAAATAAGGAAAAGCAACCAAAATGGCTCACCCGCAGGTAGTAATGCAGGGGAGACAGGTGTGGGTGCACACCAGCCCATGTCAAGATGTCTACCTTTGGTTGTGATAAACGTGCATTTATTTCTAACCCTGCAACGCACCCTGCCCATTTCAGTAGTCTGATGAAAAACGTTGACAATTTATTAATCAACCAGTTCTTGTAGGGATTATGATAATTTTCCGAGACACAACATCAGGTGTACGGTTTGAACCACGCTCTCGGCTTTTGCAGTATTACGACCCCAACAGTCGGTATTGACATCGAACGATAACGGCCAGAATCTCGCGGATACGCTGAGTATGTATGTGCTCATTTCTGCCTGGGATAGTTGCTAGCAGTGCCATTTAGCCGCTCTGCCTTTCTCCGATTTCGAAATTCCCAGGCGACAAATTCGTGGCAGCTGGCCTCCAACGGTGTCTTCATTAAAATAACATCCTTAGAGGAGCCAGTACACCTTTTAAATCATCAAGCTGCCTGAGAGGCCGCTGAGAATAGTCCCATTAAATGCAAACCTAAGCATTTAAACAGGTGTGTAATTTATACCGGGGACAGCCCGTTCCAATTTCTCATGTTTTTGAATGCGCAATGACCCCGATTACTATGCTGTCACTCGCTCGGAATATTCATCTCCAGGTAAATGTGAATGTTTGACCAAACTAAATGTTTGTCCTTGACATTTCTCTATCATTGTAGGGCAAGATGGATTGAATGGCTTGATGGGAAGCTGGGTGGAAGCCTTTTTCCCCATGGGTCTCTGTAGCCGCTTGAATGGTTCTCCCAAGCATCGGCTTGTTGTTATGGACCCCAAAAGATGTTCAACGGTGTTAACAAAACGAAACGCAAGCCAAAATATTCTATAAACACAAAATTTATCGTTATTGTTTCTATCTATAGGGACAGACATATAGACGCCCTGATTTCTAGAAAGAGAAGAATGGAAAAACTGGAGAAAAGTAAGAGGAAGAAATAATCAGTGAAAATCTGGTTTGGGGCTTTGAGAGGTTGGGGTTGAAAAATAGGAAGAGAAGGTTGGGGGTATGTCTTGAAAATGGTAAAAGGTAAAAAAGAAAGAAATATATAGCCCGAAAATCAACTCATCTCCTAAAAATAAATAAAAAATGGGTATCAGCCAGTAAAGAGGGCTCTTTTCAAGGAAGTGACTTGTCGAGGAAAATTTGAGAACGAGGTAGGTATAAATGGTGGCAGCAGCCCCAAGTCAATCAAAATGCTAATGTGACCCCGAGAAAGTTTCGAACAATCAAAAATCAAAAGACAAGCGGATCCAGTATATATATATATAGGCAGTGGCTTCAAACAAATCCAAATAACGAAATATATAAGCGGGCCATGATGGGTATAAAAAAAATGAATCCCCAGCTTCGACTCCATGAGTATAGTATTCCACTCCTTCCAACGCCAGCCACCTTCCCGATAAATATTTATTCAAGTGTAATGCGCCCACACCTAATCCCCTGTATACTTGGTTCCAGTAGCAGTGGCTTCAGAATTTGCAAGAGCACTCTGCAGTGCACTGGTAATATCCATGTGGAAAAGAGGCCTGTTGAGGCCATGGACCGCAACAATTCTGCGGCTGGCAACGTTATACACATTGCTGGAATCCAATTCCTTTCCAAGTTCATGTCCAGATTCAGTGCTGGAAGTCTCTTCGACCCCATCTTCTGCGCCGGTTTTATGGGAGAATTGCTCAATCGTCGCTTGAGCTGTCGCCTCGACATCCTGTTCCATTCTCGAACTGGACGGTGCCGAACCACGTCGTCTCTCAAGAGCTTCGTGTGCAGCAGCGGAGTGACTACCACCCAACTCAGCGACGCTGAAGATCGCTTTCCATCGTGTATTTCCCCCAGGGCTGGGTGTTGGATAGCCGAAGCCAGCAGAAACAAGAGCACGTTTGGCCCACCGGTTGTTGATATGAGCGAAGTGCCAGTGAACGGCTTGTGGAGCAGCATACCTATCGAGCTGGTTGCGAACATCGATTAGGTTTTGGATAGAAGTTACGTCGACGTTGTTAACGGAAGAGAAGTCAAGAATGATAGCTTTGAGCGTGGGAAGATGCGAACGATCTGCTTCGACCTGACCCTTGCGGGGACCGGGGTCACACCAAGGCCGATCACCCAAACGAGGGTAGTTGTCGAGGTTTGTTCGTCGCGTCTGCTTGTAGATTGTAGAGACGAGGTGGTCAAGGTAGTTATTTGCATTGGGATAATTAAATCCTTCAGAGAATTGATAGATGAAAATTCCCGGCGAAGGTTGTTCAACTTCGATCTCAGGGTTTGAGCCATCGTTATGGTTAAGCGGAAGGAAAATGTTTCGGGCCGAAGATGGGTTGTTGGTTCTTGACGGGGCAAACTCATTTGCTTCGAACGCGCCGCCATGTTTCCTATCGTTGGCCTGAACATGGTCTCCAATTACAGAATGGATTTTGACCCTTCCGAGGAACTGCCCCTGGGCTTTAACAACACGGAAAAGAAGAATAGCGAGGGATACGCAGACGGTACAGTAGATGCCGTTTTCAATTGAGGAAAAAATGGTGACGAAGACTCCAGCGAAGAAAATCACGACTTCGAGAGGCGAGACTCTCCAAAACTGATAGATGGTGTTCGGTGGAGTAATCAAATCTCCCACCGCGTGGATAATGACCGCAGACAGGGACGAATTGGGAATGTAGAAGAAAACTGCAGGAAGGGCGTAAATTGCTAGTAAAACAACCACAGCAGTGATAACGCCAGCAAATGGCGTGCGCACGCCAGCTTTGGATTTAATGGCGGTTCTTGAGAAGGAACCTGTAGCAGGATATCCCCCAAGGAAAGGCCCAAGAAGATTTGTCACGCCAATGGCAACCAATTCTTGAGACGGGTCGATGGTGTAATTATTGATACGCCCGAAGGACTTTGAAATGGCAATATGCTCAATCAAAAGAACTATGACCGCTGCAGGGATGTCACCAGCAAAACTTTTTACAATCTTAGTATTAAGTTTCGGAACAGCCGCGTTTTGGAACCCTGTTCCTTCGTAAGCCTGTGCCCTTTGCCATATTTATGGATAAACAGAAAGAAAACAAAATGATTTCTATGGTTAACGGATCACGGGCAAAACATACCTCTAGGAACGGTGCCTAATATCCTGAAAATTGGTTTCTCGCGATTGTTTCTATTTACGAGCCAGCTGATCATGACGTATAGAAGAATAACAAAAGCGGTCCGCAACGTGGCCAGGAAGAAAAAGAGCTTTTGCTTGTTCGGGTTTTTCTTTGCGCTGAAATTACAAGCCCAGCGGATGAGGTAGAGGAGGAACAGGGCAGTCAGGCCCATCGCGGCATCGATTTTTGTGTCAGGTAGATGTTTGAAGGTGTTGATGATAACCCTGAAAGTGGCATCACGAGTGTCGAAGCCCCGAATACCCATCATGGAAGGAACTTGGCCGGCAGCAATGCTAATAGCAGAACCTGTCATGAAAGCAGTGATTGCGGTTAGGGGGATGAAATCCACGATCCAACCACACCGGATGAGGCCGATAAAAGTGATGATCCCGCCGCAGATGATTGCAAGGGCGCTGGCAATATAATGCTCTGGGATTTCGGGATGAGTTGCCTTAACCTTGATGACGACATGGCCAACCAATGTCGACATTACCGCGACAGGCTTAAATGAAATTAGGAAACAAAAGTAAGCTTCCTAGCAATCAAGAAAAAGGAATTTTACTAAACACTCACTCCGATGGTAATATCCTTCGAAGTCGCGAAAAACCAATATATCAATACGCCCATAAATGAGGAATATAACCCAAACTGAGGTTCTAGTTCAGCCAGCTTTGCGTATGCCATGCTCTGTGGCACGACAACTGCGCCCACGGTGATACCTATGAGAAGGGTTAATTACATTCGACCTCGCAATTGCAATATAATATTTGAACAGAACTAACCAGCCACAAGGTCCCCAATTAACCATTGAAGGTTATATCGAGTAATCCAGCGCAAGAAGGGGAAGAGATTGATAAAGTATTGTACTACTTGCTGACTGCTAGGGACCAATTCACGCAGCCAATCTGCCGAGGATGGCTCTTCTTCGACATAGGCAGAGGTATCTGAAGTCCCAACAGAAAAAGTTGATTCCCCGCGGGTAACGGGATCCGCCCCGATAGGGTCCCGATAGTTCGGTTTGATGCCCATCCCTTTAGCAAGGGTGTTCCCGATTTTAGTCAACGTTTTATCCTCTGAATTAGCCATACCGCCGGTTTGAGGGTAATATGATGTGGAAAGAGCAAACGAAAGGGATTCCTAGGGTTTGGTTGACGGATGAGCGAATCGTTTGAAAACAGCAGGCTCGAATTAAGTGTAGAATCGGAAGACACCTAGGTATATATATGTGTATAGGTTTGTAGTTTAGGGAACGGTGGTCACAGGGCAGCAATTGAAGAAAGCCGGAACGAGAGAGTTGTTTTTTATAGATGAGCGGGTGTGTATATGAATGGCGTATCGCCGATATCAAACGGGAAAAGCGATTTCTTGGAGGAGCAACAGCTCACAATCCCACGATATCAGAAAATCAGGAGTCCATTTTCGTCAAAAGGTTTAAGCTTCGCGAAGCAAGAGGTAGCTTGAAATGCGAGCCAAATAATAATACCCAGAGTATCGGAATTGATGCCAAAAGGATCCTCTGAAAGACAACAGTAGGATAAGGAAGAGAAAGTGAAAGGGGAAGGGGCAAGAAAGAGTGCGTCAAATATGAAGAAAGCCTCAGGGTTTACGCTTTTATTTAGTATTTTTATTTTTTTATTTTTTTTTGCTGTATATGGTTGAGATGGGAGGTGTTGACAAAGCAGGCAGACTCGTCAGGCTGGACTAGCATCACGCAATCGTCAGCAAGTGGAGTGGCTGCAATTCCAAGCTCCCTTGAACCAGGATCGATCCGGGAACTTTGAGAAGCTACCCCCAAGACACAGATAAAGTTCAAACCTTGAGACGAACTCTGAAAAGGCTCTGGGCTCCAGCGATCATAAGTGGGAACAGTTGTTACAAAGCAGAAAACAGGTGGGACACGAAGGGTGGAAATGCAATGGACCCCATCCATATATTATGGATATCGTGCAGCTGCTTACTTTTCTTTTTTCCCCTTCTTGTTTCTTTCTCCCTGGCTTTTCTGTTCGTCTTGAGGGTTGCCCCGCGGCCAATGTCAGACCTTGACAGCCTCCTCAGACACTGTCATTGGCTAGGTGAAACCACCGATGACGATGCCTGTTGAACATATGGAACCTGCACGTGGGAAGTAATTGGGCCTACTCAAAAAGAAGGACTGCAAGCGTGGCTGGAGGAATCTCAGGTCCGTGTGATGTATCACGATATCACGCCGACACGGGTTAAAGTTTTCTCAATTTAATCTTGTCGCGGTTTCCGCAGCTTGTAAAAAGCCACTGGCGGCACCCCCAGCATCAGGATGGTTGCGAAATCTAACCATTGTGAAAAAACTATGGAAGGCCGCCCAGCAGAGATCTGCTACTGGAGAACAGTAATAACCCTCACCTGCCGCCAACACTGTCATACCCGTCATTCATACATATTTCGCACTATGAGGCAAATCCCGAGAGCCTACAAACAAACGTAACAAAGCACAAACCCGGGATAATAGTGTTTGCATGCTGGATCTGGCGGAGCTGGAATTATGATATCATTTGTGCTCTCAAAAATCCAGAGTTGTGGAGAGGGACAGGGCTGGGGCCAATGCGACCGTGGCTGGCTGCCGACAGTTCACACCCAGTCACCCTTTTATGGGTTTTAAGAGGGTTCCTTTCTTGGAGGGGTCGTGTTGCAGCTGAGCATGTCGTAGCAGTAGTAATAATACCGGTATCTGATATTTTTAATATCTCTGCCGGGAAGCTGGCGCCTCTGGCTCGTCACACCCTAAAAAGCCATCAACGCCAAAAACAGCTTAAAACCAGCCGCATGGTGGCGGTCGCTTAGCATTCCGCCCTGGGACTAGCGGAAGGCAGCCCCGCGCCCAATCACAGCTGCACGGAAAGGCGCCATATCAACCCCAGATGATGAAGACAGGAACTATCAGACTCACAGAAATCAAGGACCCTGCAAGTGGATTACAAGTTATGTATGATCAATAATTATTTTAAAGGCTACCCACTGCGTACGGGAATCCTGACATCGAGCCGGGAGAAAGAAACTAGTAGATATCAGATTACTCTTGGCGAGAATGAGATACCTGCAACAGCAACATCACCAGGCCGACTCGACCATGTCATGATATCAATCTACACGTGGTTATCGCATTCTCACCCATCAGAATGGCATTGTTGTTCTACCCCAGACATCCGCGGAGTTACTGCGTGAGGGGAAATCCCAAACAATACAAAATGATCGTCTTGTCTTCTCGCCAGGTCGTCATCCTCATCGGAGAGCCAATGGTGGGCCCAACAGAAAGATAGAAAAAGAAGGCGTCGAATTGTGAAACAGCCGTGCAAAGTAACGTACGGCTTCCACAAGACCCTTTCCCAAGTTTGGGCCCTTTTCCCGCTGCCAATCCTTGCCCGTTTTCGTGCTCGAACAGTGTGCTGGGACGGGCTCCTCTTGCATACACCCGCCTTGGCAACCCCTTGCCCTGGGAATAGATATGATAGACAGGTGAAGATGTCATTATTCTGATGATCACGAAAATAGAAGAATAAAGGATGCCAGAATGACACTTTTTGATTGCAGTCTTGGATGCCCGAAGCAACCCCCACCTTTTGCCAGCAGCGCCAGATATTTCTGTTCGTTCTGTATTCCCTCCTTTTGTCAGAACCTACTATGACGAGCAATGGCCAATCGGGGTGCTGTAAGCCTCCCTAAATTTTCTCCCACCCCATATATCTGTGATGTATCAGGTATAGCCGCCGGGCTATGTTTCTTTTTCTTATTCTCTCCCGATTTTCCCCTTACCTTTTGCAAATGGCAAATGCCTTTCTCGTGTATCAACCATCATCTCATGGAGGTCTGGAATTGCGTGCTACGGACATGCCATACATATCTTTGTGGGGGTTGCCAACGGGTTGGCTGTCAAGCATAAAATTCAGGGGTCTTGTCGAGATCTATTTGATCTTGAGCACATGACCTAGTGGGAGTACGGATTTCAAAGTACCCGTTTCATCTGACTACCCCGTGCGGCGTGGAATATGTTCCTGTTATATACCTCTGACATACCTTGGTATACCCTGGCTCCAAGGTGCTCTCTCTGCATTTACGTCGCGCAGAATCATGGAAACTGAGCTTCTCAATTCTCTGCAACGCGGAACGACCGTCGCAGCATCATCTGTTTCCATGGAGTCTACAATTGGAGATTCGATGGGAAAAGCTACGGAACCAAATATGTCCTGACTGGGAGAATCCTCACTCCCCTATCTCCTCCCACTACCTTCCCTGACCACTCACCGTCAGTCAGAAAGGATGTCCTCCCCAGACTCAGAGGCTAGCGCTACCGCCATTTCTGTGGGATTGGATCACGTCATCCAACAAAGTTGTCCGGAGAATCATACTATACCCCTGATACACCCGAATAGTCCCAATCGCTCAGAGATAAAAATATCAGGAGAGAAATGCAACAGTTCCATTTTAAAATAGATACGAAAAACAAAACCGATCTTCCACCTACAAAACACGGTGTGACAAATATCAACATCGATAGAATAATAAACTACAAAAAAACAATCCAATCCATATAGTTTAGCCCATCAGAACTTATCTCAGCAATTGGGCCGCGCACCCCATAGACTCTCTCACTTCTCCATCATTTGTCATACCTCTTCCTTCCTACGGATATTCCTCAAGAAAACCAGGCCAACCATCATGCCATGACTCTTCTATAAATGCCTAAATCGATCGTTTGGACGACCATCTAGGCACACCCATCAGACCCAGGCACCGGAAAACAAAACCTATCATCTTAGAACCTGCTCTGCCCCCTGTGTTCCTTTTGCCCTTCTCCTCGCTTTTTATCTCACCTATTTTCATTGTATACAAGACTAAAATGCCTCAAGAAGGAAAGTTCCATTTACCTCCTTATTCCTTCGACAAAACGAACGGACGTACTACCGGCTCTCCCCTTACCATCACTTCAGCTTGCTTTTACCTCGCACTCACCTACATGCGATGAAACCCTCGACCGGAAACCCCCATTGAAAGAGACAGCTAAATCACATTCTCGCCTTGGGCGTACATACAATGGTATGAAGCAACTGGTCGCATCCCTGCGATAGAAGGGAGGAAATGAGGAAGAAGAAAGGAAGAGCAATACAGGGGGTCCAAGACAAAGGGGCCAGTGTTCTCTAGAGAATTGTGATGCAGACAGACCCAGACCTCCGTACAAAGCAAACTATTACACAGCAGGAGAACAAAAGGCTGAATCTATCATTCTCTGGAACTCTTCTCCTGCCGAACTCCGATATTGCCGCGGAGAAAGATGGATGCGATTTTTTATTTTGTTTTATTTTTACAAATAACCCTAGGTCTGTGGTATTTGGGGTTCTCAAGAGGAGATCAGGGTCCACGTGGCTCCTCTGCTGGCTGAATATCTGGCACCCCCTTATAGACTAATAGAAGAACTCCCCCGCCATACAGCCCCCTTGAATGCCACTCGATAGCCTCTTGCGTTATAGATTTCAGACATACATATCTCAATCATATGTACTATCCAGAAGTATTTTTCGAGCATCCCACGCAACGGTGAGACCAGCGATGAAGAAGATAAGAAGCAGGAATCACTCTATCCTCATTTTCAAATGGCCTTTTTTTTTTAAAAAAAAAATTTTATATTTATTTTACGTGATGGAACTCAATTCCCGTCCACTCACCTCTTCGTTCGTTATTCCCATATTTTCCAGTACTAATTGTGAAAATTCCTATGTTATGTTCCACAGGATCCGAATGTGAGACGATGCAACCATGCACCGTGCCTTGTGCGCCATCTCTCGTTCTACTTCTAAGTGATAGAGAGGGAAAAAGCAGCCACCGAAAAATGAGATATATATATACAGTATGAGAGGCAAGAAGGTGAAATATAAAGGGGAAAACTGATATAGAGGTAAAAGAAAAGGAACGGGCACGGATGAAGGAAACTGAAAGTATTTCTCCTCCATTAACGTTTCTTGCAGTGTAGCGTACGTAGAGCAGGGGAAACCACCACTTGAGACAATTGAGGTATGAACGTGAACTATAGGGGCTGGATGGTTTGTTCGTTTTGATAATTAATAAGAAATCCGCCCGTCGAAAGGAACGTTCAGCGTTTAAATTTTTAGTTTTTTTTCAATAAAAAAAAGAAAAAAAAAGTGGGCTTGTAAGGGAAAAGCGCTGTTGGTTTTATGATGAAGCTGGAGGGACCCAAGGAAAGATATTTTAAGAAAGGAAGGCGAAAGATGAGAGAGAGAGAGAGAGAGTAAAAGAAACCGTCTAATCCGTCCATTTCATTTCATCCATCATTACCAGATATAATAAGACTTGCAAAAGAACTCACCCACGTGCGGTTGCGGTGGGCGTTATGATAGGAACAAAAATAAAAAATAAAAAACAAAAAAGCAAAAAAAAAATAAAAAATAAAAAAAGGTGAAGAATGGAAAATAAAAACGTGAAAGGAATAAATGAGGATGAACATATAAGAGGTACTTGGGAAAAGAGAAAAAAAAAAGAGAAAGAGGCGAAAAAGAGACGAGTAAAACAAAGAAAAATAACCCTAACCATTCTTGCAGCGGAAGAGCGTAAAATGAAGAAAACTCATTGGGGGGGCCAGGGGGGTGAAGCAAAAGAATAACAAGAAAAAAAACCAGCATGGTAGAAAAGGGTGCTAGCAACCAGCATAGAAAGGGAAAAAAAAGAGTCTCTTTTCGAAGCCAAATCCACACGTACTTTTTCCATTACTGGACCCCCCCTTTTACCAAACGTTAACACCCCAACAGCCACTTCCCGGGAAATGGTGGAAGAAATTTACTGGGACGCGCACTGCATCCGCTCAGCGCCTGGTGGTATGTCGTCATCATCTTCATCACCCATGTGTGCAGCTCCGTGGGCTCTCGCCCGGCCACTATCCTCAATATCCTCTAGGTTGAAATCTTCAACCATGGAGTCGGCAGGAGGTTGTGGTTGTGGGAGGCGGGGCGGCAGCACCTGCTCGAGAAGTTCAACGTTGCGAATCTCATCCTTTTCTGGGAATTTGACGTTGAATTGGATGTATAGGTTGCCGAAGTCGTGGTGGCGGAAGGAGGGCATTCCCTGGCCCTTGATAAGCTTGATTTGGCCTACAGAAGAAGAAAGAAAAAGATTAGTTTTTCCTTAACGCAAATACGGGAAGGGGAGTGAATGGCTTGAGGCTTCTAAGGTTAGGTTAACTATTAGGAAACGTAGCGCAAACGTACCAGGTGTGATTGGTTCACCAGGAGCAATTTGTACTGTCAACCATCGGTCGTCTAGATGCTCGATGTTGATTGTGCCTCCAGCGAGGGAGGTTAGGAGGTCGATATCAGCTTGGTAGAAGAGATCGTCGTCCTTGCGCTGGAATCTTGCATGCGGTTGCTGGTCTATTTCGAATTGAACGTCGCCCGTTACAACGCCTGGCGCCTGGTCACCTTCACCGTGGAAATCAATCTTGTGCCCTGGCCGAACTCCCCGGTCTACATGCACATGCAAAACTTTCCGCTCAATGATGACCTTGTTGCCCTTGCATTTCTTGCAGCGATCACGTTCATTGATGACCTGTCCCGTCCTATCGCAGTCCGAACATTCCACAACAAATCGTTGGATCATAGGCCCCATCTGGCGCATCATGGTCCTTTTACCCGTACCGCCGCAAGGAACACATTGTTTGACAGATCCGGGCTTACCGCCAATTCCCTCGCATCCCGGGCAAATTACGGATTTCTTCAAGGCCAATTTCGAGACCTTGCCCCGGTAGATATCCTCTAGCGTGACTTTGAGAGGGTGGACAATAGTACGCGCCTTCTTGGGGCCAGTGTCTCTCATTCCGCCACCGAACATGCCCCCAAAGGCGCTTCCGCCAAAGAACTGGGCGAAAAGGTCCTCCGCTTGCATTCCTCCTCCGGCACCGCCTTGCTCCAAACCTTCTTCGCCATATTGATCATAAATCTGCCGTTTCTGGGAATCGGAGAGAATTTCATAGGCGTGAGAGAGGTCCTTAAACTTCTCTGCGGCTTCAGGATTATGGGCGTTCTTGTCTATATGAGTGAAAACAAGTCAGGATTTAAGTGAAAAAAAAAAGTTGTTAGGGCAATGCAAGTCAACATGTAATATCATGGCGCTGTCACCTACCAGGATGATGTTTCAAAGCACCCTTCTTATAGGCGGTTTTCAGTTCCGCGTCAGTAGCGTTGGGCGACACCTATTCGTTGAAGAGGTTTAGTTAGACCTTTTTTTTTTCTTTTCTTTCGGTTTGGATGCCCATGTTGCAAAAACGCTTCCTCAAGGGACATCAGAGACACCACATACCCCTAGAATGTCATAGTATTTGGTTTCCTTCACCATGTTGGCGCAAGTTCTATAATACGTTTATGAAAGCGAGAAAAGGGAAGAGAAAAAAAGGGAGGGGCAAGGTGAGAAAATGCGGCGAGGTATCGAGTCAAACAAGCCGTTCGCTATCCACCTGGCTTTCTTTAATATATTTTTTTATTTTTTAAAAAAATATTCGAGGGCGCCGAAATCTTGTACGGCTTGAACGAACGGGTACGAGGATGTACAAGGTAGGTTGTAAAGTAGAAGAGGTGGAGGTGATGAAGATTCGGCTAAAGTTAGGTGTGATAATTCTGAGAACAGGGACAAAGGGTATCTCGACAGAAGATATGATATGACCCGCAGAGGGGGAAGGTGACGAATAACGGAAGAGAGGGAGAGAGAGAACGGGTTCAAGAGGGCCAAAGATGACAGGATGTGGGAGTGAAGAAGGAAGACGAGGGGGTGTGATGGTTGATATCCGGGAGAAAAGCGAGAGATCGAAAACGGAGGAGAGGTTGGTAAGAAAAAAAAAAAGCTTCCTGGAGCAGAACTTCACGTATGGGGCCTGTAACCGTAACAGGGCAGTTTTTCTCTGGTATTTTAAGAGTATGGGGCGAGAGGCGTAATCCTGAAAGATTACACCATGTACATGAGAGGTACCTCAAGACAACAGCCCACTTCAACCAGAAAGGCTGTCCTGACTACTGATATAACTAAACTGCTTTTTATTGACTAAATTGGCGAATGAACGTAAGGGTAAACTGGTATAACTATCTCAAATCCCCCTGTCATCATTTCTGTAACTGAGCGACAATATACAGAGTATCGAAAATGATCACCCAGGTACGTACTGACGGTACCTTGAAATACAAAAACATTCCAGGCGGCCGAAATGGGTCTTACCGTATGGGGCAAGGCGCAGCTCCACACGGGGCTTAGCGCCGCAGCAAGGCGATTCCGAAGCTTTCCAGCTGTTTCCATCGTTTCTTTATCACAGCTGATCTACACGTTTCGGTCGTCTTCTATCGTCGTTGTTGCCTTGGCCCGAATCCAGAAGGAAGGAAGACGAGAGAAAATGAAAGAAAAAAGGGAGAACGGTTCGAGGGACGCCCGAGCATGCCAAAAGAAAAAGGTGGCAATGGGGGGAGATTTCAAAAGAAGCTACTTGCAACCAGCCAGCCAGCCTCTCATCGCCAACGGAATAATACATGCTGGATGTATAGTTAACTATATGGAGATTTATTTGCTGCGCGTGTATTTTTGGTTCGTGCAGCCTTGTTTTGGAATAATACGACAGTTGTATTGTTCCTGGCGGATGCCTGTACCATTACTAAGCTCGCGGATTATCGAAATCCCCGAGCCCAGCCTGGCATGTGATCTGGTGGTGTGTTTTGTTTATCAATCTTATCGATAACAGGATATTTTTTGCCCGCCAGCCACTCGCCAGCTCCGGTTGGCTGTGGCCCCTCTCTCTAGTTGGATACGGGAACAATCTCGAGGAAAGGGTTGAATATAAAACTGTCTATCAATTGATCATCCATTCTTGACATAACCATATATATAGTATTTTATTATTGGTATTTTAATTATTATTCTTAGTTTACCTACAGCACCTGTATATATAGCTGTATAGCGGCCTCGAGCACACATTCAATTAAAACAAAATCCTTTGGTCCCCCAACCTAAAATCCTCAATTAGACGACTAGTAAAAAGGAAGGAAAAAAAAAAAAAAAAAAAAAAAAAAAAAAGAAGAAACATGTCTGAACAAGATCCCGGCTTCATTGCAGCTCTGGAAGAAGCCAAGAAGGGAGTTGCAGAAGGCGGCTTGCCTATTGGCGCCTGTCTGGTCTCCAAAGACGGCAAGATCTTAGGCCGGGGTGAGATCTCCGCATTCGAAAACCCCGGCCGGCTGCCCGCCTCCGCTTATGTTGGCGCAACAATGGACACCACCGTGTCCTCTTGCGACATGTGCACGGGAGCCTGCGTGCTGTACAAATTGAAGCGCGTCGTGGTGGGTGAAAACGCCTCGTTCATGGGCGGCGAGCAGTACCTGATGAACGGGGGTGTCGAGGTTGTCGTGCTGGATAATAAGGATTGTAAAGAGTTGATACAAAAGTTTATTCAGGAGAGGCCTGAGATATGGTGAGTGGTGTGTGAAGTGGGATTTAACAGCTTTCGCCGTGGTCTTTTTTTTCTTTTTTTTCTTCTTTTTCTTTTTTGTGCTGGGGACGGTGTGTGGGGTGTCTAGAGAGTCACTCTTATTTTACTCATTGAGTGTTATGCTGATGGCTTTTGCTAGGCATGAGGATATTGGGAGGTGAGACTTCATGGACTAGATAAAGGAGAAGGTCCATAGATGAGGAAGGGTTTGATTGTGACAATCGGAGGCACCGTTTGAATTGGATTATATTGCATATAAGGAAATGCAGACTGTGTGTTCCTTTCTCTGGCTCATGCTTTTGTACATATCATGGCCGCAAAAGAGATCCGAACCATCCCCGCTTTTTTTATCTACAAAATTGTAACACTCGACTGACCCTTATTCGTCTTATTCAGGCGGATGTTAACCGGTGAATTTCTTGAAAGTAGAACCTCAGGTCCTCCGGATCGACAAGCGGAGTAATTCCTATAATTTTTAGGTATTAGTATCCAAACAACCCACCAATCAATAGGATATATGATTACATACCATGACCCAAATTCGCAATCCACCCTTGTTTCCCACTCCAAAACCCCTTCACCATATTTTCCACAACAGCAGTAATCGATTCGCGGGAGCCATACAAGCAACCCGGATCCGCATTACCCTGCAACGTAACTCTACCCCGGGCAATCTTCATTGCCTCAGCCGGATCATGCAGCCAATCCAAGCCCACAACGTTATACCCAGACTCACACAACGCATCCAGCGCATACCACGCACCCTTGGCGAAGACCGTCATGGGCACGCGCTCCTGACCCAACTCCACCAGCTTCTTCGGCAAATTCGCAGAGATATAGCGCAGATACGGCAGCGAGAAATCCGCAAATGACGCCGGCGAAAGTTCGCCAGCCCACGAGTCGAAGACCTGTACGAGTTGCGCACCCGCCACGACCTGCAGAGCAAGATATTCGACGCAGATATCCGCAATTTTCTGCAGCAGTGCCTTCGCTGCCTCGGGATACTTATATACCCACGTCTTGGATTGGATGAACATCTTACTCCCACCCCCTTCAACCATGTAGCAGAGCAGTGTCCAGGGTGAGCCGCAGAAGCCAATCAACGGTACACGGCCCTTCAACTTGTGTCTTGTAAGCGTGATGGCTTTGTAGACATAGTCGAGTTCCTTGGCGACATCGACTTTTTTGTCGAGCACTTGGCGGTACTGAGGGTCGTCGGGGGATTTTAGGGGTTCAGGGAAGCTGGGTCCCTTTTTGTCGATCATCTCGACGTTCATGCCCATTGCCTGCGGGATGACGAGGATGTCGGAGAAGATGATGGCGGCGTCGATGAGCCCTGCGTAGCGCTCTATGGGTTGTAAGGTGAGTGTGGAGGCAATCTCGGGGGAGCGACAGCATTCGAAGAAGTCATGTTGGTCCTTTACCTGGTGGTATTCGGGGAGGTAGCGGCCGGCTGTGGAAGGCGTGGGCGCGCCATGAGAGAATGAAGTTAGAAATAGGGTTCTTTATTTTAATTATCGTCGTTTAATTTTCTTTTTGCTATTGGCTTTTAACTTTTCTCTTCCAGTCTGCTCTTTAAATAGGTGCAATGACTGCGAATTTGACGAGTCGAACGGGGAGGCGTGGGGTAAAATTGACATACCTTGTCGCATAATCCATATTGGCGGGCGTTCAACCTTTTCGCCTACAGATTACCGCATCAATTAGTTAGGGAGTCAATTGAAATGACTCATAGTTGAGCAGGCATACCTCGCGCGGCTCTCAGTAGAAGATCGTTTTGAAGGGGTTCGAATTGATCCGACATGGTGGCGGGGGAGTTAGGTGATGTTGACAAAGGACTGAGAAACTGCAGGTGGAAAATAATGTGACGAAATAGTTCCGGGCTGCTGCGGAGTCTGGGACGGAGCAAAATTTGGAGTTCGAGAGCAGACGCTCCACCTGCAAGATTGATGTATTTATCCACTTTATTTTATCCATTTATTTTTATTTTGAAACGCATGAAATGATAACTGATTAGCTGGGAGTTTGGAGTTTCTATATCTAAATTGTTCGTAAACCTTTTCTCTACGTGGATTCATCGACCTGTAGAACTATATAAAGCGCTTCATATTCAATCATTTTCGCCCATTCATTCGTCGTCTCCTTTGCCCCATTTCCGCAGATTTCCAACACTGTATAACGTAGCTGCGAGGGCTTGTGCATGCTTTTTTACCTCCTTCTCATCTTCAAAAGTAGCCAGATCAAAGGTACCATAGTTACCGATCGTATTCACCATGTCGCTATCAACTTCTGTCCATTTAAATGTTTCTTGTTCCATGGCTACTGAAAACACTTGAAGCAGCTGTTGTCGTGTACCTGTTGATTTTCGCTGGTCTTTTGACGATCCGGGCTCGTGTACATTGTCGACCGATACAATGATGTTGCCCTTGTTATCGAGAGATGTAACGGTGAGCGCATTCCCTGGAAGATGAACGGGGTTCTGCGCCACAGCTTTGCCATCAATATTAAAAACAAACGGAAAGAGTTTTGGAGTCCTAGTGTGGAAAACGTTAACCTCTCGATGCACATACATATACGTGTACCTAGTATCGTATTGGATTGCCTACCCTTCTAAAGTTACCAGAATCGCGCCGGGTGCATTATTTCTCAAGGAGTAATCGTCTGCAAAGGACACTGGACATATCCCATTTACGGCAATGTCGGGTGCAGATAGTTTATCCCCTATTGCGGCACCAGAATATTCATTTGAAGCCGCAATGCTACCGTCTATGGGAAGCGAAATCTTTTGCAGGAATTTCCCTTCGACCCAGCGCCACGCCAGAATGTAATCATCCCCTCCGCCAGATATCAAAGTCGATGTGCTCCATGGTAAAACACATAGTCTGCTCACAAAAGCCGTGTGACCCAGGCAGTAGCTCTGAATTATATGAGACTGAGGCGGGCCGCGGGAGACCCGAATATGCTCATCTCGGTCCGCTGTTATTATATAAGGGCGAGAAACAGCGGATTCAGAATCGACGCATAAATCCACATATGCGACGTCAGTGAGCATTGATACATGTCCTAGAAGTAACTTGAGTTCAAATGTAGGGCCGGTTTTCTCCGTTGAAATTTTCGCACTGAGCCTCAGCTGCTGTTCGAGTGCTTGCAGATTGCGCTTCGTATGGACGGTAAGTGCAGAAGCAGATGGCTGAGCGGGCTGTGAGAGCTGTGCACTTTTCCTGGGAGGTGGTTTGTAGTCTTCTCTTGGGAAGAGCGGGAGAGAGTAGACGTCTCCGAATTTATCTCCACATATTATGGTGGATTCATCAGTTGATAGTACGACTGCGCATGGTCGTTTGGGCATACATCTATGTTATGTTAGTATAATTGTCGGGTTATTTGTCATTTCTAAAGGTTTATAACGGAATGATACTTACCGCTCGCTTAACTGTGAGAGCACCCCGCTCGCGTTCACTGTAAAGACTCGTATACACTTATCTTCCGCAGTAACTGCGACGATGTGTTCCCCAGATTTTGAGGTTGTCACAATTGGGATCGTCGACCATGCCAGTTTCGAGTCTTGCGTTTTATCTGACCCATTGGCTTTAGACTCGGGCGCTATAGTTCCTTCGACGCTGGGAACTTCCTGTGGGGTTGTTGGCAAAAGCTTCCGCTTTTTCTCGGGAGGCTCACTACCTTCAGCATCGCCCTGACGATGGGAGTCTGCGTTTTTTGCATAAGTGGCTTTGGCCCCTGACTCTATATTCAAGGGCCAAACGGAGAGTGGATTCCCCGTTTTCCCATCAAACACATATAGCCTTGCGCCAGCGGCGCCAACGAGGAAGTTTGGAGCTTCCGGGCTCGACTTTCCCAGGCATTGTATGCACTGAAAGGGATGCTGGAAAGGCATGATCTGATAATTGAACTATCCAGCAGAAAGTATGTTCTCGGAATTGCTGTGTCCGATGTAATTTTTTTTGCTCCGCTGCGAGGGCCCAGACAAAATCTGCCGCTGTAATGACGACCAGTCTTGGCGCACTCAAGCAGACGAAGAACTTGAGGGCTTTGACAACCTTCACCAATGCACAAAAATGTAATTTGCAAAAGGAAGGAAAATTTATTGTAAATATGAAATCGCAATTGAACAAGTAAGCTTAGTTTTTATTCCTGCCCTAAGCTGTTTCTGCTCCAGTATATTAGGGCCCAGGAAGGTTGACATTCACGTGACTCGGACTTGGCACTGGTTAGCCGAATCCACAAGAACAAAATTCCGAACATCAAAATCTTCGAAGCAACAACCATCACTTTCCTCCAAATCAACACTCCAATTCCCTCCCACGATATTTACCTAGCCCTTAAACATCCTATCTTCATCCCAATAAGAAGACATGGGGGGCAGGTCCGCTAACAAAGCCGCTTACTTCGACAAGCTGAAGGCGCTGCTCGATGAGTTCCGCTCGATCCTCATCGTCACCGTTGACAATGTCAGCTCCCAGCAGATGCACGAGATCCGTCTCAGCCTGAGAGGCGAGGCCGTCGTTCTCATGGGAAAGAACACCATGGTATGTCAGACAAGGAGAAATAGCTATTTATGGCAGGCGGATTGCTAACAATTGATCTTTAATTAGGTTCGCCGTGCCATCAAAGGCTTCGTCGCCGACAACCCAGAATACGAGCGCCTTCTCCCTCACGTCAAGGGCAATGTTGGCTTCATCTTCACCAACGCTGACCTGAAAGAGGTCAGACAGAAGGTTCTTTCCAACAGAATTGCTGCCCCTGCTCGTGCTGGTGCCATCGCTCCCTTAGATGTCTTTGTCCCCGCTGGCAACACTGGCATGGAACCGGGAAAAACCTCTTTCTTCCAGGCTCTCGGTGTCCCCACCAAGATTGCTCGTGGTACCATTGAAATTACCACTGACCTGAAGCTCGTTGAGGCTGGCACGAAAGTTGGTGCTTCCGAAGCCACCCTCCTCAACATGCTGAACATCTCTCCGTTCACCTACGGTATGACTGTTGCTCAGATCTACGATGATGGCCAGACCTTCAGCCCCGAAGTTCTGGACGTTGGTGAGGAGCAGCTTTTGGCCACCCTCCAATCAGCCATCCGCACCATCACCACCATCTCTCTGGCTACCAATTTCCCCACCCTGCCATCCGTCATGCACTCTGTTGTCAACTCCTACAAAAACATGATTGCGATTGCGGTCGAGACCGAATACGACTGGAGCGAGATCGAGGAGCTCAAGGACCGCATTGCCAACCCCGACGCCTATGCTGCCGCTGCCCCAACTGCCGTGGCTACTAAGGGAGAGGAGACTAAGGAGGCTGCCAAGAAAGAGGAGTCGGAGGCTGAGGAAAGCGAAGAGGAAGGAGGTATGAACAATCCCCATGCGCGGGATGACTGGACCATCTCCACCTGCCTTCCCCAATGCACATGTATACTGACTATTGCCTCTAGGTTTCGGTGACCTTTTCGGTTAAACGCACAATATGCATTGATCATATTACCGGATATGAATGAAAACGAATGTAGTATATCTATGGCCGTCATGTCTTGCGTAATAGAACCAAACTATTCAATTTTTTAACCCAAATTCACCTATCAAAGCATGTTGCCTAATGATGTGTGATTTTTATTTATGAATGGTATTACCCAACGTACCAGCAGGCTAGTTGCAAAATTAATGGTACGCATATCGCAATTTCTCGATTTTTCCTCTTATCTCCAATCCACATACAATTTGCCCGAAATAGACAGAGGCCCCTTCTTTCCTCGCGAATGATTAAATCTTTTTAACCCTGATTTTTCTATGAAGATCAACTAAATAGCAACAACACTCTAATTTTTTAATGACGCGACACCCCTAAACACGCTGTTTTCTCATATCTTTCCATCATTGGTTTTATTGACTCAAGATGCTAATTCAAATTAGGCTGTTATTTCTAGGCTCAGTCTATATATGTCCCACTTTCCTGACCCGACACTGCCCGATACCTTGTAGAGTCTTGTTTTCACAGCAAACGAAGCAAGTAGTTAGGTCCACGTATATCAGCCACAGTTCCCCCTATTTCTTAGGCTAGTTAATAGATAAGTATTATAAATTGGTATACAACTTCCATAAAAGGACTTCCGACTTATGCCCGCATTCAGCAAATCTCTTCCCGCTTTGATCGAAATATGTTAAGTATGTGGTTGACATTCTCATCTGGCACAAATTCAGCGTCAAGTCAGTCAGTCAGTCCTAGTTTTCGATACTAGAGTGTGGTTATTGAGAAATTAATAAGAATCAATCGCTTCCTCATACCTTATGCCCCGTCTAAATATGTGACCTACCATGGAAAATGCTCACTTAATAGTGTCGGAATTCTGTAATGTACCATCGTAACTGTTTTTCAGTACGAGGTCTGTTCACACACGTCGTCCGTAGGAAGCTTGTTAGGATTCTGTCATCTTAGGATCTGCGTTCAATAAGGGAGGAAGTGGTATAAAAAGGAGGCACATTATCCCAGACACGCGACGACGGGGGAACATGAACAATATATCAAATCTAATTTGCACCATAAATATTGTCTACATCCATTTGGATATACAAGTACACGTGCCGCAATATCCGGATCTCCACCCCCCCCTACATACAACCGACTTATTTCACTATTCCTCTCGCATGTACCCGGAGTAGAACATAGATAGCTAATATCCCAAGCAAAACCCTCTTCCGCTTCCCCTTTCCCTGGTCTACTTTCCTCCACTTTCATCTCCAACCCTCCCAAACCGTCCACCCAGCCCTCCCAAATCCCTCCGAAAGAACTTCCCAATATTTTTAAGGTTCTCATTAAGATTCGTCGACCCTAGACCGGTACCTTCTATACCGTCTCCCCGCTGCCCTAAGCTCCCCCCTAACCCGGCCACTGGAGTCCCAGAGCCTAGTTGTGGAGAGGCCGCTGGAGGTATCCCCACGCCGCTAGCGGCAGCGCCACCGACAAGGGGGGTCCCCAGCCTATCCACCCCATCCCTAGCTGCGGATATGAGTGCAGAACCCAGGCTCGAAGCATCGAATCGAGCCGGAAGAGTGCCCGTCGCGAGTGAGGCGCCGCCAGCTCCGCCCAAGTTGCTCAGGCCCAGGCCTTGGGATACAGAGGAGGCGGCCGGGGTGGTGGTGGATGATGATGTCGGAGGCTGTAATTGTGCGACGAGTGGATTGCTTTGTTGTAGATTGGGAGCATGGCGGTCGGAGGTTTTGTGGATTTGAAACAGCTCGATGAGCTGGTTTTGTTCCTGTTTGCTTCGGATTCCTTTAATTTCGAGGATTCTACGGAAGTTGGAATCACTCCGGTCGGCGATGTGGATGAGGTAAGCTTGTACTAGGGCCTCGGGTGGTGTGGCTCGGACCTGGAGAGTTTTGAGGAGAGAATCAACTTTTTGAAAGGATATGTTCAGTCGCTTGGTGAATCCAGCTGGTGGGGGGGAGAGAAGATTGGCGATTCCACTTTTTATTGTGTAGGCGTCAAGGAGCATCTGTGATGTTTGTTAGATGGGGGGGGGGAGAAATTCTGTTCGTTGATGTGATCTGGAAGGGATCAATCCTACCTGCTCGGCACCAGTCTCTGACACTGGTCTGCACTGGAAAATATTAGCTATGTAGCTGCTCGAGAGGTGTTCCACGAGATTATCAGCAAATGCTCGCGCATACTGTTGCTTATGCAACATTTCCAGGATTTCCTCAGATTTTGATTTGGCGCTGCTTAACAGTACTGCAAGGAAGGAGCTCTGGTCGCTGACGGTTTCTAATCTGTTCCAATTTGTATTTCGCATTTCTTTCCATGATGGTTCCAATTCAACCTCGACTTTTCGTACGAGTCCGCGTACGGCTGAGCTAGCAATGCCCATAAAAGCATCTGCTTGGCTCTGTAGGTCGACACTTTGTTTAAAATTCTCGTCGATACGTCCTTTGATTTTATCTTCGAGCTGGTTGCACGTTGAGTAACAGTAATCGGCAGTGTTTAAGACCAGTATAAGGTCTTCTAACGATGGAGTTTTGGAGGGAGTCTGTCCACTTGCGCGTTCAGTGACGAAATACAAAAGTACTTGCTGAGCATATTGATCCAAATATTTTGCAAATAGTTTTGACAGCTCTGATAAACTGGGACCAGTGGATAATTTGGCACACTGCGCGAGAGAATGTCGATAAAAGGTGAACAGGTCGGTAGAAGAAGGAATAACTAAGCGGGAGGTAAAATCTTCATCTGGAGGTTTTATTGGTTGCTGTCGATATTTCGGTATCAAGGCGGATAACTGCTTATCTTGAGCTTCAATCCATACGCTAAGGTAGGGCTCAAAAGCTTCAGATATTGACTGGCCGAATACAGGAGATTCGCTCGATGTAAATGTATCAGAAGACGCACGAGATTGTGAGGTGAATCGCCTGTCTAGCGATTGTTCAAAATCGAGGGTCTCTTGCAAACAAGAGAGGAGCAGGTTAACGTCTAACGTTTGTCCACTTCGAACTGATCGGGATAGTATTCCTTTGAAATCTTCCCGCGTCCCTTCACAGAACACATTTGCTAGGATTTCACTGACTTTCCAGGAAGGTGGAAATATGGACGCATGCTCGTCATCATACGTCTTCAGCATCCTCCTAAACCAGGAATACCTTCTTGAGATATTATCCAAAGACCCTGCTTCCTCGTTTCCTCTAAATACTTGGCGATATTCTCTTAGTTGCGTATTGCAATACCAGGTTATTAACCTTGACTTTGCCATATCCCCCAAGGCTTCCATAACCAAACATCCTTCGGCTAGTACGCCCTTCCTCTGTGGGATCTCCCCTTTCGCAAATATAATCTCGAAATCTTCGCAAACTTGCTCCAGTAGTTCTCGCTGAATATCAGCCACATTACGGCTTAGTGTGGCAATCTGGTCGATGGATCGATAGGACTTGAAATGGGCCATAAGCTGGATCACAGCGGCCAGGAGCTGTGCACAGTCGCGATATTGCCTCGATTTGCTCAATGCTTTCAGTTGCTCGTACGCAGTAGTAAGCATTTGCAATCTCTTCAACGCCGTCATCGACAGAGTTAAGTTCTTCTTAGCGTTATCCAGCTGTTTAATCTCCGCGGTCATCTCTGTGATTGCTTGTTCCGTCTTTAAAGCCCTCTCGCGGACGTCATCAATTTTCTTAAACAGTTCGGTCATGTCTGCCTTTGCCGTTTGTATTCGCTGCACGCTTTCCGCATTGGAAGCGGCTTGTCGTTCGACGAGAGAAGCGATATCATTGTCGAGCTCATCTTGGTACACATGCAACGCATCTGATGTTTTGGACACGGATGCGAGGGCGGACGGGTGGGAGAAGATGGTGTTAAGGTGGTCGATTGGATCATATTCGGCTAGAGAAATTATTGTCAGCTTAGCATATGGGGTTCAGGGAGTTGTTGCGAGCTTGCCTCCATCCAGCGGATCGGGGTTGGACACGCTGTTCCCCGTCATGAAGGTGGTGGTTGACATCCTAAGGAATTGGACGTCACACCCAGCCACATACTGCGGCTCACTCCGCTACCATGTGCTGCTATGGTAGGTAAGAATTATACTGAATTCTTAGGGACCATCGATATAGATTGGTTGTTCTTTGAGCTATGCGATTGCTGTTGTCGCCTAGTTCATCGATCCCAGTCGTTGATAGGTTATGGGTGTCATCCAAATATGTCACGTGGTATAAGATCAAACCCTTAGAAACTATTAAGTGTCCCCTTTGGGCTACACACTACTGGGAAATTCATAAATGTTATGATTGTTTATGATACTGCAGTTTAAGACGGTATGGTTACTTTGACATAAGGTATCTAGTACCCCCTGTCTAGCTAATCTACCTCAGACAATCATACCTAGTTGGTCGTGTAATTCTCCATCGCAACAAAACCTTCAAAATTAAACAATTGAAGCCGTTGAACACAGCACCGTAGCCCTTCGCAATGCATTATAAATAGAAACTTGAGGAGATTTATATCTGAATCAAACATCGAAAAGGTGATAAACAACAAACATCCCTAACCCTGACTTAAGTCAGCTGCTTGTTCAAACAGCAGTTTTTCAATTTCCTTGTCAATAACCACTTCCTTTGTGGAATTACCCAATCAGTCCCTTTTCGTGCTCGGGTGAAACAACCGTGTCGAAAACCAAAAAGGCATTGCTGAGGCTTATTTGTACATGACAACCCCTGCCAAACAGTTGGGCTAAATAAATATATTATACTCCAGCCAAAAATGCATCCGGGGGGAGCTTTCCTTGAACCTGTCAGAGTTACTCCAATTAGTGCTAAAGCCCATATTAAACGAAGGGATACAGTATGCGGATGCGACTTACCTTCAATTCTTCAAAGTTCTTCAACGCTGATTCCATGTCCCAGTTGTTTCCAGACAAAGCCATCTCTGAATATGCCAATGTCATCTTCGTTCGGAAGCTGGTTTCCAGAACAATTTGTTCCTTCCGGGCCTGCTCCTCTGGTTTTCCAGGAGTTGGTAATCCGAATCCATCTTTTGCCTCTGGATGAACTCGCTGTGTTGTGGGGGTCGGGGCAGTGACAGGAGCTGGGATAGGGCCGGCGATCGGAATCGGAATAGCTGTCTGAGTGGGCGGCGGAATGACAAAATTCGGAGGGGGTTGTTCGGTTTCGGGAACAAATGCTTCGGATCCGCCAAATACTCTCAAACAGAGCATGTCGTTAACAACTCTTAAACCGCCAACTCCACCCCCTGGCCCAAGGATGAAAATACGGTCGAAACTCCGCATCTGTGTTTTGTTTGTAGTTGGTTCCTCAAATTCCTCAAATTTACCATGGACTGTTATAAGAAGACCGCCAACACCTGTGGCGCTCTGGCTGGTGGGATCTGGAAGACCAGGGATGGGATGGCACTCTATTAGCCAATCTTGTGGGTTTGTAAGAATGCCGGGATGTCTCGTCTTTGGTAACGCGTTCCATACTTCGCGGATTTTTTCGGTACCGACAAAGGTCCGGGCCATTCGTGCAGGAAGATAGTTAACCTTCAGGAGATTCCTGCTTTTTCTAATGTACGAATCCCATCCTGAAACACTATTCCCTTGCAACCCTCGTGGAGCAATGGGGTTGACACTCAGTGAAAAAGTCGACTTGGCGTCGTAGATCCCATTCGCGAGGTCGTTTCGATCGTTGTCGAATCCCGTGAAAAAAGCTTTTACGAAATTTTCACCGATTTGAGATTCATCTTGGAAACTAGCAGGTTGAATCGGGATCGGAGTTTTCCGTTGTGCGGCTATTTCTTCTGCTGTTCGGACGGGAACATTATTTAGCGTTCTGAGCCTAGGGTACCATTTGAGCATAGTCTCCTTGAAATTTGGTTCGGCACTAATTGGATTGCCGGTAAGGTCGAGAAAGTCAAGTTCTCTAAATTTCCACCTCCACGCAAGTAGTCCTTGAATATCCTTGAATTGATTGTTTGACAAATCGAGATTTTTCAGGTCTGGGAATGTTTGCGACAGCGTAGTAACGGAAGAAACGTTAGGTAGTTTATTTTGAGCTAGGGTGACACTTTGGACAAGGTCCCTTCGTTTAGCAGGAGAGTCGAATGTAAGTTCGCATATTTTCATTAGAGCCGGGAAGAATTTGGACTCCGTAGCTGTGGTGTCAAACATTCCCATGGCGAGAAGGTCCGGATCGGAGCCCAGCTGTGAAAGGTTTAAGAGTTTCCCCGGCTCGGAGTATCTTTTCCCTAAAAACTCTGTCATTCTAGCCTTTGTATCGAGCGTGGCCTGCGATGGTGGTTGTGTTTGTGTATGGGTGGCATTGGAAACCCGGTATTCTTCAATAGTAAGCGGCTCGCCTGCAAAACTATGACCATTAACCCGTAAAACCCATGCCACCTGTTCCGGGCGAACTGATATAATTAAAGCATCCCCTTCGACATGTGACTAGTTAAAGTTAGCAAGGTTTAATAACCTTGAAACTGCAGGCATCCAACGATTTTGCGACATATTTAGACAGTGTCTCAATCGTCGATCTGGGATATTCGGCGCGAGGGTAAACAGCCCAGGGAGGACGTTTCTGCGAATACGGCGGTGACCGCTAGAATGTGATATTGCACATACCTTGGAAATTTTAAATCGTGAATGGGCCGCAGTATCCTGATTTGGGGGGTGGACTTTTCTCTCGAGGAACAAAATGAGGCTTTCAATACCGCCATCAGGATTGGAAGCCGCCTTGCTGCGCTTCCATCCGCGCACGCTCATTTGAACCAACCCTTTGCCTTGCGTCCGAGGGCGACCATGTCTGATATTCGCCTGAGACGATGCGTTGCTGAAGATAGTTTTTTGTAGCGCATCCAAGGTTTTATCTTTGTCGGCTAGTCTTCTCGGGTCCCTTCCTTGACCCAAGCCTCCAGGTCCCGGAACTGTCCTGCGTCCAGAGTCGCCGCGCCCACGGCCCCTCCCTCCGCGTCCTCTTCCAGCTCCAGCACCATCCATGTCCAGGTCACCATCTCGATCTATCCGAGTAGGGGCGCCTCGTTTGCGAATGCCTCCCCGATCTGGTGTTCCGGTGCGGCTGCGCGGACCTTTTGGGGCTTTTGAACTGTTCATAGTGTGGGACGGCTACTGTATCATGTCCTGTAACGTCGCGATGAGGGCAAATGTAGGGGTAATGTGGACAGGAGCGGGCAAAAGTGGGTTTGGTGCTCGCCCCTCAGGCGAGGTAGCTGCGTGCATGCAGTGGCAAGGTTTGGCAAACAAGGTGAGCTTAAGGGGAAACGGAGGTTGGAATAAAATAGCTATCAGTCATCAGCAGAGGTGAACGGACTGAATATGGCGCTGATAATAACGAGCAGGCAGCACAAGAGGGAGAAAGGCAGAAATATCCGACAAGATGACTGGGTTTTGCTGCCTTGGGACGTGGAAACAATTCTTTGCCGGCCGCCGGAGGAGGCTCAAGCGCGGCTGCCGCTTAACGAAAACTACCAGGCGCGATCACATGACGCGGCTACATTTGGATTAGCTGGCAACAAATTCTGGCCAATCATCAGCTGCATTCATTCTCAAGGTGGCCTTTCAAGCTGGGAGAGATTCGAGTTTTCGGCTCTTTTTTTTTCTTGATACCTTCATTGTATTATTATTCTTATTTGAAACAAAATTGGTGGTTTCTTGTTTGCACACCACTGGCGCTAGCGAAACCCCTCGAATGATTTATTCGTGAAGAAGCCAATCCCGCGAAGTTGAGGAGGCACCTCGGGCATTTCCTCTTGTAAACTACTAGATCGTTTATTTGTCTCTCCTCCCCCTGAGAACTCACAATTACGCAGATTCCGATACAATGCCTCCAAAGTCACTCTTTGCGCGACTGGACGCTTTCACGAAAACTGTCGAGGATGCGCGGATACGTACTAGATCAGGGGGTGTGATCACCATCTCTGCACTGCTCATAATATTCTTCCTTATATGGGGCGAATGGTCGGAGTATAGACGTATAGCGGTGTTACCGGAGTTGGTTGTTGACAAAGGGAGAGGTATGTTACCTCCTGTGAACGGGTCCGGGAATATTGCGCGGATGTAAAACTAAAGCTGTTCACGTTAGGGGAGAGAATGGAGATACACTTAAATGTGACTTTCCCACATCTACCCTGCGAGCTCCTCACATTGGATGTCATGGATATTTCCGGCGAGTATCAGGTAGGGGTCGTCCACGGTGTCAACAAAGTGCGGTTAAGCCCAGCAGAAGAGGGAGGCCATGTCCTCGATATTACAGCTTTACAATTGTGAGTACATACCACCGCTAGCTCTTTTGCCAAATTCAATAAATACATGCTAATTAGTTACGGCATACAGGCACACTCAAACAAACGATGCGAAACACCTCTCCCCAGATTACTGCGGTGCGTGTTACGGAGCCCCCGCACCACCCAATGCGCAAAAGCCTGGATGCTGTAATACCTGTGAGGAGGTTAGAGAGGCATACGCAGCCAAGAGCTGGGCTTTCGGGCGAGGAGAAAATGTTGAGCAATGCGAGAATGAAGGATATAGCGCCAACCTAGATGCCCAGAGGAAGGAAGGATGCCGCGTTGAAGGAGTGATTCGCGTTAACAAGGTTGTCGGCAACTTCCATATTGCGCCTGGCCGCAGCTTCACAAATGGCAATCTTCATGCCCACGACGTTGAAAATTACTACCGTACCCCAGTACCGCATAATATGGGCCATAAAATCCACTCCCTGCGTTTTGGACCCCAACTGCCCGATGATGTTTCTAGCCGCTGGAAATGGACTGACCATCATCATACCAACCCCCTAGATAACACTCAGCAACTCACTACGGATCCCAGATTCAACTTCATGTACTTCGTAAAAGTTGTTTCTACATCCTACCTGCCGCTTGGATGGGATCCCGACTTTTCTAGTTCGGTACACTCTAACATCGCTAGCGACGCGCCTTTGGGGAAACAAGGAGTTGGTCTGGGCTTAGGCGGAAGCATCGAGACGCACCAGTACTCTGTCACTTCGCACAAACGGTCGGTAGACGGCGGCAACGATGCTTCTGAGGGACACGAGGAGCGCTTGCACTCGCAAGGCGGTATCCCCGGTGTTTTTATCAACTATGATATTTCGCCCATGAAGGTTATCAACCGCGAGGCGCGAACCAAAACCTTCTCTGGCTTCCTAACCGGCGTGTGTGCAGTTATTGGGGGAACGCTCACCGTTGCCGCAGCTATTGACAGGGCGCTGTATGAGGGCGCTGTACGGGTGAAGAAACTACACAAAAGTTGATTTGTTTTCATTTCATCTATTCTGTTTTTGATTTCCCCCTCTTCTAAGTATCAACCCATTCAATTTCTTCCATTTCCTCTTATATCATTTTTACTCTCGTTGAGCTGATATGCCTACTTTATATCCGCGGCGTTTCTCGTTTTCCGGTTCACTTATTTTTCTGTCTCCTACTTTTTACGGGTGAGATGGGTATCCAGATGCAGGGCAGAATGAAAATGTGGGGAAAGGAGCGACTACATCTTACTCTTTTCCCGCCAAAGCACCGCCCCTTTCCCTGCAGCTCCAGCAGCTCCATCCATGGAAGCCCACCCCCCCCCCCCCCCCAAGCCAAACCCAACGCAACCAAAATTCACGAAAGTCCCAAAAATAGTGTTAAAAATAATATTACGATTTGGCATTGTCCCTATTTTCCAACTTTGTGCCATGTTATGGCGTTTCGTTTGCTACATATTTTTGTCTCTCTCCCCCCCCCTTTTTTTCCCCCCTCCTTATTATATATTTCTTGGTATTTTTCTGTAGGTTTTTATGATTATGTTGATGCAATTCCCTCAATTTCTTTCATCCCTCCCCCCCCCTCCACTTTCTTTCTTTCTTTCTTTCTTTCTTTTTTTTTTTTTTTTTTTTGCACTTCACCGGCCGTTGGAATTTTACACGTCTTCTTATTTCCTTTTTCTTTCTGGTCTCCCTTTCCTCCAAGATTATGTTAGCTTTTAACTGCGGGAAATATGCTGTTGATCTATTATTATTATACGCAATATGCCCCGTGTAAGAAAAATGAAACTAGCCATTCTCTTCCATCCTTTTCATGCGCATTTTATAGCCTTTTTTTCGTTTTTCTAATTCATCTAGCTTTTTAATTGTAAGATGCATCCATGTACATTACATACTATAACTACATTTACATGACATAATTCAAATCATAATGCCCATAGAACGAAGAAAGGGAAAGAAAAGAGAAAGTAGAGTGGCTGAAATCAAGGTCTTCACTGACTGTATAAATTGACCGGTCAAGACTTGGGAGTTCCTTGGTAGTTTACCTTTTTTTTTTTTCTATAGGACATTTAGGAAAAGTAGGTGTTTTGGCCATGTTTCATGAGGCCGTAGCACAGTCGCACACAGCACAAAGAAAAATGAAAAGAGTAAATAAAGCTAAAGTAGGCTTAAAACTGTTGGCCTATGGGGATGCAAGTAGGAGTCGGGCTGAGAGGGGGGGAAGGAGAAAAAAGAGCATAGGTGGATATGATATGGGTATGTATGAATTCAGGTTGTGTGAGCTAGCCTAGCACAAATGCAAGGTCAAACAAAGGTGGATAGATGAAACACGGTTATGTGAAGACTAGAATTAAAGGGAGAGAGGGTTATGAGACAAGGAAAGGAAAAGATACGCTGTGCAGGGTTGACGATAAAAGAAAACTATGAAAGGAAAATGGAACAAGGAACAATGAAAAATATAAATGATAAATGTGCAGAGAGAGGACGACACAGCCGGCCCAAATGCAAATGATAGAAGGTGCTAATGATGGTGATGCAGTGATTGTATGTAGAAAGATCTGTTAGGAAAGAAATGAGGAAAGACGGGAGTAATGAACAGAAATCTCTGGGAAAAGGAAACTCAACGAGTAAAACGAGAAGGGGGCGAAACATAAGAGGGTACTTGAGAGGGAAGGAAAAAAAAAAAGTACAAGCCGTGATTCCCATTAGAAAAGAGATCTCATCTAATATATATCGCAGTTCATAGGTTAGTTACTCTTCTCTGTTATTTACTTTTCTCCCGAGACTCGTTTAGTTTAAACTACTAGTGGTATTGGGCTCCCGAACCCGCGTTATGATGGACTGGTGGTGGCTGGTAGTAAGGATTTGGCCGATATCCCGCTGGAGGCGTTGTTGTCGCCGGCTGCTGTTGTTGCTGCTGTTGCGGCAGCGGCGGCGAGCGAAGTTGTTGGCTGGCTGACCAGGATTGCTGGCGTTGATGTTGGTATGGTTGTTGATCAACTGACCATTGGCTTGGTGATTGATGCTGGTGTGGGTAAACAGAGCCATACCCGCCAACGGTACTGTCAGAATTGTTACGTTGGTAATGTTGTGGTTGAAAGTATGAGCCTGCTGAGTTCTGTGATGGAACTGGTTGCGATTGAGGTGATGGTTGGAATTGCGCTTGTCGATATTGGCGTTGTGCGATAGCCTGTTGGACCATTTGCCCGCTCAAACCTTCCTTCATAGCCCTTTTCTCGCGTTCACGGGCGTCTATGGCACTGACAAGACCTGAGCCGTGAACTGGGGCCTCATTTTGGTTTTCACTGCTCAGGTTGAAGAAGGAAGACCCCGTCACGCGAGCGAGATGTTCTTGTTCCCGTGCAGAAAGGTGCGTGGAAATGTCATTATGTCCGAGCATAACACTAGTCCCACGAGAGTGCGGACGATGGGGCATGTCTCGCATCATCGCTTGGTGTCGTGCTGTATTGCTCCAATCTCCAGACGAGGGTCTCGGGGGTGGCGTGGTTCCGGGCCCGGAGCGGCCCAACATGACACTAGCGCCTCGCGAGTGCGGGCGCGCCGGTGTGTCTTGCATCATTGACTGTTGACGGTTGTAGTTAGTCCAATCACCGGATGCTGGTCGAGGTTGAGGAGAACCCGATGGGAAACGATAGTGAGAGCTGAGTCGATTTGCGTCTGCCTTCTGCTGAACAAACTGTTCAGGTGTAATTTGCGGCCCAGGGCTAGCTAGTCCGCTCACCATCCCGGGTTGCCAGATCATGCTTCGTCGTTGCTCATCGCTGGATGGAGTTTTAGGGTGGTTAGAGTAGTTCCCATTGCCATAGCTTACTTTCCCGGGAGATGCTCGTCTTTCATCTCCGCCAATAGTAGCATCTGAAGAAATGCGTTTGTGGGTTAATAGGGTGAGGGTATCCGCGGTGGTAGGACGCCTGGCCGTGGGCATATAGGCTTCGGTTGGCCCAAAGTCAACAAGGGGAATATCGGGCTTGTCTTGTCGAGAGGCAAGAGGATCAGTACGTTGGTAACGAGCATCACCAATCATTACTTCCGAATTTTTTGGATCTTCGCCTCCAACAACTTTCAGTACTCCCATTCTTGGCCTTGATACGGACTTTTCTGACCGCAGGGAGAATGAGGACTTATGAGAGCTGGCGTAGTCAGGAGAGGACACTGAGTTTTGGTCATATATGCTTTCTTCATCCTGGACATTGTTCAATGGTGGGGTGGGAGACCGCCCTCGAACTATGATTCTGTCCAACGCATCAATGTCAATCGTGTGACGCATGCTATCTAGGCTCGAAGCTCTGTCAGAGTTCTGAGCTTCAACATCATATGGAGGCTGCGAGACTGGTTTTCGGAAGGTTGCTTTACGGGAATCGAGGGTTTGGAAGTTCGTTACGGAACTTCGGTTTTCATAAAAATTGGAACGCGAAGGGTTTGGGGCTGGGCTTTCCACTGCAGGGGCCTGGGAACTTTGGGAATACGGCTTCGGGGTTCTAAGTGTTATTGGGCTTTGGGGCGAAAAATTCATGTCAGTAGAACTTTTCTCCTCGTTACCAGCATCTCGCACAACCCCTCGCTGACCTTGATCATTCGGCTGTTGGACCGAAACTTTCTCATTCCACGCTGCTGCTGCGCCAGCGGTAGCCATGTTCCTGGTCCTGTTTATATCTACCATTTGGGACAGAGTTCCGTGTGATATCCGGTTTCCTGCTTTTTGAAGGTCCGGTGACGGTTGAGGCCTGACGGGGGGTGCTCTTCGGGGATCATGCAAAAATGCTGGGGGCATGGCTACGGGTGCAGGAGGCGGGCTTTGTTGAAACCCATCACTAAGCGCCTGGCGCTCTTGGGTCTGGTAGGCATTGAGGTCGCTATTGCAACTACCCCTTTGAACGTATCCGTTGGTCCCAGATACTCCGTCATACTGGGAATTCCTATGCATTGGGGGCTCCGGTGCTCGCTCGGCCTCTTCAGACAGACTCTTTTCGCCGGATGTTGGTGATGGTGGGGTTCCTTGCCCGAGGTAATTTCTATGTCCCATCGAGTAACGATCTGGCGGAGTACCCACTCCGGTTTTGGAAAGCATTAAACTTCCATCGCTGGAGCGGTTAGGCTCTGGTTTCCCGGTCAGAGAGGATGATGTAGTACCGTTTGCAAACCGCAATGGTGTACCGTTTCGCGATGGGGCGCTGTTTCGATTGAAACGCCCACTTCCCGTGATGCTACTCTCCCGACTATTATTGTTCGTCATTCGTTTGGCGGTGGCATCCTTTAGCGCCTTCCTCCATTCCCGCTCGGTCCAATTATTGCTCCCTTCCGTATGGATCAGCGCGGTCACATCAAGAATATCAAGGTATCCGGGTTGTCGTCGTTTTGGGAGCGCAAACATCAAACTGCGAGGATTCTGGGTATCTGCAATAAGTCTGGTTGGTCGTCCGTAGAGACCAAAGGTATCATAAACTGGAAACAACCAACGAAGCATCATCTCAAAGCCGGATACTGCCGGATGAACCTCGGGGAGAACAAAGACAAATCCTTCCGCAGTTGATTCTGGTTTAGTGTGTATCGTTATTCGGCCTTCCACCTTAACCAAAGTAGATTGGTCAATTAGAGACCGAGACTGTGGGTAAATGGCAAATGCGGAGAATGCATCAGTAATGGTAGCGATTGGCTTGACCTTTTTGGTCTTTTTGGTCTCGTAGAATTTAATGCTGCCTTTCAATAATGGAACGCTTCGGTCATAGACTGATTTCTTTTTCTGCTCCTTTTTCATTCTTTGAAACTCCTTTTCATCAGGTGGTGAAATCACACACCAACATCGTTTCCAAGGGGTTCCAGGGCCAAACCTGACACGCGCCCAGTCTTCGTACACGTATCTTGTTTTCTCTAGGATACTCCTAATGCCATTCAGAGTTTTCCCCTTGCCCGCGATAAGGGCGCCGGTATATGATTCCTGTAATAACGTATTTTCGAACATAGCTATGCGGATAGCAGCAGTCCATTGAGTTAACGAATGTAGAGAGGAGAAATGCAGAAGGTATCGATTCTTTCCAGCTGTTGATATGCTAAGAATATTTTGGAGAGGCTTGCTTCCTTCATTTCGAGTTGGTAAAGTTTCAATCTAGTGGCAGCATCAGTTTTCCGCAAACCTGCTGTTTGTACTGTGATGTGATTTTGTGGTAAGGAGTATGCCAGACAGAGGAAAGTAAGGCAAATTTTTTAAAGAAAAATAAGGAGATAGATACCATTTTGATTGAAGCATCGGCCAGGTTGATGAATGTGGGCGCAACATCTCCATCTGGGCCAGCTGCGTCCAGCGCTGCTGAATCCCATAACGAAAGAACAGTGCCAATCAATTGAGCAAAGCAATCTACCCATTGCCTGTCTTGAGACGATCGACCATCTAAACCAGAATACTAATTAGTCTTCATCTCCTTACGTCCTAGGCAGAACTTCCGAAAACAAAAATAGAGGGACATACTAATATCTAAATCGTTTAATTTTAAAAAGTACCCTTCCTGGTAGAGCTTGTTCGCCTGGCTGTTCAGATAGTTGAAAACGGGCTCTAGCTCTGGGACGGGTTCTGATGCCATGTCCATGATGGACGCTTGCGGGTAGGCGGCCGAAGCTGGCCTTGAACCCGCCCGGTCTGATTTCTTCAAGGTATGTGGCGGCGAGTCTGCGGCAGTAGTGGAGGGGACTTTGCTTATAGGAAGTGGGTCGGTATTATTCCTCTGGCGTGAGAAGAAAGCGTTTGGCGTGGGAGAAGTGGGTGAGGACGTGAAAGCCGATGGCGATCCATTGTTCTTCGAGTTGCCTTTATTGGCCGAGAGGAACGAGAAGACTATGGCATCACATGAGGATTTAGCAAACTAGCGTATCATGAGATTTGGATTTATTTGCAGGGAACAGTGCTAGGATGGGCGAACATGGCAGAACGGGCAGGGAGGGGAGTATGGGATGAAGCTATATTATTGAAGAGCGATGATCCTGAAAATTCTTTCTTCCTGCACCTACCTCGGAGTATGCCCATATTTGCGGTTGACAAGAGTCACCCGATTCAAGTAGGCGCTGTGAGACGCGAGAGCGAGAGCGAGCAGTTGTGCAACAGGATGCAAGAAATATAATATAAATATATGTTTTCTCCCCACAATAATTGATCCCTCTTTTGGTTCAGTGCGGTTTCTGATGCGAGAAAGATATGTCCCGCCGCCAAGGGAATCGAGGATGTTGCGGACAGCGAGGAAGAGGGGAGGGGGGAGGGGGGAGGGGGGAGAGGGGAGAGGGGAGAGGAAAAGGAGGATGATGATGTCAGGCGGGTAGAGCCCTTGTCAATTCCATTCCATCGGGGCATGGAATAATATAATGATAATAACCGCAGTGAATAACAATAATATCTAGTGAATGACAGTGACAGGAAGAAAGCAAAGAGAAGACAAGAAGTGAAGGGAGAGGAGGAGGGAAGAAGAAGAAGAAGAAGAGGAAGAGGAGGAAGAGGAGGAAGAGGAGGAAGCGGAATGGGAGACGAGTTGGAGAGAATTAATTGCGTTGGGTGGGAGAAAAAAGAGATAAGGTTGTATGGAGTGTTCGGCTTCCACCTCCTGGGCTCGTGGGCAATGATGCTTGAATGATGATGTTGCTCCAACTAACCTACTGCCAAAAAAACAAAAAATAAAAGTAGCTTTGAAATCCTAATGAACCATAAAAAGGAATAGGTATACAAGGCAAAATATAAACAATAAAAAAATTGAAACAGCGAACATTCAACGGGAAAAAGAAAAGAATAATAGTATTTTTAATTTATTATTTCCTGCCAAGGTGGCTTTGTCCAACTGCCAGTTGTGATGCAGGTCCAAGAGAGTTTTGGAATCACCGCTTTTACCAAAACAGATACCTACCTAAGTCCGGACTGTATCTTCCGTGGGTCCTCCAGTCTGTTCCACCTATATTTAGAGGACGTCTACGGAGTACACATAAACACAGAGATATATGCTCACGTCGGGCTGTTCCTGGAAGAGGTGCATCCAGGAAGCGCTTCCATGCGTTTCGAAAAGTCTCTCTTTTCCTTCCGCCATTCGTTTCTGATAATTTTTTGCATATGAAATACCTGGCGCTAATGTCAAGGGTTTTTTCCGTGCCAACCAATGTCTCAGTTTAGCAGCTTGTCAAAAATTTCCTTCATTTCACCTCCTCCCCCCACCTTTGTTTCTCGCATGCCATTTCTTCTCCTGCTTTTTTTTTCATTTTTTAATACCACACTCAGAGGTTCATCCTTATTCACATTGTTCTCGAAAACAGCTACCGAACAGCTTCTCTGAGGAACCGCACGGAATCGGGAATAAGCAGGAAATGTGAACAAAAGAAATAACAGGGTGTCTCGGCTCTTCTGGGGTTCTAGCCAGGGATCATCAGTGGGTTCAAGCCACACCCAAGGGCCACTGGCGTCATCCCTCATGGCCCACGAGTTCCTTGGCCGATCAAAAAAAATTCTTTCCCGATTTTGCTCACTGACCAGCCAGTCAAGGGCCAAGAGGTCCAGCTGCCACAACCTGCCACAACCTGCCAGCGACTAGCGGGCCAAACTCCCGCCAAGCTCCGCCCGCTTACTACGTACACCAGCTTGGCAGATTGTGACAGGAGCAAGAATGTCTGACAATTCGAGGCTCGGCTAGTTACAAACTGCCAGATGCCAAGGAGCGCCCAGTTGACGACTTCTCTTGGCCCGGAGAGGGACGGAGCAATTGACTTTCCAGCCCATTTGCGCACGTATGCTCTGGTTAAGACGCCTCTCTTTTGATGCTTTTATTAGGTAACTCCCTCGTAAATAATAATAAATGAATAAACGAGTGTCTGCGTGTGTAGCTCCTGGAGGGCAGAAAATGGCAGCGATTCTAAAAAGTTTTAAGGCCAAGGGTTTGCCCTGATGCAACAGCGACATCATCATCCATCCATCCATCATCTTTCCCTTTTGCTTGCTCTCTTTTTCTTTTCTTTCTCTTTTTTTTTTTTTTTTTTTTTTTTGGGGGGGGGGGGGGTGAAGGGGGCAAGGAGCTGCTTTTCCATTTTCCCTCGTCAGCATCGATCCACCCCCAGAAAGCGGAACCATTGGGAAGTTTATCTTATCACATCAAATCCACCTTTCGCTGCCAGCGCAGTACAAAGTTGGCTGACTGATCGTCAGCGGCAACTGAGCTTGGATCGGCCATGTTATTGGCCAGTGGGTAACAATAATCATTACTTATGCAGATGTGGGTGTTGAGGTAACTGGGATGGCCAAAACAGAGATCTCCCCGCCTAGAATTAGTATCCACTATTTTTGAACACTCTTTACTCCCCAAGCTCCAGCACTACGTCAGTTCTTGGGGCTTACACGAATCCCGAAACACTCATGTAACACTCGGCTCCCACGGCGGCCGAACATGTTCTTTTTTTGGAGCCACTGAACCCATGCGAAATTGCCGAGAGATCTTTCAACAAAACTGTTGGGGCATTTTCTTTCCCCTATTCAAGGAAAACTGTTCTGCTTCAAACTAATCTAAAACTGGCGCATTGTTGATCTTCTGGAGAGTAGATTCGCAGAAGTGGCGCATGATCCGAGCAATCGGCACCGCAGTCGTCTACCAGTCAGGGTTTCGATATCAAACACCGCCTGGAACTCCTTAAGCTTGTCTTGCTCAGCTGTCAAGATGGCTGGCACACCGCCTCCAAGGGCCAAGGATGTCGGCATCCAGGCTCGGATTCCTGGTTCAGTTGGTTACTGGGGGATTTGCTGACTAATTAATTGTACTGGTGCAATGCAACCATTGATGCGTTTGCTAAAGGTAGTAACATAAGCTTAACCACGCGTCAATCGCGGCACTGAACCTTAACTGTTGACGATCATATCCATGCAAATGCCTCTACATTTGTTTCCATGCTTCCAAAATTAATTTATTGTTTAAGCTCGGAGGGAATGTTATACCAGCTTATCAGCACTCTTCTTCACAAGCGACGGCCGGACGGACCCCATGAATATATCAGCTAGGCTGCCAATTGGGCAGATGAGGTGCTTACAGCTCGCGGACTACAAGGGAGTGAATGCAAACTTCCCTGAACCGATTTATAATCAAAGGCACATTCCCCGGGAGGGGAATAATTCTCTCGTCTCTTTGTACCCATAACGCCTCCCTGGTACAAGAATGCCTCTTTCGCTGCTGTTAAGCTAGTTGGTCTGGAGGTCTGAACAAGACTGGGAGGCAGCCAACCGCTCAGCCACATTGTCCTGCGTTGCCAGGGTTCGTGAAGCTAGTTGCCAGAGACCGGGGTTGCTTTGGATAGCTCTTCCTGCTGGTTTTTGTGAGTAATGGCGCAACAGGAGGGAGACTGGGACCAGACATGAATGGAAATCCTCCTGACACTCACTAACTTGAGTTTTCCCAAATCTTGGATGGCTAGACTAGCAGCCATATCAGTAACCATGTTCTACTCTTTTCTTTTTTGTAATGTAATAACTAGATCTGGATCATCTATCTTTTGTGGACCAGAAATCTGGAAAGAGGTATTTAAATGTACTTTATTGAAGTATGTTGTTTTTTTTTTGTTTTTTTTTCTTGATTTTTTTTATCTGTTCTCCCGGAGCGAAGATGGGCTTTTTCGGGCTTGCTTGTCTTTGCCATATTTTCATTCCATCGCCGTTCCTCGCTGGATGCTATGCCTCCAGTTGGTATAGGAGGGTACCTGTTTTTTATATACCATCTTTCAACTTGCTAGGAATTGCCTGATCAGTTCATTAAGTTGTCAACATTGTTTTGAACAGTGAATGTGATGATGTGCTCTGTTCTTTTCTGTTGTTGAGAATATAATATGGCATTATCAAATTCACTCACTGAAGTGATTTATAAAGTGTGATTGTTTTTCTTTTTCTTTTGTTTCTTTCATCTTCTGACAATCTAGTCTTTCTGCTCTCATAAGTTCTTAGAAACACATCTTGAGTGAATCACATTGTTCTCTTCTATGTCATTTTCTGTAGCATTTCTTAGTGTGATTAGTTCAGCTTTTCTCATTTCTTGTCAAGTTAAGAGATCATACTCACTGTTGAATTTGTGTGTTTTTCTTTATCTTAATATTCTCTTCTCATTGTATTTCATCTTCTGGTTCTGTCTCATATCTAGACACAGAGCATTGGCCTTCTCATTTTTAAGAAGACTATAAAATTAACTGTCTAGATACATTTCTGCATTTCAAGTTATCAGATTTGCTCTTCAAAGAATAAATCACAACAATGTCCAGTATCTTCAATGGCATGGAAGTCCCCTTCCATGACCCCCCTCCAGGCCTATCCAGGCCCTTTCTGAGGGACATGTATTTGCTGGTTGAACCTCTCGCCCCGCTTCCGGACCCTCCTTCAAGAAGCACTCTTAACTACAGCATCAAAGAGCCCTCCAAACTGCCCTCATACAAGCCACCCCCTGGCGATGAAGATTTCGCTTTACTCTTCAGCACTGGCGACACTTCACCGATCTCACAAGTTGAAACTGAGGACGATCTTGAAAAGGTCTATTTTGTACGTCTGGAGGAGAAAATCAAAAAGTTTGGACGTGATTTCAACCCCAAGGCGTGGATGGTACATGTGCCAGCCATGACGGAGAAACTTGTGAAGGATGCTACTCCAGGCACCTTTAAGCACTTCCTCATGTTGCTCTTGGAACCAGACGAAACGTTCGCAAAAGCCCAGCACAACGTGCAGAACTGGCTTGATGAGAGATACCCCGGCCGCGCCGCCGATAATATCCCTGAGCGTGGCTCCTACGCGTTATGGGCCACAGAAAAACAACTGTTGCTGGGTGAGATTGAGCTGCTTCGCAAGCTTGTCGAACCTTTACGAGAAGAGGGCAAAAAGATTCATTGGTTGGAAAAGAACCCCTGCAGGAATCTATTTACGATGAGGTCGCTGAAAAAGGCTTACAAGATTATCGTGGAGTTTGAAAATGAGACGACCACCAGGACGATTCTTAATGAAGAAGGCAAGCTATCCCCCCCCCTTATTGATAATGTTCCCCCTCCAGTTGCTAACTGTGATGATCAGAGGATTTCGTTCTCCCGAGCATATCAGGGGAGTTTAGGATGACTATGATGAGCATGAGAATGGCTAGGATGGATGTGTGCAAGGAATCACTCTTTAAGATGCCTCCGCCTCAAATTGCTAAATTTAACGACCCGACAACTTTTCCTTCTACCCGACGGCATTTTCACAAATACATGAATGACAAGCCCCAATCAGTTGGAATAGAAAATTTTGACACACCGGAGTCATCGCTTTCGCCTCAACCGTGCGCTGACTTGCTCAAGTACAGGCTTGAAGCCACCAACTGCACGGGCACCGTGGACGACGTGATCGAAGCGATGATGAATACCGCTCGTTGGCTCGCGAAGGCTCGCTGCACTGAATCCGTCGACCTCTTCTGCGACGTTGCCAGAATGTTCTCCCCACGCGACCCTCCAGCAAATCTGTCAGATGAGAAATACTCCCTGATTCGCGCCATGTGTGATGTAATGTTCGACATTGACGACATTGGAAGCGAATCATCCTCTCCCACCGAAAATAATTCCGATGACGAGGGTATCCTTGATACAATCAACTGGGAATACTTCGTTGATGCTGCTGCATCACGTCGTTCCCTGATGAGCGACCTGCAACTGAGAATGGCAGCGGAATGCCCCATTGCCCCAACCCATATGCACGGTCACCGCCTCAGCTCACACGGATCAATCCGCCGGGGGAGGAAAGGAAAAAGGATGATAAATAAGCGCGCGAGGTCAGAAATTGCATTTCCCAAATACCTCGCTCAACGTCGCGAAGTTACGTTTCCCGTGGACCCCAGCAACTGGGCTGCGAACCACATCTCGCCAATTGGGGAGGTCTTCCAGGAAGAGCTGGACCGGGAGGAGGAGAACATGGCGTATCAGCAACTGAAAACGATATGCGAGGAGGGAGTTAAAGCTCATTCTCATGCTGCACGTTCTGAGGCAGCCCAGGTACAGCTGGGTAAAGAAAATGAGGCTAGTACATTTCCCTTCCCGCCGACATCCCTTCTTTCTCCCTTTTTCCTATTATCTCCTGAAACCCAAGCTGAAGAACACCATAACTCTAGACGCTTGTGAAACAGAAGCGTCGTAGTTTAAGTGATCGCTGCACTGGCAAACAAGCTTCGGTAATGATATTCGAAACACTGATGAAAGATGAACACACCCAGGAGCAAGAGAAACCCATTGTCTTTGAGCGAAAACCTATGGCTAAGGAACAGGTTGACAAGAATGTGAGACTTACTTTTTTCGCTCATTCCCCGCATCTTTGCTTGTGCAGTGGATTTCCTTTCTAACATACAGCCTTCAACTAACGTATGACACCTCTCCTCCGTCCGTTTTCCTTCTAGCACCGGCATGCATGGAGCACCTTCTAGTTCTCATTTCAACCCTGGGCCACAGGTTATTTCAACTAAAGAAACGAGTTGGCATTTTGATAAAAAGTTCCAAGCTAGACTTCTCAGGGTAAAGTATAATATGGAGCTGCTTTCTCCTCCATTCCACCTGGTTTTCCAGAGAATCGGGGACAATTTGCGGAAGTACAAGTGAAAAGCAATGAAAAGGAAGCAAACTTTTATCCATCCGATTGCACGAGTAGACATACATAAGTAAATTACTTATGTATGAAACCCCGCAAAGATTCATTACTTTCTGTCCTATTTCTTTCTACTTTTGTTCTCGTTTGTTCTCTGCCCGTTAGCCACCCTCGAATCAGTTTTTCTCCCGTATTCCAAGAGTTTCCAGTCTTTTTATTTGGTTTTCTCCTTTTATTTCTTTTCTTTTCATATACTCTCTTCTTTTTTCTTCATTGTTTTATCGCACATCCAAAAGCCATCAAGGTATCAACATTCCAATGGACACGGTATAGACTTCCTACCAGACGATCTTAAGGGTTAAAAATGGATGTTGACGATACCCGCCTCGGACACGGACAATGAATGATTCAAATGATAGATTGATGGAATTTTGTTAGTGGATTCTGACTCCTCTGGAATTTTTTTTAATCTTATTTTCGACCGCCTGTGGATCTTCTGTTTCTTCCATATCTTTTGGAGATGAATTTTGAAACAGAAATGATTTCTCTCTTTCTTTCCTTCTTTTTATTTTGTTGTTTATGTGTCTGAACGAGCAGCTTTGGCTTTATTTGGGTTCTTGTCTTTCTGGCTTTGACAATTAACGGTAATGTTCAGCTTCGCGATTAGGATTTATTTCTTCCCTTTTTATGCTCGCTAGAATAGAAGGGCAAGGCGAACACAGCGAGGCAGCAATCGCCTTTCCTTGCGAAGGTGGTTCGATAGTTTGTTAGCTTGCTGAAGTTTGCCGGATTAACTCTCGTCCTTTTACGTTTCTTCCACTTTTCCCCCTTTCCCTTCCCTTTTAATGTGCGCGGTGCATGCCATTAGCTTTGAAAAAGGCAAATGTATTTAGTACCGC